>CM077003.1:16609736-17209736 GCA_039090855.1 Macrothele yani | reverse complement strand
AAGAGCGGCTGTTACACCGATGAGCCATTACATTATGACCACCTACCTAATAAGCTGTAGGACCCCCTTTAAAAGAGCGGCTGTTACACCGATGAGCCATTACATTATGACCACCTACCTAATAAGCTGTAGGACCCCCTTTAAAAGAGCGGCTGTTACACCGATGAGCCATTACATTATGACCACCTACCTAATAAGCTGTAGGACCCCCTTTAAAAGAGCGGCTGTTACACCGATGAGCCATTACATTATGACCACCTACCTAATAAGCTGTAGGACCCCCTTTAAAAGAGCGGCTGTTACACCGATGAGCCATTACATTATGACCACCTACCTAATAAGCTGTAGGACCCCTTTAAAAAGAGCGGCTGTTACACCGATGAGCCATTACATTATGACCACCTACCTAATAAGCTGTAGGACCCCCTTTAAAAAGAGCGGCTGTTACACCGATGAGCCATTACATTATGACCACCTACCTAATAAGCTGTAGGACCCCCTTTAAAAGAGCGGCTGTTACACCGATGAGCCATTACATTATGACCACCTACCTAATAAGCTGTAGGACCCCCTTTAAAAGAGCGGCTGTTACACCGATGAGCCATTACATTATGACCACCTACCTAATAAGCTGTAGGACCCCCTTTAAAAAGAGCGGCTGTTACACCGATGAGCCATTACATTATGACCACCTACCTAATAAGCTGTAGGACCCCTTTAAAAGAGCGGCTGTTACACCGATGAGCCATTACATTATGACCACCTACCGAATAAGCTGTAGGACCCCCTTTAAAAAGAGCGGCTGTTACACCGATGAGCCATTACATTATGACCACCTACCTAATAAGCTGTAGGACCCCCTTTAAAAAGAGCGGCTGTTACACCGATGAGCCATTACATTATGACCACCTACCTAATAAGCTGTAGGACCCCCTTTAAAAGAGCGGCTGTTACACCGATGAGCCATTACATTATGACCACCTACCTAATAAGCTGTAGGACCCCCTTTAAAAAGAGCGGCTGTTACACCGATGAGCCATTACATTATGACCACCTACCTAATAAGCTGTAGGACCCCTTTAAAAAGAGCGGCTGTTACACCGATGAGCCATTACATTATGACCACCTACCTAATAAGCTGTAGGACCCCTTTAAAAGAGCGGCTGTTACACCGATGAGCCATTACATTATGACCACCTACCTAATAAGCTGTAGGACCCCCTTTAAAAAGAGCGGCTGTTACACCGATGAGCCATTACATTATGACCACCTACCTAATAAGCTGTAGGACCCCCTTTAAAAAGAGCGGCTGTTACACCGATGAGCCATTACATTATGACCACCTACCTAATAAGCTGTAGGACCCCCTTTAAAAAGAGCGGCTGTTACACCGATGAGCCATTACATTATGACCACCTACCTAATAAGCTGTAGGACCCCCTTTAAAAAGAGCGGCTGTTACACCGATGAGCCATTACATTATGACCACCTACCTAATAAGCTGTAGGACCCCCTTTAAAAAGAGCGGCTGTTACACCGATGAGCCATTACATTATGACCACCTACCTAATAAGCTGTAGGACCCCTTTAAAAAGAGCGGCTGTTACACCGATGAGCCATTACATTATGACCACCTACCTAATAAGCTGTAGGACCCCCTTTAAAAAGAGCGGCTGTTACACCGATGAGCCATTACATTATGACCACCTACCTAATAAGCTGTAGGACCCCCTTTAAAAGAGCGGCTGTTACACCGATGAGCCATTACATTATGACCACCTACCTAATAAGCTGTAGGACCCCCTTTAAAAAGAGCGGCTGTTACACCGATGAGCCATTACATTATGACCACCTACCTAATAAGCTGTAGGACCATCTTTAAAAAGAGCGGCTGTTACACCGATGAGCCATTACATTATGACCACCTACCTAATAAGCTGTAGGACCCCCTTTAAAAAGAGCGGCTGTTACACCGATGAGCCATTACATTATGACCACCTATCTAATAAGCTGTAGGACCCCCTTTACAAAGAGCGGCTGTTACACCGATGAGCCATTACATTATGACCACCTACCTAATAAGCTGTAGGACCCCCTTTAAAAAGAGCGGCTGTTACACCGATGAGCCATTACATTATGACCACCTACCTAATAAGCTGTAGGACCCCCTTTAAAAGAGCGGCTGTTACACCGATGAGCGATTACATTATGACAACCTACCTAATAAGCTGTAGGACATGCTTTAAAAAGAGCGGCTGTTACCCCGATGAGCCATTACATTATGACCACCTACCTAATAAGCTGTAGGACCCCCTTTATAAAGAGCGGCTGTTACACCGATGAGCCATTACATTATGCCACCTACCTAATAAGCTGTAGGACCCCCTTTAAAAAGAGCGGCTGTTACACCGATGAGCCATTACATTATGACCACCTACCTAATAAGATGTAGGACCCCCTTTAAAAAGAGCGGCTGTTACACCGATGAGCCATTTTATTATGACCACCTACCGAATAAGCTGTAAGACCCCCTTTAAAAAGAGCGGCTGTTACACCGATGAGCCATTTCATTATGACCACCTACCTAATAAGCTGTAGGACCCCCTTTAAAAAGAGCGGCTGTTACACCGATGAGCCATTACATTATGACCACCTACCTAATAAGCTGTAGGACCCCCTTTAAAAAGAGCGGCTGTTACACCGATGAGCCATTACATTATGACCACCTACCTAATAAGCTGTAGGACCATCTTTAAAAAGAGCGGCTGTTACACCGATGAGCCATTACATTATGACCACCTACCTAATAAGCTGTAGGACCCCCTTTAAAAGAGCGGCCCTTACACCGATGAGCCATTACATTATGACCACCTACCTAATAAGCTGTAGGACCCCCTTTAAAAGAGCGGCCCTTACACCGATGAGCCATTACATTATGACCACCTACCTAATAAGCTGTAGGACCCCCTTTAAAAAGAGCGGCTGTTACACCGATGAGCCATTACATTATGACCACCTACCTAATAAGCTGTAGGACATGCTTTAAAAAGAGCGGCTGTTACACCGATGAGCCATTACATTATGACCACCTACCTAATAAGCTGTAGGACCCCCTTTAAAAAGAGGGGCTGTTACACCAATGAGACATTACATTATGACCACCTACCTAATAAGCTGTAGTACCCCCTTTAAAAGAGCGGCTGTTACACCGATGAGCCATTTCATTATGACCACCTACCTAATAAGCTGTAGGACCCCCTTTAAAAAGAGCGGCTGTTACACCGATGAGCCATTACATTATGACCACCTACCTAATAAGCTGTAGGACCCCCTTTAAAAGGAGCGGCTGTTACACCGATGAGCCATTGCATTATGACCACCTACCTAATAAGCTGTAGGACCCGCTTTAAAAAGAGCGGCTGTTACCCCGATGAGCCATTACATTATGACCACCTACATAATAAGCTGTAGGACCCCCTTTAAAAAGAGCGGCTGTTACACCGATGAGCCATTACATTATGACCACCTACCTAATAAGCTGTAGGACCCCCTTTAAAAAGAGCGGCTGTTACACCGATGAGCCATTACATTATGACCACCTACCTAATAAGCTGTAGGACCCCCTTTAAAAAGAGCGGCTGTTACACCGATGAGCCATTACATTATGACCACCTACCTAATAAGCTGTAGGACCCCCTTTAAAAAGAGCGGCTGTTACACCGATGAGCCATTACATTATGACCACCTACCTAATAAGCTGTAGGACCCCCTTTAAAAAGAGCGGCTGTTACACCGATGAGCCATTACATTATGACCACCTACCTAATAAGCTGTAGGACCCCCTTTAAAAAGAGGGGCTGTTACACCAATGAGACATTACATTATGACCACCTACCTAATAAGCTGTAGGACCCCCTTTAAAAGAACGGCTGTTACACCGATGAGCCATTTCATTATGACCACCTACCTAATAAGCTGTAGGACCCCCTTTAAAAAGAGCGGCTGTTACCCCGATGAGCCATTACATTATGACCACCTACCTAATAAGCTGTAGGACCCCCTTTAAAAAGAGCGGCTGTTACACCGATGAGCCATTACATTATGACCACCTACCTAATAAGCTGTAGGACCCGCTTTAAAAAGAGCGGCTGTTACCCCGATGATCCATTACATTATGACCACCTACATAATAAGCTGTAGGACCCCCTTTAAAAAGAGCGGCTGTTACACCGATGAACCATTACATTATGACCACCTACCTAATAAGCTGTAGGACCCCCTTTAAAAAGAGCGGCTGTTACACCGATGAGCCATTACATTATGACCACCTACCTAATAAGCTGTAGGACCCCCTTTAAAAAGAGCGGCTGTTACACCGATGAGCCATTACATTATGACCACCTACCTAATAAGCTGTAGGACCCCCTTTAAAAAGAGGAGCTGTTACACCAATGAGACATTACATTATGACCACCTACCTAATAAGCTGTAGGACCCCCTTTAAAAGAGCGGCTGTTACACCGATGAGCCATTTCATTATGACCACCTACCTAATAAGCTGTAGGACCCCCTTTAAAAAGAGCGGCTGTCACCCCGATGAGCCATTACATTATGACCACCTACCTAATAAGCTGTAGGACCCCCTTTAAAAAGAGCGGCTGTTACACCGATGAGCCATTTCATTATGACCACCTACCTAATAAGCTGTAGGACCCCCTTTAAAAAGATCGGCTGTTACACCGATGAGCCATTACATTATGACCACCTACTTATAAGCTGTAGGACCATCTTTAAAAAGAGCGGCTGTTACACCGATGAGCCATTACATTATGACCACCTACCTAATAAGCTGTAGGACCCCCTTTAAAAAGAACGGCTGTTACACCGATGACCCATTACATTATGACCACCTACCTAATAAGCTGTAGGACCATCTTTAAAAAGAGCGGCTGTTACACCGATGAGCCATTACATTATGACCACCTACCTAATAAGCTGTAGGACCCCCTTTAAAAGAGCGGCCCTTACACCGATGAGCGATTACATTATGACAACCTACCTAATAAGCTGTAGGACATGCTTTAAAAAGAGCGGCTCTTACCCCGATGAGCCATTACATTATGACCACCTACCTAATAAGCTGTAAGACCCCGTTTAAAAAGAGCGGCTGTTATACCGATGAGCCATTTCATTATGACCACCTACCTAATAAGCTGAAGGAACCCCTTTAAAAAGAGCGGCTGTTACACCGATGAGCCATTACATTATGACCACCTACCTAATAAGCTGTAGGACCCCCTTTAAAAAGAGCGGCTGTTACACCGATGAGCCATTACATTATGACCACCTACCTAATAAGCTGTAGGACCATCTTTAAAAAGAGCGGCTGTTACACCGATGAGCCATTACATTATGACCACCTACCTAATAAGCTGTAGGACCCCCTTTAAAAGAGCGGCCCTTACACCGATGAGCCATTACATTATGACAACCTACCTAATAAGCTGTAGGACATGCTTTAAAAAGAGCGGCTGTTACCCCGATGAGCCATTACATTATGACCACCTACCTAATAAGCTGTAGGACCCCCTTTAAAAAGAGCGGCTGTTACACCGATGAGCCATTACATTATGACCACCTACCTAATAAGCTGTAGGACCCCCTTTAAAAAGAGCGGCTGTTACACCGATGAGCCATTACATTATGACCACCTACCTAATAAGCTGTAGGACCCCCTTTAAAAAGAGCGGCTGTTACACCGATGAGCCATTTCATTATGACCACCTACCGAATAAGCTGTAAGACCCCCTTTAAAAAGAGCGGCTGTTACACCGATGAGCCATTTCATTATGACCACCTACCTAATAAGCTGTAGGACCCCCTTTAAAAAGAGCGGCTGTTACACCGATGAGCCATTACATTATGACCACCTACCTAATAAGCTGTAGGACCCCCTTTAAAAAGAGCGGCTGTTACACCGATGAGCCATTACATTATGACCACCTACCTAATAAGCTGTAGGACCATCTTTAAAAAGAGCGGCTGTTACACCGATGAGCCTTTACATTATGACCACCTACCTAATAAGCTGTAGGACCCCCTTTAAAAAGAGCGGCTGTTACACCGATGAGCCATTACATTATGACCACCTACCTAATAAGCTGTAGGACCATCTTTAAAAAGAGCGGCTGTTACACCGATGAGCCATTACATTATGACCACCTACCTAATAAGCTGTAGGACCCCCTTTAAAAAGAGCGGCTGTTACACCGATGAGCCATTACATTATGACCACCTACCTAATAAGCTGTAGGACCATCTTTAAAAAGAGCGGCTGTTACACCGATGAGCCATTACATTATGACCACCTACCTAATAAGCTGTAGGACCATCTTTAAAAAGAGCGGCTGTTACACCGATGAGCCATTACATTATGACCACCTACCTAATAAGCTGTAGGACCCCCCTTTAAAAGAGCGGCCCTTACACCGATGAGCCATTACATTATGACAACCTACCTAATAAGCTGTAGGACATGCTTTAAAAAGAGCGGCTGTTACCCCGATGAGCCATTACATTATGACCACCTACCTAATAAGCTGTAGGACCCCCTTTAAAAAGAGCGGCTGTTACACCGATGAGCCATTACATTATGACCACCTACCTAATAAGCTGTAGGACCCCCTTTAAAAAGAGCGGCTGTTACACCGATGAGCCATTACATTATGACCACCTACCTAATAAGCTGTAGGACCCCCTTTAAAAAGAGCGGCTGTTACACCGATGAGCCATTTCATTATGACCACCTACCGAATAAGCTGTAAGACCCCCTTTAAAAAGAGCGGCTGTTACACCGATGAGCCATTTCATTATGACCACCTACCTAATAAGCTGTAGGACCCCCTTTAAAAAGAGCGGCTGTTACACCGATGAGCCATTACATTATGACCACCTACCTAATAAGCTGTAGGACCCCCTTTAAAAAGAGCGGCTGTTACACCGATGAGCCATTACATTATGACCACCTACCTAATAAGCTGTAGGACCATCTTTAAAAAGAGCGGCTGTTACACCGATGAGCCATTACATTATGACCACCTACCTAATAAGCTGTATGACCCCCTTTAAAAAGAGCGGCTGTTACACCGATGAGCCATTACATTATGACCACCTACCTAATAAGCTGTAGGACCATCTTTAAAAAGAGCGGCTGTTACACCGATGAGCCATTACATTATGACAACCTACCTATTAAGCTGTAGGACCCCCTTTAAAAGAGCGCCTGTTACACCGATGAGCGATTACATTATGACCACCTACCTAATAAGCTGTAGGACCCCCTTTAAAAAGAGCGGCTGTTACACCGATGAGCCATTACATTATGACCACCTACCTAATAAGCTGTAGGACCCCCTTTAAAAAGAGGGGCTGTTACACCAATGAGACATTACATTATGACCACCTCTCTAATAAGCTGTAGGACCCCCTTTAAAAGAGCGGCTGTTACACCGATGAGCCATTTCATTATGACCACCTACCTAATAAGCTGTAGGACCCCCTTTAAAAAGATCGGCTGTTACACCGATGAGCCATTACATTATGACCACCTACCTAATAAGCTGTAGGACCCCCTTTAAAAAGAGCGGCTGTTACACCGATGAGCCATTACATTATGACCACCTACCTAATAAGCTGTAGGACCATCTTTAAAAAGAGCGGCTGTTACACCGATGAGCCATTACATTATGACCACCTACCTAATAAGCTGTAGGACCCCCTTTAAAAAGAGCGGCTGTTACACCGATGAGCCATTACATTATGACCACCTACCTAATAAGCTGTAGGACCATCTTTAAAAAGAGCGGCTGTTACACCGATGAGCCATTACATTATGACCACCTACCTAATAAGCTGTAGGACCCCCTTTAAAAGAGCGGCCCTTACACAGATGAGCCATTACATTATGACAACCTAGCTAATAAGCTGTAGGACATGCTTTAAAAAGAGTGGCTGTTACCCCGATGAGCCATTACATTATGACCACCTACCTAATAAGCTGTAGGACCCCCTTTAAAAAGAGCGGCTGTTACACCGATGAGCCATTACATTATGACCACCTACCTAATAAGCTGTAGGACCCCCTTTAAAAGAGCGGCCCTTACACCGATGAGCGATTACATTATGACAACCTACCTAATAAGCTGTAGGACCATCTTTAAAAAGAGCGGCTGTTACACCGATGAGCCATTACATTATGACCACCTACCTAATAAGCTGTAGGACCCCCTTTAAAAAGAGCGGCTGTTACACCGATGAACCATTACATTATGACCACCTACCTAATAAGCTGTAGGACCATCTTTAAAAAGAGCGGCTGTTACACCGATGAGCCATTACATTATGACCACCTACCTAATAAGCTGTAGGACCATCTTTAAAAAGAGCGGCTGTTACACCGATGAGCCATTACATTATGACCACCTACCTAATAAGCTGTAGGACCCCCTTTAAAAGAGCGGCCCTTACACCGATGAGCCATTACATTATGACAACCTACCTAATAAGCTGTAGGACATGCTTTAAAAAGAGCGGCTGTTACCCCGATGAGCCATTACATTATGACCACCTACCTAATAAGCTGTAGGACCCCCTTTAAAAAGAGCGGCTGTTACACCGATGAGCCATTACATTATGACCACCTACCTAATAAGCTGTAGGACCCCCTTTAAAAAGAGCGGCTGTTACACCGATGAGCCATTACATTATGACCACCTACCTAATAAGCTGTAGGACCCCCTTTAAAAAGAGCGGCTGTTACACCGATGAGCCATTTCATTATGACCACCTACCGAATAAGCTGTAAGACCCCCTTTAAAAAGAGCGGCTGTTACACCGATGAGCCATTTCATTATGACCACCTACCTAATAAGCTGTAGGACCCCCTTTAAAAAGAGCGGCTGTTACACCGATGAGCCATTACATTATGACCACCTACCTAATAAGCTGTAGGACCCCCTTTAAAAAGAGCGGCTGTTACACCGATGAGCCATTACATTATGACCACCTACCTAATAAGCTGTAGGACCATCTTTAAAAAGAGCGGCTGTTACACCGATGAGCCATTACATTATGACCACCTACCTAATAAGCTGTAGGACCCCCTTTAAAAAGAGCGGCTGTTACACCGATGAGCCATTACATTATGACCACCTACCTAATAAGCTGTAGGACCATCTTTAAAAAGAGCGGCTGTTACACCGATGAGCCATTACATTATGACAACCTACCTATTAAGCTGTAGGACCCCCTTTAAAAGAGCGCCTGTTACACCGATGAGCCATTACATTATGACCACCTACCTAATAAGCTGTAGGACACCCTTTAAAAAGAGCGGCTGTTACACCGATGAGCCATTACATTATGACCACCTACCTAATAAGCTGTAGGACCCCCTTTAAAAAGAGGGGCTGTTACACCAATGAGACATTACATTATGACCACCTACCTAATAAGCTGTAGGACCCCCTTTAAAAGAGCGGCTGTTACACCGATGAGCCATTTCATTATGACCACCTACCTAATAAGCTGTAGGACCCCCTTTAAAAAGATCGGCTGTTACACCGATGAGCCATTACATTATGACCACCTACCTAATAAGCTGTAGGACCCCCTTTAAAAAGAGCGGCTGTTACACCGATGAGCCATTACATTATGACCACCTACCTAATAAGCTGTAGGACCATCTTTAAAAAGAGCGGCTGTTACACCGATGAGCCATTACATTATGACCACCTACCTAATAAGCTGTAGGACCCCCTTTAAAAAGAGCGGCTGTTACACCGATGAGCCATTACATTATGACCACCTACCTAATAAGCTGTAGGACCATCTTTAAAAAGAGCGGCTGTTACACCGATGAGCCATTACATTATGACCACCTACCTAATAAGCTGTAGGACCCCCTTTAAAAGAGCGGCCCTTACACCGATGAGATATTACATTATGACAACCTAGCTAATAAGCTGTAGGACATGCTTTAAAAAGAGTGGCTGTTACCCCGATGAGCCATTACATTATGACCGCCTAAATAATAAGCTGTAGGACCCCCTTTAAAAAGAGCGGCTGTTACACCGATGAGCCATTACATTATGACCACCTACCTAATAAGCTGTAGGACCCCCTTTAAAAGAGCGGCCCTTACACCGATGAGCGATTACATTATGACAACCTACCTAATAAGCTGTAGGACATGCTTTAAAAAGAGCGGCTGTTACCCCGATGAGCCATTACATTATGACCACCTACCTAATAAGCTGTAGGACCCCCTTTAAAAAGAGCGGCTGTTACACCGATGAGCCATTACATTATGACCACCTACCTAATAAGCTGTAGGACCCCCTTTAAAAAGAGCGGCTGTTACACCGATGAGATATTACATTACGACCACCTACCTAATAAGCTGTAGGACCCCCTTTAAAAAGAGCGGCTGTTACACCGATGAGCCATTTCATTATGACCACCTACCGAATAAGCTGTAAGACCCCCTTTAAAAAGAGCGGCTGTTACACCGATGAGCCATTTCAATATGACCACCTACCTAATAAGCTGTAGGACCCCCTTTAAAAAGAGCGGCTGTTACACCGATGAGCCATTACATTATGACCACCTACCTAATAAGCTGTAGGACCCCCTTTAAAAGAGCGGCTGTTACACCGATGAGCCATTACATTATGACCACCTACGTAATAAGCTGTAGGACCATCTTTAAAAAGAGCGGCTGTTACACCGATGAGCCATTACATTATGACCACCTACCTAATAAACTGTAGGACCCCCTTTAAAAGAGCGGCCCTTACACCGATGAGCCATTACATTATGACCACCTACCTAATAAGCTGTAGGACCCCCTTTAAAAAGAGCGGCTGTTACACCGATGAACCATTACATTATGACCACCTACCTAATAAGCTGTAGGACCCGCTTTAAAAAGAGCGGCTGTTACCCCGATGAGCCATTACATTATGACCACCTACATAATAAGCTGTAGGACCGCCTTTAAAAAGAGCGGCTGTTACACCGATGAGCCATTACATTATGACCACCTACCTAATAAGCTGTAGGACCCCCTTTAAAAAGAGCGGCTGTTACACCGATGAGCCATTACATTATGACCACCTACCTAATAAGCTGTAGGACCCCCTTTAAAAAGAGGGGCTGTTACACCAATGAGACATTACATTATGACCACCTACCTAATAAGCTGTAGGACCCCCTTTAAAAGAACGGCTGTTACACCGATGAGCCATTTCATTATGACCACCTACCTAATAAGCTGTAGGACCCCCTTTAAAAAGAGCGGCTGTTACCCCGATGAGCCATTACATTATGACCACCTACCTAATAAGCTGTAGGACCCCCTTTAAAAAGAGCGGCTGTTACACCGATGAGCCATTACATTATGACCACCTACCTAATAAGCTGTAGGACCCCCTTTAAAAAGAGCGGCTGTTACCCCGATGAGCCATTACATTATGACCACCTACATAATAAGCTGTAGGACCCCCTTTAAAAAGAGCGGCTGTTACACCGATGAGCCATTACATTATGACCACCTACCTAATAAGCTGTAGGACCCCCTTTAAAAAGAGCGGCTGTTACACTGATGAGCCATTACATTATGACCACCTACCTAATAAGCTGTAGGACCCCCTTTAAAAAGAGCGGCTGTTACACCGATGAGCCATTACATTATGACCACCTACCTAATAAGCTGTAGGACCCCCTTTAAAAAGAGGGGCTGTTACACCAATGAGACATTACATTATGACCACCTACCTAATAAGCTGTAGGACCCCCTTTAAAAGAGCGGCTGTTACACCGATGAGCCATTTCATTATGACCACCTACCTAATAAGCTGTAGGACCCCCTTTAAAAGAGCGGCCCTTACACCGATGAGCCATTACATTATGACAACCAACCTAATAAGCTGTAGGACATGCTTTAAAAAGAGCGGCTGTTACCCCGATGAGCCATTACATTATGACCACCTACCTAATAAGCTGTAGGACCCCCTTTAAAAAGAGCGGCTGTTACACCGATGAGCCATTACATTATGACCACCTACCTAATAAGCTGTAGGACCCTCTTTAAAAAGAGCGGCTGTTACACCGATGAGCCATTACATTATGACCACCTACCTAATAAGCTGTAGGACCCCCTTTAAAAAGAGCAGCTGTTACACCGATGAGCCATTTCATTATGACCACCTACCGAATAAGCTGTAAGACCCCCTTTAAAAAGAGCGGCTGTTACACCGATGAGACATTACATTATGACCACCTACCTAATAAGCTGTAGGACCCCCTTTAAAAAGAGCGGCTGTTACACCGATGAGATATTACATTACGACCACCTACCTAATAAGCTGTAGGACCCCCTTTAAAAAGAGCGGCTGTTACACCGATGAGCCATTTCATTATGACCACCTACCGAATAAGCTGTAAGACCCCCTTTAAAAAGAGCGGCTGTTACACCGATGAGCCATTTCAATATGACCACCTACCTAATAAGCTGTAGGACCCCCTTTAAAAAGAGCGGCTGTTACACCGATGAGCCATTACATTATGACCACCTACCTAATAAGCTGTAGGACCCCCTTTAAAAAGAGCGGCTGTTACACCGATGAGCCATTACATTATGACCACCTACCTAATAAGCTGTAGGACCATCTTTAAAAAGAGCGGCTGTTACACCGATGAGCCATTACATTATGACCACCTACCTAATAAACTGTAGGACCCCCTTTAAAAGAGCGGCCCTTACACCGATGAGCCATTACATTATGACCACCTACCTAATAAGCTGTAGGACCCCCTTTAAAAAGAGCGGCTGTTACACCGATGAACCATTACATTATGACCACCTACCTAATAAGCTGTAGGACCCGCTTTAAAAAGAGCGGCTGTTACCCCGATGAGCCATTACATTATGACCACCTACATAATAAGCTGTAGGACCCCCTTTAAAAAGAGCGGCTGTTACACCGATGAGCCATTACATTATGACCACCTACCTAATAAGCTGTAGGACCCCCTTTAAAAAGAGGGGCTGTTACACCAATGAGACATTACATTATGACCACCTACCTAATAAGCTGTAGGACCCCCTTTAAAAGAACGGCTGTTACACCGATGAGCCATTTCATTATGACCACCTACCTAATAAGCTGTAGGACCCCCTTTAAAAAGAGCGGCTGTTACCCCGATGAGCCATTACATTATGACCACCTACCTAATAAGCTGTAGGACCCCCTTTAAAAAGAGCGGCTGTTACACCGATGAGCCATTACATTATGACCACCTACCTAATAAGCTGTAGGACCCCCTTTAAAAAGAGCGGCTGTTACCCCGATGAGCCATTACATTATGACCACCTACATAATAAGCTGTAGGACCCCCTTTAAAAAGAGCGGCTGTTACACCGATGAGCCATTACATTATGACCACCTACCTAATAAGCTGTTTGACCCCTTTAAAAAGAGCGGCTGTTACACTGATGAGCCATTACATTATGACCACCTACCTAATAAGCTGTAGGACCCCCTTTAAAAAGAGCGGCTGTTACACCGATGAGCCATTACATTATGACCAGCTACCTAATAAGCTGTAGGACCCCCTTTAAAAAGAGGGGCTGTTACACCAATGAGACATTACATTATGACCACCTACCTAATAAGCTGTAGGACCCCCTTTAAAAGAGCGGCTGTTACACCGATGAGCCATTTCATTATGACCACCTACCTAATAAGCTGTAGGACCCCCTTTAAAAGAGCGGCCCTTACACCGATGAGCCATTACATTATGACAACCAACCTAATAAGCTGTAGGACATGCTTTAAAAAGAGCGGCTGTTACCCCGATGAGCCATTACATTATGACCACCTACCTAATAAGCTGTAGGACCCCTTTAAAAAGAGCGGCTGTTACACCGATGAGCCATTACATTATGACCACCTACCTAATAAGCTGTAGGACCCTCTTTAAAAAGAGCGGCTGTTACACCGATGAGCCATTACATTATGACCACCTACCTAATAAGCTGTAGGACCCCCTTTAAAAAGAGCGGCTGTTACACCGATGAGCCATTTCATTATGACCACCTACCGAATAAGCTGTAAGACCCCCTTTAAAAAGAGCGGCTGTTACACCGATGAGCCATTTCATTATGACCACCTACCTAATAAGCTGTAGGACCCCCTTTAAAAAGAGCGGCTGTTACACCGATGAGCCATTACATTATGACCACCTACCTAATAAGCTGTAGGACCCCCTTTAAAAAGAGCGGCTGTTACACCGATGAGCCATTTCATTATGACCACCTACCGAATAAGCTGTAAGACCCCCTTTAAAAAGAGCGGCTGTTACACCGATGAGCCATTTCATTATGACCACCTACCTAATAAGCTGTAGGACCCCCTTTAAAAAGAGCGGCTGTTACACCGATGAGCCATTACATTATGACCACCTACCTAATAAGCTGTAGGACCCCCTTTAAAAGAGCGGCTGTTACACCGATGAGCCATTTCATTATGACCACCTACCGAATAAGCTGTAAGACCCCCTTTAAAAAGAGCGGCTGTTACACCGATGAGCCATTTCATTATGACCACCTACCTAATAAGCTGTAGGACCCCCTTTAAAAAGAGCGGCTGTTACACCGATGAGCCATTACATTATGACCACCTACCTAATAAGCTGTAGGACCCCTTTAAAAAGAGCGGCTGTTACACCGATGAGCCATTTCATTATGACCACCTACCTAATAAGCTGTAGGACCCCTTTAAAAAGAGCGGCTGTTACACCGATGAGCCATTTCATTATGACCACCTACCTAATAAGCTGTAGGACCCCCTTTAAAAAGAGCGGCTGTTACACCGATGAACCATTACATTATGACCACCTACCTAATAAGCTGTAGGACCCCCTTTAAAAAGAGCGGCTGTTACACCGATGAGCCATTACATTATGACCACCTACCTAATAAGCTGTAGGACCCCCTTTAAAAAGAGCGGCTGTTACACCGATGAGCCATTTCATTATGACCACCTACCGAATAAGCTGTAAGACCCCCTTTAAAAAGAGCGGCTGTTACACCGATGAGCCATTTCATTATGACCACCTACCTAATAAGCTGTAGGACCCCCTTTAAAAAGAGCGGCTGTTACACCGATGAGCCATTACATTATGACCACCTACCTAATAAGCTGTAGGACCCCCTTTAAAAAGAGCGGCTGTTACACCGATGAGCCATTACATTATGACCACCTACCTAATAAGCTGTAGGACCATCTTTAAAAAGAGCGGCTGTTACACCGATGAGCCATTACATTATGACCACCTACCTAATAAGCTGTAGGACCCCCTTTAAAAGAGCGGCCCTTACACCGATGAGCCATTACATTATGACAACCTACCTAATAAGCTGTAGGACATGCTTTAAAAAGAGCGGCTGTTACCCCGATGAGCCATTACATTATGACCACCTACCTAATAAGCTGTAGGACCCCCTTTAAAAAGAGCGGCTGTTACACCGATGAGCCATTACATTATGACCACCTACCTAATAAGCTGTAGGACCCCCTTTAAAAAGAGCGGCTGTTACACCGATGAGCCATTACATTATGACCACCTACCTAATAAGCTGTAGGACCCCCTTTAAAAAGAGCGGCTGTTACACCGATGAGCCATTTCATTATGACCACCTACCGAATAAGCTGTAAGACCCCCTTTAAAAAGAGCGGCTGTTACACCGATGAGCCATTTCATTATGACCACCTACCTAATAAGCTGTAGGACCCCCTTTAAAAAAAGCGGCTGTTACACCGATGAGCCATTACATTATGACCACCTACCTAATAAGCTGTAGGACCCCCTTTAAAAAGAGCGGCTGTTACACCGATGAGCCATTACATTATGACCACCTACCTAATAAGCTGTAGGACCATCTTTAAAAAGAGCGGCTGTTACACCGATGAGCCATTACATTATGACCACCTACCTAATAAGCTGTAGGACCCCCTTTAAAAAGAGCGGCTGTTACACCGATGAGCCATTACATTATGACCACCTACCTAATAAGCTGTAGGACCATCTTTAAAAAGAGCGGCTGTTACACCGATGAGCCATTACATTATGACAACCTACCTATTAAGCTGTAGGACCCCCTTTAAAAGAGCGCCTGTTACACCGATGAGCCATTACATTATGACCACCTACCTAATAAGCTGTAGGACCCCCTTTAAAAAGAGCGGCTGTTACACCGATGAACCCTTACATTGTGACCACCTACCTAATAAGCTGCAGGACCCCCTTTAAAAAGAGCGGCTGTTACACCGATGAGCCATTACATTATGACCACCTACCTAATAAGCTGTAGGACCATCTTTAAAAAGAGCGGCTGTTACACCGATGAGCCATTACATTATGACCACCTACCTAATAAGCTGTAGGAACCCCTTTAAAAAGAGCGGCTGTTACACCGATGAGCCATTACATTATGACCACCTACCTAATAAGCTGTAGGACCATCTTTAAAAAGAGCGGCTGTTACACCGATGAGCCATTACATTATGACCACCTACCTAATAAGCTGTAAGACCCCCTTTGAAAGAGCGGCCCTTACACCGATGAGCCATTACATTATGACAACCTACCTAATAAGCTGTAGGACATGCTTTAAAAAGAGCGGCTGTTACCCCGATGAGCCATTACATTATGACCACCTACCTAATAAGCTGTAGGACCCCCTTTAAAAAGAGCGGCTGTTACACCGATGAGCCATTACATTATGACCACCTACCTAATAAGCTGTAGGACCCCCTTTAAAAAGAGCGGCTGTTACACCGATGAGCCATTACATTATGACCACCTACCTAATAAGCTGTAGGACCCCCTTTAAAAAGAGCGGCTGTTACACCGATGAGCCATTACATTATGACCACCTACCTAATAAGCTGTAGGACCATCTTTAAAAAGAGCGGCTGTTACAGCGATGAGCCATTACATTATGACCACCTACCTAATAAGCTGTAGGACCCCCTTTAAAAAGAGCGGCTGTTACACCGATGAGCCATTACATTATGACCACCTACCTAATAAGCTGTAGGACCATCTTTAAAAAGAGCGGCTGTTACACCGATGAGCCATTACATTATGACAACCTACCTATTAAGCTGTAGGACCCCCTTTAAAAGAGCGCCTGTTACACCGATGAGCCATTACATTATGACGACCTACCTAATAAGCTGTAGGACCCCCTTTAAAAAGAGCGGCTGTTACACCGATGAGCCATTACATTATGACCACCTACCTAATAAGCTGTAGGACCCCCTTTAAAAAGAGGGGCTGTTACACCAATGAGACATTACATTATGACCACCTACGTAATAAGCTGTAGGACCCCCTTTAAAAGAGCGGCTGTTACACCGATTAACCATTTCATTATGACCACCTACCTAATAAGCTGTAGGACCCCCTTTAAAAAGAGCGGCTGTTACACCGATGAGCCATTACATTATGACCACCTACCTAATAAGCTGTAGGACCCCCTTTAAAAAGAGCGGCTGTTACACCGATGAGCCATTACATTATGACCACCTACCTAATAAGCTGTAGGACCATCTTTAAAAAGAGCGGCTGTTACACCGATGAGCCATTACATTATGACCACCTACCTAATAAGCTGTAGGACCCCCTTTAAAAGAGCTGCCCTTACACCGATGAGCCATTACATTATGACCACCTACCTAATAAGCTGTAGGACCATCTTTAAAAAGAGCGGCTGTTACACCGATGAGCCATTACATTATGACCACCTACCTAATAAGCTGTAGGACCCGCTTTAAAAAGAGCGGCTGTTACCCCGATGAGCCATTACATTATGACCACCTACATAATGAGCTGTAGGACCCCCTTTAGAAAGAGCGGCTGTTACACTGATGAGCCATTTCATTATGACCATATACCTAATAAGCTGTAAGACCCCTTTTAAAAAGAGCGGTTGTTACACCGATGAGCCATTACATTATGACCAACTACGTAATAAGCTGTAGGACCATCTTTAAAAAGAGCGGCTGTTACACCGATGAGCCATTTCATTATGACCATATACCTAATAAGCTGTAGGACCCCCTTTAAAAAGAGCGGCTGTTACACCGATGAACCATTACATTATGACCACCTGCCTAATAAGCTGTAGGACCCCCTTTAAAAAGAGCGGCTGTTACACCGATGAACCATTACATTATGACCACCTACCTAACAAGCTTTAGGACCCCCTTTAAAAAGAGCGGCTGTTACACCGATGAGCCATTTCATTATGACCACCTGCCTAATAAGCTGTAGGACCCCCTTTAAAAAGAGCGGCTGTTACACCGATGAGCCATTACATTATGACCACCTACCTAATAAGCTGTAGGACCCCCTTTAAAAAGAGCGGCTGTTACACCGATGAGCCATTACATTATGACCACCTACCTAATAAGCTGTAGGACCCCCTTTAAAAAGAGCGGCTGTTACACCGATGAGCCATTTCATTATGACCACCTACCGAATAAGCTGTAAGACCCCCTTTAAAAAGAGCGGCTGTTACACCGATGAGCCATTTCATTATGACCACCTACCTAATAAGCTGTAGGACCCCCTTTAAAAAAAGCGGCTGTTACACCGATGAGCCATTACATTATGACCACCTACCTAATAAGCTGTAGGACCCCCTTTAAAAAGAGCGGCTGTTACACCGATGAGCCATTACATTATGACCACCTACCTAATAAGCTGTAGGACCATCTTTAAAAAGAGCGGCTGTTACCCCGATGAGCCATTACATTATGACCACCTACCTAATAAGCTGTAGGACCCCCTTTAAAAAGAGCGGCTGTTACACCGATGAGCCATTACATTATGACCACCTACCTAATAAGCTGTAGGACCATCTTTAAAAAGAGCGGCTGTTACACCGATGAGCCATTACATTATGACAACCTACCTATTAAGCTGTAGGACCCCCTTTAAAAGAGCGCCTGTTACACCGATGAGCCATTACATTATGACCACCTACCTAATAAGCTGTAGGACCCCCTTTAAAAAGAGCGGCTGTTACACCGATGAGCCCTTACATTATGACCACCTACCTAATAAGCTGTAGGACCCCCTTTAAAAAGAGCGGCTGTTACACCGATGAGCCATTACATTATGACCACCTACCTAATAAGCTGTAGGACCATCTTTAAAAAGAGCGGCTGTTACACCGATGAGCCATTACATTATGACCACCTACCTAATAAGCTGTAGGACCCCCTTTAAAAAGAGCGGCTGTTACACCGATGAGCCATTACATTATGACCACCTACCTAATAAGCTGTAGGACCCCCTTTAAAAGAGCGGCCCTTACACCGATGAGCCATTACATTATGACAACCTACCTAATAAGCTGTAGGACATGCTTTAAAAAGAGCGGCTGTTACCCCGATGAGCCATTACATTATGGCCACCTCTCTAATAAGCTGTAGGACCTCCTTTAAAAAGAGCGGCTGTTACACCGATGAGCCATTACATTATGACCACCTACCTAATAAGCTGTAGGACCCCCTTTAAAAAGAGCGGCTGTTACACCGATGAGCCATTACATTATGACCACCTACCTAATAAGCTGTAGGACCCCCTTTAAAAAGAGCGGCTGTTACACCGATGAGCCATTACATTATGACCACCTACCTAATAAGCTGTAGGACCATCTTTAAAAGAGCGGCTGTTACAGCGATGAGCCATTACATTATGACCACCTACCTAATAAGCTGTAGGACCCCCTTTAAAAAGAGCGGCTGTTACACCGATGAGCCATTACATTATGACCACCTACCTAATAAGCTGTAGGACCATCTTTAAAAAGAGCGGCTGTTACACCGATGAGCCATTACATTATGACAACCTACCTATTAAGCTGTAGGACCCCCTTTAAAAGAGCGCCTGTTACACCGATGAGCCATTACATTATGACGACCTACCTAATAAGCTGTAGGACCCCCTTTAAAAAGAGCGGCTGTTACACCGATGAGCCATTACATTATGACCACCTACCTAATAAGCTGTAGGACCCCCTTTAAAAGAGGGGCTGTTACACCGATGAGACATTACATTATGACCACCTACCTAATAAGCTGTAGGACCCCCTTTAAAAGAGCGGCTGTTACACCGATGAGCCATTTCATTATGACCACCTACCTAATAAGCTGTAGGACCCCCTTTAAAAAGAGCGGCTGTTACACCGATGAGCCATTACATTATGACCACCTACCTAATAAGCTGTAGGACCCCCTTTAAAAAGAGCGGCTGTTACACCGATGAGCCATTACATTATGACCACCTACCTAATAAGCTGTAGGACCATCTTTAAAAAGAGCGGCTGTTACACCGATGAGCCATTACATTATGACCACCTACCTAATAAGCTGTAGGACCCCCTTTAAAAGAGCTGCCCTTACACCGATGAGCCATTACATTATGACCACCTACCTAATAAGCTGTAGGACCATCTTTAAAAAGAGCGGCTGTTACACCGATGAGCCATTACATTATGACCACCTGCCTAATAAGCTGTAGGACCCGCTTTAAAAAGAGCGGCTGTTACCCCGATGAGCCATTACATTATGACCACCTACGTAATAAGCTGTAGGACCCCCTTTAAAAAGAGCGGCTGTTACACCGATGAGCCATTACATTATGACCACCTACGTAATAAGCTGTAGGACCTCCTTTAAAAGAGCGGCTGTTACACCGATGAGCTCATTACATTATGACCACCTACCTAATAAGCTGTAGGACCCCTTTTAAAAAGAGCGGCTGTTACACCGATGAGCCATTACATTATGACCACCTACGTAATAAGCTGTATGACCTCCTTTAAAAAAGAGCGGCTGTTACACCGATGAGCCATTACATTAGTGACAACCTACCTAATAAGCGGTAGGACCCCTTTAAAAGAGCGGTTGTTACACCGATGAGCCATTACATTATGACCACCTACCTAATAAGCTGTAGGGACCCCCTTTTAGAAAGAGCGGCTGTTACACCGATGAGCCATTACATTATGACCACCTACCTAATAAGCTGTAGGACCCCTTTAAAAAGAGCGGCTGTTACACCGATGAGCCATTACATTATGACCAACCTACCTAATAAGCTGTAGGACCCCGTTTAGAAAGAGCGGCTGTTACACCGATGAGCCATTACATTATGACCACCTACGTAATAAGCTCTGTAGGACCCCTATTTAGAAAGAGCGGCTGTTACACCGATGAGCCATTACATTATGACCACCTACCTTTAATAAGCTGTAGGACCTCCTTTAAAAAGAGCGGCTGTTACACCGATGAGCCATTACATTATGACCAACCTACCTAATAAGCTGTAGGACCTCCCTTTAAAAGAGCGGCTGTTACACCGATGAGCCATTACATTATGACCACCTACGTAATAAGCTGTAGGACCTATTTTAAAAAAGAGCGGCTGTTACACCGATGAGCCATTACATTATGACCAACCTACCTAATAAGCTGTAGGACCCCCTTTAAAAGAGCGGCTGTTACACCGATGAGCCATTACATTATGACCACCTACGTAATAAGCTGTAGGACCTCCTTTAAAAGAGCGGCTGTTACACCGATGAGCCATTACATTATGACAACCTACCTAATAAGCTGTAGGACCCCGTTTAAAAGAGCGGCTGTTACACCGATGAGCCATTACATTATGACAACCTACCTAATAAGCTGTAGGACCCCTTTTAAAAGAGCGGCTGTTACACCGATGAGCCATTACATTATGACCACCTACCTAATAAGCTGTAGGACCTCCTTTAAAAGAGCGGCTGTTACACCGATGAGCCATTACATTATGACCACCTACCTAATAAGCTGTAGGACCCCCTTTAGAAAGAGCGGCTGTTACACCGATGAGCCATTACATTATGACAACCTACCTAATAAGCTGTAGGACCCCGTTTAAAAGAGCGGCTGTTACACCGATGAGCCATTACATTATGACCACCTACCTAATAAGCTGTAGGACCCCATTTAGAAAGAGCGGCTGTTACACCGATGAGCCATTACATTATGACCACCTACCTAATAAGCTGTAGGACCCCGTTTAAAAAGAGCGGCTGTTACACCGATGAGCCATTACATTATGACCACCTACGTAATAAGCTGTAGGACCCCTCTTTAAAAGAGCGGCTGTTACACCGATGAGCCATTACATTATGACCACCTACCTAATAAGCTCTGTGACTTCTTTAGAAAGAGCGGCTGTTACACCGATGAGCCATTACATTATGACCACCTACCTAATAAGCTGTAGGACCCCCTTTAAAAAGAGCGGCCTGTTACACCGATGAGCCATTACATTATGACCACCTACGCAATAAGCTGTAGGACCTCTTTTAAAAGAGCGGCTGTTACACCGATGAGCCATTACATTATGACCAACCTACCTAATAAGCTCTGTGGACCCCCTTTAAAAGAGCGGCTGTTACACCGATGAGCCATTACATTATGACCACCTACCTAATAAGCTGTATGACCCCCTTTTAGGAAAGAGCGGCCTGTTACACCGATGAGCCATTACATTATGACCACCTACGTAATAAGCTGTAGGACCATCTTTAAAAAGAGCTGCTAATACACCGATGAGCCATTTCATTGTGACCAACCTACCAAATAAGCTGTAGGACCCTCCTTTAAAAGAGCGGCTGTTACACCGATGAGCCATTACATTATGACCACCTACGTAATAAGCTCTATGACCCCCCTTTAGAAAGAGCGGCTGTTACACCGATGAGCCATTACATTATGACCACCTACCTAATAAGCTGTAGGACCTTCCCTTTTAGAAAGAGCGCTGATACACCGATGAGCCATTACATTATGACCACCTACGTAATAAGCTGTAGGACCTCCGTTTAAAAAGAGCGGCTGTTACACCGATGAGCACATTACATTATGACCACCCACCTACGTTGCTCTATGACCCCCTTTAGAAAGAGCGGCTGTTACACCGATGAGCCATTACATTATGACCACCTACCTAATAAGCTGTATGGACCTCCTTTAGAAAAGAACGGCTAATACACCGATGAGCCATTACATTATGACCACCTACCTAATAAGCTGTAGACCTCCTTTAAAAGAGCGGCTGTTACACCGATGAGCCATTACATTATGACCACCTACCTAATAAGCTGTATGACCCCCTTAAAAGAGCGGCTGTTACACCGATGAGCCATTACATTATGACCACCACGTAATAAGCTGTAGGACCCCTTTAAAAGAGCGGCTGTTACACCAATGAGCCAGTTACATTATGACCACCACCTAATAAGCTGTAGGAACCCCTTTTAAAAGAGCGGGTTGTTACACCGATGAGCCATTACATTATGACCACCTACGTAATAAGCTGTAGGACCTCCTTTAAAAAGAGCGGCTGTTACACCGATGAGCCATTACATTGTGACCAACCTACCAAATAAGCTGTAGGACCCCGTTTAAAAGAGCGGCTGTTACACCGATGAGACATTACATTATGACCACCTACGTAATAAGCTGTATGACCCCTTTAGAAAGAGCGGCTGTTACACTGATGAAGCCATTACATTATGACAACCACCTAATAAGCTGTAGGACCTCCTTTTAAAAAGAGCCGGCTGTTACACCGATGAGCCATTACATTATGACCACCTACCACGTAATAAGCTGTAGAGACCTCCTTTAAAAGAGCGGCTGTTACACCGATGAGCAATTACATTATGACCACCACGTAATAAGTTGTATGACCTCGTTTGAAAAGAGCGGCTGTTACACCGATGAGCCATTACATTATGACCACCTACCTAATAAGCTGCATGACCTCGGTTTAAAAGAGCGGCTGTTACACCGATGAGCCATTACATTATGACCACCTACGTAATAAGCTGTAGGACCTCCTTTAATAAAGAGCGGCTGTTACACCGGATGAGCCATTACATTATGACTACCTACCTAATAAGCTGTATGACCTCCTTTAAAAAGAGCGGCTGTTACACCAATGAGCCATTACATTATGACCACCTACCTAATAAGCTGCATAGGAACCCCTTTAAAAAGAGCGGCTGGTTACACCGATGAGCCATTACATTATGACCACCACCTAATAAGCTGTATGACTCCGTTTAAAAAGAGCGGCTGTTACACCGATGAGCCATTACATTATGACCACCTACCTAATAAGCTGTAGGACCTCCTTCAAAAGTGCGGCTGTTACACCAATGAGCCATTACAATTATGACCACCTACCTAATAAGCTGTAGGACGCCCTTTAAAAGAGCGGCTGTTACACCGATGAGCCATTACATTATGACCACCTACGTAATAAGCTGTATGACCCCTTTAGAAGGAGCGGCTGTTACACCGATGAGCCATTACATTATGACCACCTACGTAATAAGCTGTAGGACCTCCCTTTAAAAAGAGCGGCTGTTACACCAATGAGCCATTACATTATGACCACCTACCTAATAAGCTGTAGGACCCCCTTTTAAAAGAGCGGCTGTTACACCGATGAGCAATTACATGATGACCACCTACGTAATAAGCTGTAGGACCCTTTAGAAAGAGCGCTGTTACACCGATGAGCCATTACATTATGACCACCTACGTAATAAGCTGTAGGACCCCTTTAAAAGAGCGGCTGTTACACCGATGAGCCATTACATTATGACCACCTACGTAATAAGCTGTAGGACCTCCTTTAATAAAGAGCGGCTGTTACACCGATGAGCCATTACATTATGACCACCTCCGTAATAAGCTGCATAATCCCCTTTAAAAGAGCGGCTGTTACACCGATGAGCCATTACATTATGACCACCTACCTAATAAGCTGTATGACCCCTTTAAAAGAGCGGCTGTTACACCGATAAGCCATTACATTATGACCACCTACGTAATAAGCTGCAGGACCCCCTTTAAAAGAGCGGCTGTTACACCGATGAGCCATTACATTATGACCACCTACCTAATAAGCTGTAGGACCCCTTTAGAAAGAGCGGGCTGTTACACGGATGAGCCATTACATTATGACCATCTACGTAATAAGCTGTAGGACCCCTTTAGAAAGAGCGGCTGTTACACCGATGAGCCATTACATTATGACCACCTACGTAATAAGCTGCAGGACCTCCTTTAATAAAGAGCGGCTGTTACACCGATGAGCCATTACATTATGACCACCTCCGTAATAAGCTGCAGGACCCCTTTAAAAGAGCGGCTGTTACACCGATGAGCCATTACATTATGACCACCTACCTAATAAGCTGTATGACCTCTTTAAAAAGAGCGGCTGTTACACCGATAAGCCATTACACTATGACCACCTACGTAATAAGCTGCAGGACCCCTTTAAAAGAGCGGCTGTTACACGGATGAGCCATTACATTATGACCATCTACGTAATAAGCTGTAGGACCCCTTTAGAAAGAGCGGCTGTTACACCGATGAGCCATTACATTATGACCACCTACGTAATAAGCTGTATGACCCCTTTAATAAAGAGCGGCTGTTACACCGATGAGCCATTACATTATGACCACCTCCGTAATAAGCTGCAGGACCCCTTTAAAAGAGCGGCTGTTACACCGATGAGCCATTACATTATGACCACCTACGTATTGGGCTGTAGGACCCCTTTAAAAAGAGCGGCTGTTACACCGATGAGCCATTACATTATGACCACCTACGTAATAAGCTGCAGGACCCCCTTTAAAAGAGCGGCTGTTACACCGATGAGCCCATTACATTATGACCACCTCCTAATAAGCCAGGACCCCTTTAGAAAGAGCGGCTGTTACACCGATGAGCCATTACATTATGACCACCTACGTAATAAGCTGTAGGACCCCCTTTTAGAAAGAGCGGCTGTTACACCGATGAGCCATTACATTATGACCACCTACGTAATAAGCTGTAGGACCTCCTTTAATAAAGAGCGGCTGTTACACCGATGAGCCATTACATTATGACCACCTACCGTAATAAGCTGTAGGACCCCTTTAGAAAGAGCGGCTGTTACACCGATGAGCCATTACATTATGACCACCTACCTAATAAGCTGTAGGACCCCTTTAAAAAGAGCGGCTGTTACACCGATGAGCCATTACATTATGACCACCTACGTAATAAGCTGTAGGACTCTCCTTTAAAAGAGCGGCTGTTACACCGGATGAGCCATTACATTATGACCACCTACGTAATAAGCTGCAGGACCCCTTTAGAAAGAGCGGCTGTTACACCGATGAGCCATTACATTATGACCACCTACCCGTAATAAGCTGTAGGTCCCCTTTAAAAAGAGCGGCTGTTACACCGATAAGCCATTACACTATGACCAATTTACCTAATAAGCTGCATGACCCCTTTAAAGAGCGGCTGTTACACCGATGAGCCATTACATTATGACCACCTACGTAATAAGCTGTAGTGGACCCCCCTTTAAAAGAGCGGCTGTTACACCGATGAGCCATTACATTATGACCACCTACGTAATAAGCTGTAGGACCCCTTTAGAAAGAGCGGCTGTTACACCGGATGAGCCATTACATTATGACCATCTACGTAATAAGCTGTAGGACCCCTTTTTAGAAAGAGCGGCTGTTACACCGATGAGCCATTACATTATGACCACCTACGCAATAAGCTGCAGGACCCCTTTTAAAAGAGCGGCTGTTACACCGATGAGCCATTACATTATGACCACCTACCTAATAAGCTGTATGACCCCCTTTAGAAAGAGCGGCTGTTACACCGATGAGCCATTACATTATGACCACCTACGTAATAAGCTGTAGGACCCTAGAAAGAGCGGCTGTTACGTCAATGAGCCATTACATTATGACCACCTACCATAAGCTGTAGGACCCCCTTAGAAAGAGCGGCTGTACACCGATGAGCCATTTACATTATGTAGGACCCCTTTAGAACTGATGGACATGGGCTGTTACACACCCTCTACCTATGTAGACCAATTGTAAAATATGACCACTACTGCAGGTACCTGAGTTAGGCTGTTAAGCGGCTGTTACACTCTGATGAGCCATTACATTATGACCACTACATTACCTAATAAGCTGTTACACCGATGGACCCCTTTAAAAAGAGCGGCTGTTACACCGATGAGCCATTTCATTATGACCACCTGCCTAATAAGCTGTAGGACCCCCTTTAAAAAGAGCGGCTGTTACACCGATGAACCATTACATTATGACCACCTACCTAACAAGCTGTAGGACCCCCTTTAAAAAGAGCGGCTGTTACACCAATGAGACATTACATTATGACCACCTACCTAATAAGCTGTAGGACCCCCTTTAAAAGAGCGGCTGTTACACCGATGAGCCATTTCATTATGACCACCTACCTAATAAGCTGTAGGACCCCCTTTAAAAAGAGCGGCTGTTACACCGATGAGCCATTACATTATGACCACCTACCTAATAAGCTGTAGGACCCCCTTTAAAAAGAGCGGCTGTTACACCGATGAGCCATTACATTATGACCACCTACCTAATAAGCTGTAGGACCATCTTTAAAAAGAGCGGCTGTTACACCGATGAGCCATTACATTATGACCACCTACCTAATAAGCTGTAGGACCCCCTTTAAAAGAGCGGCTGTTACACCGATGAGCCATTTCATTATGACCACCTACCTAATAAGCTGTAGGACCCCCTTTAAAAGAGCGGCTGTTACACCGATGAGCCATTACATTATGACCACCTACCTAATAAGCTGTAGGACCCCCTTTAAAAAGAGCGGCTGTTACACCGATGAGCCATTACATTATGACCACCTACCTAATAAGCTGTAGGACCATCTTTAAAAAGAGCGGCTGTTACACCGATGAGCCATTACATTATGACCACCTACCTAATAAGCTGTAGGACCCCCTTTAAAAGAGCTGCCCTTACACCGATGAGCCATTACATTATGACCACCTACCTAATAAGCTGTAGGACCATCTTTAAAAAGAGCGGCTGTTACACCGATGTGCCATTACATTATGACCACCTACCTAATAAGCTGTAGGACCCGCTTTAAAAAGAGCGGCTGTTACCCCGATGAGCCATTACATTATGACCACCTACGTAATAAGCTGTAGGACCTCCTTTAATAAAGAGCGGCTGTTACACCGATGAGCCATTACATTATGACCACCTACCTAATAAGCTGTAGGACCCGCTTTAAAAGAGCTGCCCTTACACCGATGAGCCATTACATTATGACCACCTACCTAATAAGCTGTAGGACCCGCTTTAAAAAGAGCGGCTGTTACCCCGATGAGCCATTACATTATGACCACCTACGTAATAAGCTGTAGGACCCGCTTTAAAAAGAGCGGCTGTTACCCCGATGAGCCATTACATTATGACCACCTACATAATAAGCTGTAGGACCTCCTTTAAAAAGAGCGGCTGTTACCCCGATGAGCCATTACATTATGACCACCTACATAATGAGCTGTAGGACCCCCTTTAGAAAGAGCGGCTGTTACACCGATGAGCCATTACATTTTGACCACCTACGTAATAAGCTGTAGGACCTCCTTTAATAAAGAGCGGCTGTTACACCGATGAGCCATTACATTATGACCACCTACCTAATAAGCTGTAGGACCATCTTTAAAAAGAGCGGCTGTTACACTGATGAGCCATTTCATTATGACCATATACCTAATAAGCTGTAAGACCCCCTTTAAAAAGAGCGGTTGTTACACCGATGAGCCATTACATTATGACCAACTACGTAATAAGCTGTAGGACCATCTTTAAAAAGAGCGGCTGTTACACCGATGAGCCATTTCATTATGACCATATACCTAATAAGCTGTAGGACCCCCTTTAAAAAGAGCGGCTGTTACACCGATGAACCATTACATTATGACCACCTGCCTAATAAGCTGTAGGACCCCTTTAAAAAGAGCGGCTGTTACACCGATGAACCATTACATTATGACCACCTACCTAACAAGCTGTAGGACCCCCTTTAAAAAGAGCGGCTGTTACACCGATGAGCCATTTCATTATGACCACCTGCCTAATAAGCTGTAGGACCCCCTTTAAAAAGAGCGGCTGTTACACCGATGAACCATTACATTATGACCACCTACCTAACAAGCTGTAGGACCCCCTTTAAAAAGAGCGGCTGTTACACCGATGAGCCATTTCATTATGTCCACCTACCGAATAAGCTGTAAGACCCCCTTTAAAAAGAGCGGCTGTTACACCGATGAGCCATTTCATTATGACCACCTACCTAATAAGCTGTAGGACCCCTTTAAAAAGAGCGGCTGTTACACCGATGAGCCATTACATTATGACCACCTACCTAATAAGCTGTAGGACCATCTTTAAAAAGAGCGGCTGTTACAGCGATGAGCCATTACATTATGACCACCTACCTAATAAGCTGTAGGACCCCCTTTAAAAAGAGCGGCTGTTACACCGATGAGCCATTACATTATGACCACCTACCTAATAAGCTGTAGGACCATCTTTAAAAAGAGCGGCTGTTACACCGATGAGCCATTACATTATGACAACCTACCTATTAAGCTGTAGGACCCCCTTTAAAAGAGCGCCTGTTACACCGATGAGCCATTACATTATGACGACCTACCTAATAAGCTGTAGGACCCCCTTTAAAAAGAGCGGCTGTTACACCGATGAGCCATTACATTATGACCACCTACCTAATAAGCTGTAGGACCCCCTTTAAAAAGAGCGGCTGTTACACCGATGAGCCATTACATTATGACCACCTACCTAATAAGCTGTAGGACCCCCTTTAAAAAGAGGGGCTGTTACACCAATGAGACATTACATTATGACCACCTACCTAATAAGCTGTAGGACCATCTTTAAAAGAGCGGCTGTTACACCGATGAGCCATTTTATTATGACCACCTACCTAATAAGCTGTAGGACCCCCTTTAAAAAGAGCGGCTGTTACCCCGATGAGCCATTACATTATGACCACCTACCTAATAAGCTGTAGGACCCCTTTAAAAAGAGCGGCTGTTACACCGATGAGCCATTTCATTATGACCACCTACCGAATAAGCTGTAAGACCCCCTTTAAAAAGAGCGGCTGTTACACCGATGAGCCATTTCATTATGACCACCTACCTAATAAGCTGTAGGACCCCCTTTAAAAAGAGCGGCTGTTACACCGATGAGCCATTACATTATGACCACCTACCTAATAAGCTGTAGGACCCCCTTTAAAAAGAGCGGCTGTTACACCGATGAGCCATTACATTATGACCACCTACCTAATAAGCTGTAGGACCATCTTTAAAAAGAGCGGCTGTTACACCGATGAGCCATTACATTATGATCACCTACCTAATAAGCTGTAGGACCCCCTTTAAAAGAGCGGCCCTTACACCGATGAGCCATTACATTATGACAACCTACCTAATAAGCTGTAGGACATGCTTTAAAAAGAGCGGCTGTTACCCCGATGAGCCATTACATTATGACCACCTACCTAATAAGCTGTAGGACCCCCTTTAAAAAGAGCGGCTGTTACACCGATGAGCCATTACATTATGACCACCTACCTAATAAGCTGTAGGACCCCCTTTAAAAAGAGCGGCTGTTACACCGATGAGAAATTACATTATGACCACCTACCTAATAAGCTGTAGGACCCCTTTAAAAAGAGCGGCTGTTACACCGATGAGCCATTTCATTATGACCACCTACCGAATAAGCTGTAAGACCCCCTTTAAAAAGAGCGGCTGTTACACCGATGAGCCATTTCATTATGACCACCTACCTAATAAGCTGTAGGACCCCCTTTAAAAAAAGCGGCTGTTACACCGATGAGCCATTACATTATGACCACCTACCTAATAAGCTGTAGGACCCCCTTTAAAAAGAGCGGCTGTTACACCGATGAGCCATTACATTATGACCACCTACCTAATAAGCTGTAGGACCATCTTTAAAAAGAGCGGCTGTTACCCCGATGAGCCATTACATTATGACCACCTACCTAATAAGCTGTAGGACCCCCTTTAAAAAGAGCGGCTGTTACACCGATGAGCCATTACATTATGACCACCTACCTAATAAGCTGTAGGACCATCTTTAAAAAGAGCGGCTGTTACACCGATGAGCCATTACATTATGACAACCTACCTATTAAGCTGTAGGACCCCTTTAAAAGAGCGCCTGTTACACCGATGAGCCATTACATTATGACCACCTACCTAATAAGCTGTAGGACCCCCTTTAAAAAGAGCGGCTGTTACACCGATGAGCCCTTACATTATGACCACCTACCTAATAAGCTGTAGGACCCCCTTTAAAAAGAGCGGCTGTTACACCGATGAGCCATTACATTATGACCACCTACCTAATAAGCTGTAGGACCATTTTTAAAAAGAGCGGCTGTTACACCGATGAGCCATTACATTATGACCACCTACCTAATAAGCTGTAGGACCCCCTTTAAAAAGAGCGGCTGTTACACCGATGAGCCATTACATTATGACCACCTACCTAATAAGCTGTAGGACCCCCTTTAAAAGAGCGGCCCTTACACCGATGAGCCTTTACATTATGACAACCTACCTAATAAGCTGTAGGACATGCTTTAAAAAGAGCGGCTGTTACCCCGATGAGCCATTACATTATGGCCACCTACCTAATAAGCTGTAGGACCCCCTTTAAAAAGAGCGGCTGTTACACCGATGAGCCATTACATTATGACCACCTACCTAATAAGCTGTAGGACCCCCTTTAAAAAGAGCGGCTGTTACACCGATGAGCCATTACATTATGACCACCTACCTAATAAGCTGTAGGACCCCCTTTAAAAAGAGCGGCTGTTACACCGATGAGCCATTACATTATGACCACCTACCTAATAAGCTGTAGGACCATCTTTAAAAGAGCGGCTGTTACAGCGATGAGCCATTACATTATGACCACCTACCTAATAAGCTGTAGGACCCCCTTTAAAAAGAGCGGCTGTTACACCGATGAGCCATTACATTATGACCACCTACCTAATAAGCTGTAGGACCATCTTTAAAAAGAGCGGCTGTTACACCGATGAGCCATTACATTATGACAACCTACCTATTAAGCTGTAGGACCCCCTTTAAAAGAGCGCCTGTTACACCGATGAGCCATTACATTATGACGACCTACCTAATAAGCTGTAGGACCCCCTTTAAAAAGAGCGGCTGTTACACCGATGAGCCATTACATTATGACCACCTACCTAATAAGCTGTAGGACCCCCTTTAAAAAGAGCGGCTGTTACACCGATGAGCCATTACATTATGACCACCTACCTAATAAGCTGTAGGACCATCTTTAAAAGAGCGGCTGTTACAGCGATGAGCCATTACATTATGACCACCTACCTAATAAGCTGTAGGACCCCCTTTAAAAAGAGCGGCTGTTACACCGATGAGCCATTACATTATGACCACCTACCTAATAAGCTGTAGGACCATCTTTAAAAAGAGCGGCTGTTACACCGATGAGCCATTACATTATGACAACCTACCTATTAAGCTGTAGGACCCCCTTTAAAAGAGCGCCTGTTACACCGATGAGCCATTACATTATGACGACCTACCTAATAAGCTGTAGGACCCCCTTTAAAAAGAGCGGCTGTTACACCGATGAGCCATTACATTAAGACCACCTACCTAATAAGCTGTAGGACCCCCTTTAAAAAGAGGGGCTGTTACACCAATGAGACATTACATTATGACCACCTACCTAATAAGCTGTAGGACCCCCTTTAAAAGAGCGGCTGTTACACCGATGAGCCATTTCATTATGACCACCTACCTAATAAGCTGTAGGACCCCCTTTAAAAAGAGCGGCTGTTACACCGATGAGCCATTACATTATGACCACCTACCTAATAAGCTGTAGGACCCCCTTTAAAAAGAGCGGCTGTTACACCGATGAGCCATTACATTATGACCACCTACCTAATAAGCTGTAGGACCATCTTTAAAAAGAGCGGCTGTTACACCGATGAGCCATTACATTATGACCACCTACCTAATAAGCTGTAGGACCCCCTTTAAAAGAGCTGCCCTTACACCGATGAGCCATTACATTATGACCACCTACCTAATAAGCTGTAGGACCATCTTTAAAAAGAGCGGCTGTTACACCGATGAGCCATTACATTATGACCACCTACCTAATAAGCTGTAGGACCCGCTTTAAAAAGAGCGGCTGTTACCCCGATGAGCCATTACATTATGACCACCTACATAATGAGCTGTAGGACCCCCTTTAGAAAGAGCGGCTGTTACACCGATGATCCATTACATTTTGACCACCTACGTAATAAGCTGTAGGACCTCCTTTAATAAAGAGCGGCTGTTACACCGATGAGCCATTACATTATGACCACCTACCTAATAAGCTGTAGGACCATCTTTAAAAAGAGCGGCTGTTACACTGATGAGCCATTTCATTATGACCATATACCTAATAAGCTGTAAGACCCCCTTTAAAAAGAGCGGTTGTTACACCGATGAGCCATTACATTATGACCAACTACGTAATAAGCTGTAGGACCATCTTTAAAAAGAGCGGCTGTTACACCGATGAGCCATTTCATTATGACCATATACCTAATAAGCTGTAGGACCCCCTTTAAAAAGAGCGGCTGTTACACCGATGAACCATTACATTATGACCACCTACCTAACAAGCTGTAGGACCCCCTTTAAAAAGAGCGGCTGTTACACCGATGAGCCATTTCATTATGACAACCTGCCTAATAAGCTGTAGGACCCCCTTTAAAAAGAGCGGCTGTTACACCGATGAACCATTACATTATGACCACGTACCTAACAAGCTGTAGGACCCCCTTTAAAAAGAGCGGCTGTTACACCGATGAGCCATTTCATAATGTCCACCTACCGAATAAGCTGTAAGACCCCCTTTAAAAAGAGCGGCTGTTACACCGATGAGCCATTTCATTATGACCACCTACCTAATAAGCTGTAGGACCCCCTTTAAAAAGAGCGGCTGTTACACCGATGAGCCATTACATTATGACCACCTACCTAATAAGCTGTAGGACCATCTTTAAAAAGAGCGGCTGTTACACCGATGAGCCATTACATTATGACAACCTACCTATTAAGCTGTAGGACCCCCTTTAAAAGAGCGCCTGTTACACCGATGAGCCATTACATTATGACGACCTACCTAATAAGCTGTAGGACCCCCTTTAAAAAGAGCGGCTGTTACACCGATGAGCCATTACATTATGACCACCTACCTAATAAGCTGTAGGACCCCCTTTAAAAAGAGGGGCTGTTACACCAATGAGACATTACATTATGACCACCTACCTAATAAGCTGTAGGACCCCCTTTAAAAGAGCGGCTGTTACACCGATGAGCCATTTCATTATGACCACCTACCTAATAAGCTGTAGGACCCCCTTTAAAAAGAGCGGCTGTTACACCGATGAGCCATTACATTATGACCACCTACCTATTAAGCTGTAGGACCATCTTTAAAAAGAGCGGCTGTTACACCGATGAGCCATTACATTATGACCACCTACCTAATAAGCTGTAGGACCCCCTTTAAAAAGAGCGGCTGTTACCCCGATGAGCCATTTCATTATGACCACCTACCTAACAAGCTGTAGGACCCCCTTTAAAAAGAGCGGCTGTTACACCGATGAGCCATTACATTATGACCACCTACCTAATAAGCTGTAGGACCCCCTTTAAAAAGAGCGGCTGTTACACCGATGAGCCATTTCATTATGACCACCTACCTAACAAGCTGTTGGACCCCCTTTAAAAAGAGCGGCTGTTACACCGATGAGCCATTACATTATGACCACCTACGTAATAAGCTGTAGGACCCCCTTTAAAAAGAGCGGCTGTTACACCGATGAGCCATTACATTATGACCACCTACCTAACAAGCTGTAGGACCCCTTTAAAAAGAGCGGCTGTTACACCGATGAGCCATTACATTATGACCACCTACGTAATAAGCTGTAGGACCCCCTTTAAAAAGAGCGGCTGTTACACCGATGAGCCATTACATTATGACCACCTACCTAACAAGCTGTAGGACCCCCTTTAAAAAGAGCGGCTGTTACACCGATGAGCCATTACATTATGACCACCTACCTAATAAGCTGTAGGACCCCCTTTAAAAAGAGCGGCTGTTACACCGATGAGCCATTACATTATGACCACCTACCTAACAAGCTGTAGGACCCCCTTTAAAAAGAGCGGCTGTTACACCGATGAGCCATTACATTATGACCACCTACGTAATAAGCTGTAGGACCCCCTTTAGAAAGAGCGGCTGTTACACCGATGAGCCATTACATTATGACCACCTACCTAATAAGCTGTAGGACCCCCTTTAAAAAGAGCGGCTGTTACACCGATGAGCCATTACATTATGACCACCTACCTAATAAGCTGTAGGACCCCCTTTAAAAAGAGCGGCTGTTACACCGATGAGACATTACATTATGACCACCTACCTAATAAGCTGTAGGACCCCCTTTAAAAGAGCGGCTGTTACACCGATGAGCCATTACATTATGACCACCTACCTAACAAGCTGTAGGACCCCCTTTAAAAAGAGCGGCTGTTACACCGATGAGCCATTACATTATGACCACCTACCTAATAAGCTGTAGGACCCCCTTTACAAAGAGCGGCTGTTACACCGATGAACCATTACATTATGACCACCTACCTAACAAGCTGTAGGACCCCCTTTAGAAAGAGCGGCTGTTACACCGATGAGCCATTACATTATGACCACCTACCTAACAAGCTGTAGGACCCCCTTTAAAAAGAGCGGCTGTTACACCGATGAGCCATTACATTATGACCACCTACCTAATAAGCTGTAGGACCCCCTTTAAAAAGAGCGGCTGTTACACCGATGAGACATTACATTATGACCACCTACCTAATAAGCTGTAAGACCCCCTTTAGAAAGAGCGGCTGTTACATCGATGAGCCATTACATTACACAATAACGAAGTGGAATATATTATATGACAGATCTGTTACGATACTAGATATGAAAGATTATAATTACAGTGCTGTAGGTGCAGTGGAAAGTACAATATGAAGTACAGTGCATGTCTTCAGTCTACCAGGCACGAGCCGCGATAACGGTGTGGCACTGAATTGAAGTAGTCCTGAATGACTGTTTGTGGAATATCCTGTCACGCTGCCCCTATTTAGCCCTTTAACCGGCTGGAACGAATTAATTCGGGGTTAACAAAATAGTCTGAAACAAGCTCGATTGAACATATTCGCTGTCTAAGAAGTGGACCGAACGCGACAGAAACGAGTGAAACATGGGAAAGCGTTGTTTTTATTTGGGGGTTGTCATTCTAAGAGTTCATTTGGGGTATGATTGCCATTAATCCTCCCTGTCTGATTGTCTTTTCAGCAAAAAACGCTACAGGTTACGAACCTAAGAAAGAAGAGGAAAGGGGTTTGAGTAAGTTTTTCTTACCCAGTGGCATAATTTCCATGCCCGGGGGACTATTCCTTCCGAATCATTCCTTGGGTGATGGAACAGAGAATAAAGACTATCAGAGTACATACTGTAAGACTAAGGACGGAAAGGAAGCACTTATTACAATCAGCGACAGATTTATATTCGATACTTCTGAGATGAAAGACAGAAAAGGATTGTTTTGCCGTAGCGTTTCTAAAAGCCGGTCACTATTTAGAACACTTCTGTTTGAGGGGCGCAGAAAAATGTGGGCAATTTTTTGTTTGGGTACATCGTTCACTTAAAGGGTTAAATCCAAAAGTTATGCGCGGTTGATGCCGGCTTGGCATGACAGACCAGTTATCTGCCGACCACATCACCGACATTGTGACGTACCTGCCAGCAGGACGCACACGACATAAAGGCAGATAGGAATCAGAATAATCGTCTGCGTAGCTCAGTTGGTAGAGCGACGTGTTCCGGAATAAGCGGCCTCGGGTTCGAATCCCGGCGTAGACCAAAAATGACGAAATAAAGCTACTTCGTTATAATGGCGCCCGAACTATCCGGATGACCCGGCCGTTCAAAATCTCGCATTGGTGTGATGTTATTTCCACACCGCGAGACAGGAAAAATCAGAGAATTTCTTCTCCAGCGCTTCGAAAAATAAAAATGTGTGATGTTGCATTCCACACAGCAGATTGACTGGGAGTTCTCAAGTGCACGTTCTACAGTGGATGGCTGCCTGCAACGATTCATGGTCACGGCTGACCCGTGGGCCATGTCCCTGGCCCTCTTTCGGGGGGGGGGAGATGTGACGTACCTGCCAGCAGGACGCACACGACATAAAGGCAGATAGGAATCAGAATAATCGTCTGCGTAGCTCAGTTGGTAGAGCGACTTGTTCCGGAATAAGCGGCCTCGGGTTCGAATCCCGGCGTAGACCAAAAATAACGGAGAAATTTACTTCGTTATAACATGCCAAATGGGAGATAAATCCGGCCAGCGAGCTTCCTTATGCAGGCCAAGGAAGAAATGACACATATTGCTCATCCAGAAGAACCAACACATTCTGCGCTACATGTGTCCGGGCCCTGTCCTTTTGAAAGATGCAGCCAGGGACCATCTGCTCATACGGCTTCAGTCTCTGAAATGTCCTCGATACACAGCTGGCTGTTCAGGGTCCCGGCAGTGCATACGAAGTAGGAACTTGAACAAAACCAAATAGCAAGCACCCATACTACACTCCCCGTGCATGAGTCGTATCACTCTCCGAAATGCACTCCCCCAACAGAAGGTTACCAGAGCGTCTGTGTACAAAAGCCCGTCCATCATGGTGCATCACATTAAACAGTGACTCGTCTGCAAACACTGTGAGATTCCATTCATCACGCCAGTGTCTGCGTTCTTGGAATTACTGTAGTCTCTGGCCTCAAAGGTATAAGGTCAATGGAAGTCACAGCAACGAACAGTGAGTGGTGAATTCTCTCTGCGGCAAACGGGGTTGAATAGAGCTTGAAGACATGTGATGTGTGGCAGATTGCAGTATTTGGAACGTTTTTTCTGCGGTCTTCCATCGCCATATGGAACGGGTGCCGGTCTTCCTGTTCAGTTGTGCGACCTTGCGCTCCAGACCCTCCACTCCTCTTTCCACTGCCGCCATACTTTTATCACTGTGCTTGCATTTCTTTCGACAAGCGGCAAACTCACGGAAAGACAATCCGGCTACCCTTGGTCTTGCAATTCTGCCGCTTTCTAAGTCTGACAACGGCAATAGTTGATTTCTTCTGATGAGTCGTGGTATGGTCACTAGCGCTAGCCATGCTAAACTGCCGACGTTCGTGAGATGCAATTATGGAAATACGTTCTCTGTGGTCTGTTTTCGTACCTAAACCGGATCCGTAGCCAAACGAATCCGGTTTGTAGTCACAGCGCATATGCTGTATCGTGTATGTCTTCTTCAGGTCAAAAAACATCATGTACAATGGTGCTTACCATTGTCTGCATTTCTAGATGTCACGAACATTATCGTGTTTCTTGACTCGTGATACAGGACAACGATTGAATGCCATGAACATATTATATTGTATTAGTGTACATTTACTCGTGTTACCTGACTACGAATGGATACCATGAACATGTTAGTACTCCTTTACCCATGATGTAAGAATATCCTTTTACTCCACGCAAAATTTGTGAAGTATCATTTGACAGATTCTTTTGTTCTCACTTTCGCATTTTTCTTTTTTCTATTTTTAATCAGGTGATTTGCAGTGACAGAGCAAGACCCGGATCATTCCCTTCGTGGGGTAGGAAAAAGAGAGCAGCTCCAGTGGCCCACAATGGAAAACCTTCAAACGGAAGCGTACAGGGAAATGTATCAGACGTAGAGGAAGCCGAAGATGTACATGAGTTACTGACAGTCTATCTTTCTCGTGAAGACATTCCCGACGTAGCAGCCGACCCCTCAGGTTAGTACTGACAAGTAACGTGACCTTAGAATATAATCACTAAATAATACTTTTCTAAGTAACAATAACAATGGTGCTTTATCTTAAAGTAGGCCGTTACCCGGGACATGCACGGTTGAAAAAGCTGTGACTGAAATTTTTTCTCGTTATATGGGCCATCTACAACAAAATGTTCGTAATGTTCCCATTCATTTTTAATTTTTTTCAACGACTCATATACGAATTTCACTATGACGTTCCTCATTATTATATAAACACTGAGAAATAGCACGAAATAAACAGTTGCCGTCACATAGAGTAGGGATAACATGTCGTTCCATGACAAACCAAAACAACTCTTTATAGAAAGCAAAGTCCAAGGCGCCGCTGTTCCGTTTGACTTTGAACTTCGACTACAACTACATAGTTGATAGCGGAGGGCTTAGTTCCAAGTCCGACCACCGCAGAAAGGCAGATGGCGCTGCAAGTACTGAAGCGAGAACAAACGCCAGAATAACCAACGGCGGATTATACAAAGAAAATGCCATGGTAACCTGAAAAAAAAAAATACTTATGACAATAAAAATTAGCGATGACAAATCTGCATGTGGGTCAGTAGCTTTCATTTAAAAAATAAATCATGAAAATCGCTCCAGTGGGTGACGCTGGTGGATTGCAGAAAGAAACAGCCTTGTGTTTTCAATATCATCATCATCATCATCATTGTCAACCATTATCAATCAACTGCTGGACGAAGGTCTCCCCAAGTTTCCTCCACAACGGTCTGTCTTGTGCCAGTCTCCTCCATGTCACTCCCGTATATTTACGAATTTCATCCACCCATCTCCCATGTGGTCTTTTTCTGGGTCTTTTCCTGTCCCTTGGAATCCAATCTAAAATTTCGGCTGTCCATCTATGGTCTGTCCTTCTGGCAGTATGTCCAGCCCATTGCCATTTCAGGGATTTAACTCTGATCATGATGTCTTCCACTCTCGTCATTTTTCGGATCCACGAGTTCCTCTTCTTATCTCTCCTGGTTACACCAAGTATGCACCTCTCCATGCTTTTTTGAGTTGTCTGCAGCCTTTGTATGTCTCTTTTAGTTAAGGTCCACGTCTCTGCACCATACGTAAGCACTGGAAGGATGCATTGATCAAACACTTTTCTTTTAAGACATAATGGCATATTGCTCTTGAAAATTATGCTGTTTCTTCCAAAAGCTCTCCAGGCAAGTTTTGTACGCCGATTAATTTCTTCATCAATGTGACCCTCACTTGATATCTGCTGTCCAAGATAAACATACGTATCTGTTATCTCCAGTTTTTCTCCATCAATCGATAAATCTTCATTTCTTGTAAAAGCATTGAACATCACTTTTGTCTTCTGAAAGTTCATTTTTAATCCCACTTCTTTACTCTTGTCAGCAAGTTCCTGGATCATACTCTGCAGCTCTGATGGGGTAGTTGCAAAAATGACTACGTCATCAGCAAAACGAAGGTGGGTTAGATAATCTCCATTAATCTTTATCCCTTTGTTTTCCCAGTTCAGTGATTGAAAGACATTTTCCAATGTGGCATTAAAGAGCTTCGGAGATATGGTGTCACCTTGTCTCACTCCCTTTCCAATTTTTATGTGTGTTGTATTTTCAAACAGCCGAATCTTTGCACTTGCATTTTCATAGATGTTATTAATAATATTAATGTATGCATCTTCAATACCGCAGGATTTCAGAGCCGTGGTAACTGCTGATGGTTTCACCGAATCAAAGGCTTTTTCATAATCGATAAAAGCCATGCACAATGGAAGTTCATATTCCCTCGCTCTTTCAATTAGTTCTCTCAGTACGTGGATATGATCTATTGTGCTGTAGCCACTCCTGAATCCAGCTTGTTCTCTCGGTTGAGCCATGTCCAGTGTTACCTTCAAGCGGTGTGAAAGAACTTTAGTGAAGATTTTATAAACCACTGATAGGAGGCTGATAGGTCTGTAGTTCCTGAGATCCTCAATGTCACCTTTTTTATGTAGCAGGATCATTGTAGCACTGTTCCAATCCTCAGGAATCTTCCCTTCATTAAGGCATCGAGTGAAAATTTGGGCGAGTACTGTTTCAATTTCTCCACTTGCTTCTTGTATGATGTCTATAGTAATTCCATCTTCTCCTGGAGCTTTCCCCCGCTTCATGTTCTTGATTGCATGAGCAACTTCTGCTGGGAGGACTGGAAGAACTCTGGTACCTTTCATGACGTCTGGAGTACATGTATCATCCCTTTCATATAATTTGGAGTAGAAATCTTTCACTCTTGTCAAAATTTCGCCTCTATTTCTTGTTATAGAACCATCTTCTTTTCTCAGAGCCATAATCTGTTTTCTTCCCTTACTGAGATGTCCCTTTGTTATCTTAAGGCTTTGGTTGTTTTCAATTGCTTTCCTCACTAGCTCACAGTTGAATTTCCTTACATCTTCAGTGATACTTTTTCGTGTTGTCTTGCATAGCTCTATATATTCCACTTTGGAAGTCACATCTTCTTTAGTTGTCCTCATCTCTCTTCTTTTTTGCATCAACATTTTGGTTTTTCCTGATAATTTGTTCCCATGCAACTTGTTCTTAGACCCAGCTAATTTTGTTGCTGTTTCCATTAGAGCTTTGGTTACTTTTCTGTTAACTTCCGAAATATCCACTTCTTCCGATGTTAGGCCTTCTAAAGCAGAGAATCTGTTCTTCAGTTCCAACTTGAAAGTATTATGGTGTTTTTTAAGGTTGGTTATGTCAATACATTTTGTTTGTCTTATGAGCTTGCCACGTTCCAGTTTAGTGTTGAGGTGCATCTTACATCTCACCAATCTATGGTCACTACCTGTGTTGAACTTGTTCAGCACACTGCAGTCTTCGATGACGAATTTTTTGTTACACATAATAAAATCAATTTCACTTGTCGTCCCAATTGGATGTCTCCATGTCCATTTCCTGTGTGGCTTTTTCTTGAAAAAGGAGTTCAAGATGAAAAAACCTTCTGCCTCTGCAAACTCAACGAGAGTATTTCCACGCTGGTTTCTGTTGCCGTGACCGAATTTACCTACTGAAGTTTCATTCTGTTGCCGTTGCCCTATTTTTGCATTGAAATCTCCCATAATTATCTTCAAGTGGTGCTTACCTTTATTATTTAGATGACGAATTTCCTCATAAAATTCTTCAATTTCTTTTTCAGGATGACTTGTGGTGGGTGCATAAGTTTGAATAATCTGAGCCTGGTATCTTCTCGAGAGTTGGATAACGAGTCGTGCAGCTCTGTCAGAGGAACTTTCAACTTCTACCACTTTATCCTTCAGTTTCTTGTTTATTATAAATCCAACACCACTAGTTCTGCCAGTATCTGTCCCACGATAATAGAAGAGATGTCCACTTTTCAGTTCAATGAGATCTTCTCCTTTTCTCCTTAACTCACTTAGCCCGATGATGTCCCACTTGATCCTTTGTAGTTCCTCTTCCAATTCAAGAAGCCTTGAATCAGAAGATAGGGAGCGTCCGTTATAGGTAGCCAAGGTCAGCATCAAATGGCAGCCTAGTCCGGTCCTCCGGGGATTCTTAGCACCCTCTGCCTTCATGTCGCACTGGCCGCTGCCTTGGCCAGGTACATTCCAGCTGCCGGAGACTGAGGGCCAAGATTTAAGTTGTAGAGTCATTTTGGAGGTGTTTGGCCATAACTCACCACGCTGGCCAAGCGGGTTGGTGAGTGTGGGATAGCATTTCCTCTGATCCCGATGGTATAGTTATACCGCTATTGGCGGTCGTCAGAGCCCCTTTAGTGGGAACAGGATGCACCACGAGAAGGCGGGGTTGACATTTGTCAAGGAGAGGCTGTGATGTTACGCATCACCTGACCTTACAATTGCTGAACCCTGAGTGACTTATATATATATATATATGTTTTCAATATATATATATATATATAAGTCACTCAGGGTTCAGCAATTGTAACCAGAGCAAACGAGCATACGTGAGCGCTTTACGGGCCTTGTTCCGGCTGCGAAATATTTATTCCATCAGTCAGGATGAAACCACTATCGTAGACGCAACAGTCATGAACAACGCTTAACAATAAATACCTAGAAAGTAATAAGCTAATGTGTAAACACTCAACAACGTTAAGTAAAACTATTCTTAAAAGAGAAGCTTAGTACTCGGATAACTCTTTCACAATTCGACTCTTCGACAGTTATCTCAATGACAGCAAAGCATTGGATATGACGACAAATAATTCGACCTCACCATTTCTTCACGACCAAAGTACTATGTGCACGGTCGAATCAGAATAATATGACCACCTACCTAATAATGGGAATAACCACCCTTGGCCCTGATGACAGATTCGAGACGGCGTGGCATGGATGCAATGAGGCCTTGGAAGGTTGCCCGAGACACACGTGCCCATTCTGACTGCAGCAGAATCCGGAGGTCCCGGAGATGACGTGGTTGTGGGTCGGCATGCCTAATTGTTGATCAAAATAGTCCCAAAAGTGCTGTATGGGATTGAGGTCGGGCTATTTCGCTGGCCAAGGGAAAGAGACAGCATTGTCGTGTTCCAGGAACCAGTCAAGCACCCCGTTAGCGACGTGGCACGGCGCATTTTTCTGTTAGTAGACACCATCACCACCAGGGTAAACGTCCAACATGAAGAGATGTATGTGGTCAGCGAGGATGGACAGGTAGCCATTGGCGTTCAAAGATCCAATCAGTGGCACCAGCGGTCCCATGTCATACCAGGAAAACATCCCTCAGACATGTCCACTGCCACCGCCGGCCTATAGTTGACCGACAAGCTCGTCCGGGTGTTGGTTCTCGTGTGTCTGACGCCGTATCCGCCACCGCCCATCACTTCTGTGGAGTAGAAACCTCGAAAAGTCGGAGAAGGTAACCTTTTCCCAGTGTTCCACTGTCCAATAACTTTAGTCCCATGCGAGCTACAGGTATCATTGCCGATGGAAATGGATTGTCATGAGCGCCTTGACTCAGCGTCAACCCAGAGACCCATGCGTAACAGGGTTCGCTCTACTGTTATCGGGGACACACACCTGAGTGCTCCAGCGTACATTTGCGTCACCAGTTGCTGCACTGTTGCGCGTCGATTGCACTTTACCAGTGGACGGAGACGACGCTTTCCTCTGGGGTCGATGGACTTTGGGGCTTCACAGTTATGACGTTGGGAGGTAGTGTGCCAGTGGTCCATTCGTGGTACACCCTTACTATAGCACCTCACGAACAGCCCACGAAGTCTGCTGTTTCTGAGATGCTTCATAGCCGTTCCTTAGCAACTCCGTTCGATGCTTTAAAATTTATGGAAAATTAAATAAGTAACATATGTTACAGCGTGCATAGAGCAAAAATTTCTTTCACTTTATTCAGAATCTTCAAGTTCTGAAGAGTATCACCTTTTCACTTCAGAAGGGAAAAAATTGCTTTGGATTACACACTGGTTTAAGTCTTGGTGTACTATAGCATTCACAGCAATTGTGCATGCTGTTTATGAGACTATCCAAAAATCGGCTGTGGTAATAATGGCCACTGATTGGGGAAGGAGCATCTGCCAGCTCATGGAGATATTGCAGTAGCTGCAGGGTAGCAACTTCTCTTTCTAGAGTATCCAAAGCTTTCTCAATAGGACTGACATCGGAAGATCGTGCTGGCCATTACGTGCGAATTGCATTCAGTTACAGATATTCGTCAACCATCCTGGTAAGGATATCAGCGGTATCACATTCTGTAAAATAAAATAGTCTTTTATTTCACCGTGAAGGGTGAGACCCTCATCTCCATACTGTTGAGCAGCTGACTCGTCGAAGCACACAGACGTCGGTACGTTCAGTCAAAAAGAAGCCGGACAAAGCTGCGACACTTTCAGTTATGAATGCGAGATGATGACCTGATCCAAGTTCCCTCCCCATGAGTACTCGCCGAGAGTCACTCTTAAGAGAAAATCGCGTCTCATCAGTAAATTACACGCTCTTGTCTTGGCCACATGTTCTCTGCACCAAAAGGTGCACACACACACACACACACACACACACACACACACACACACACACACACACACACACACACACACACACACCTGTACCTCTGACATACAGCCATCCTACTACAACCTGGTGGTTGCCGAAATACAAGTTCCCATGGTTTCGATTAGGTCTGAATGCAGTTGAGATGGTGTTGCCAACTTTTGTCATCGTGCTGTAAGTTGAAGATACTTGTCACCACGTGATGTAGTAGCCCTATCTCTACCTCCGGCGAATATTCGGGCAACAGTTTCTGTTTCTTATAAGTGACTCCGAAGTATGTGCACAACGGAACGATCAACATTAAGCCATCTAGCAACATCAGTCCGGCAATGTCCTGCCACAGATCTTCGAATGGCTCTCTATCGCAAATATAAAAGCATATGAAATTCCTCCAAATACGTGGCGTCAGTGAAGAACAAAGACATCGCTCTTTCCACGTTTTACGAACACACAGCAACCGAAAAATTGTTATTCGGCCACTGCTGGGGAATCGAATCCCAGATCTCTCGATATCTAGCCGAGCGCGTTAGTCTTACACCACGGTTGCCAACAATTCAAGGTGCTATGTGTGTTTAATAACAATTTTTCAGTTGATGTGTGTTGGTAAAACGTGGAAAGAGAGTTGTCTTGTTTATTCACTGACGCCACGATAACAATTTTTAGGATGCTGTGTGTTGGTAAAACGTGGAAAGAGCGATGCCTTTGTTTCTTCACTGACGCTACGTATTTGGAGGATTTTCACTTTGGATTTAACTGCTATAATTAATATATAGCCAGTGCCGTTAATGCCCAACGTCTCAGTAGCTGAGCCCTTCTTACGGATTTATGATGTAAGCTGACAGAAAAATGCACATAGAGCCGTGAATTGTTGGCCACTCCATCGAAATACAGAAAGAAAAACAAACTACTGCAGAACGAATGAGTATCGGATAGTGAACAGAACAATAGTAAGAAGCTTTCGGGTTCGTCCGGGAAGGGTCCGGGTTCGAATCCCGTAAGGCATGGATGTTGTGTTTGTCTTACGGCATTGGTTCTCTCCCTTCCCTGGAACCAGTGGTCCTAAATTAGAGACGGGCGACTGCATATAGCCCATTGAGTTCTTCACGGTGGTCGTTAAAACTCCAATAAGAAAAAATGATAGTGTTGCCGCGGAACTACTTCATAGTTCGGGTCACATTGTTTGCGGCCTAATTAAATACAAAGACCAGGAATAATTTACCTTAATTATTTTTTACTTAATTTAAATTATTTTTCCTTTGCTTCCTTCCTGCCTCATAAACCCCCTTTTCCCCACTGGAGCAAAAAACCCAGGTGGTCAAGGCAGTTTCCCGGACACCCGCGGAGAATGACCTAGAAATTTATCTTCTTTTCACTCTTGTGAGAAGAAGCAAGGCATTCACAAAATTTACGAAATGACCCCAGTGCTAGCGTTGCTGGTGGGAGAACACATCCCGGTATTTCAGGTGTGCACATGCAAGAGTCCGAAACACGGTCAGATGAACAGGCGAGTTGCGGTTTACGAGCATCTCCTCGATGAAGGAGGCACCAGCGAAAGTCGTAAAGTACATCGTGGTGTCAGAGGAAAGTCGCAACTCTGTCAAAGAAAAGTCCCTTTAAATTCTTCGCTATTCATCCGAGCGCAGAAAATATGTCCTATTGAAATCGCATAAACCTCACCTGCCCAACATGCCAGCTGCCGCGAAAAGGTAGCCAAGTGGACCAGAGGATCATATGTAGAGGATTTTAGGAAGGGAGTGTCTGGCCCCAGGTCTTAAACAACCCTTAGAAATAGGAAGCTAGGAGATTTGGGCTAGAGTGCCCGATAGGAAAGTGACATGGAAGCGAAGTAGAAAGGGGGAGGAAGACGCCCTTATTTATTACCGGGGGCGGCAATACCCGGGGTCCGACGGCTTAACGTGTCCATCCGACGCATGGCGGATATTTAGTGGATCGAGCGTTCGTACCTGCCTGGGATCGAACCTGAGGTCCTTTCCGCGGCAGTCACAAACGTTGCCCACCAGGCTACCCGCGGCCCAATGGACCAGAGGGCGAACCAATTGCCACTAAGCTCGAGCACTGGTCAGCTCAGCTGACCAATCCAGACCCCAGGCGAAGAGTTCTTAGAAGGTTGTATGCACGCCCCTATCACGTGGAAAATTAAAGGGACGGAAATATATAGGCAGAAAAAGACATAGTCAGGAGAGATAAATTCGTATCGGAGATTCATATAGTCAGGAGGAGTCATATTCGAAACTGTGATTCACACACAGATAGCGACACAGATGTTTATTCACGTATAATAGTCGGAGGACAATTTCAGAGATATTCGAGAATGAGAGGATAGGAGTCAGAAAGATTATTCAGCGAGGGATAGATAGATCCGGAGTCAGCATATTCGAAAGATTTCATCTACCAGCGTGGGGCTTCAACGAGCGACAACCCAACTGAAGGAAGGTAAGATGACGTTATTTTCCCCAATTCCAGTTCCAATGTTAACTGAATATATACATATGCATGGTCGCTATGCCTCCTCGAAATAGATTGAGGGAGTTAATTTAAAGTTAAGCTCAGGGGTGTAACAGGCTTACGCAGCAGTGTACAGGCACTGTAGCAGTGGACCAGTCAACATGGCTAATTCTAATATTTTTTAATTTAGCGTAACTTTCATTTTGCCTCCACCTGAAGGATGTATTGCTTATATATACTTTTTCTTTTAATAAACATTGTTAATTACTTAACCTGATGTAGCTAACTTTTCTAGGGTGTGTATATTTCTCTAAATTCACAATTTGCGGCGTGTGGGTTTTTTACGAATACCTCGTAACGAGCCTATATGAAACACAACGCGACGTCCGTAAACTTTGAGATTGGGTTCCTTACATTTAAGGGAACGCAACCTCACTGTTTATCCAATTAGACGAGGAATAAGTATTCCGCGACCACCGTACTACCGGAGGCCTGGTAATAGTAGCTTTAGGGGCAGGTCTTGGAAAAATTTCTGTTCAAAGTTAAACGCTCGTAGGGACTCTCTGCGACAGAGCACAAATGATTAATTATATCGATATAAATGATATGTTCGAAAAGGTCATGGAGGTTAGACATATCAGTATATTGTTTTCTATGCCTCCATTAACTGTTTTGGAAAATTCTTTTCATGGATATGAGATGTTCACACCTCATAGTGTATGCCACTCTGTACCCTGGTTAATTGTATGGAATACTGTGTGAGACTAACTAAAGTTTTTTAAAAGAAAATACTGAAGAGTGAAACTTTCTTTTTTAGATACAATTTCTACTTTTCACATTCCACAGCGAATAAATTTACGGCCCTGAAATGACCGTTCTGGGAGGGCAACCGCCCTCCTGCCCTCCTGCCTTCCCGGTAGCTACAGCCATGATTGTGCATAAGTATACAGAGTGTCACAAATAATACATACTTACAATTAGAAAAAATATTCAAAATGACGTAAAGCTTACGACATGGCCGTAGCTCGCTGTGGGTGGCATTTGCATAAAAAATATTACAGCATTCGGAGAAAAATATTTAATTAAAAAAGAAAAAAGTTGTGCAATGTCCTAATTAGTCTCAAAAACCAGTCGTTCCATTTGCAAAACTCGCGGAGATATTCGCGATGAAATTCGAAAAAAAATCTATAGTCTGGAGCCCGTTTGCGGCGAACGGTAGCTTGAGTGCTCCAGAGCTATGCAGCAAAACAAGCTACCGTCCTCCATAAACGGGCTCCGGATTATTTATTTATTTATTTATTTTTTTTTTTTTTTGATTGGAGGTTTAACGACCACCGTGAGCAACTCAAATGGGCTATAAGCAGTCGCCCGTCCCTAATTTAGGGTCATTGGTTCCAGGGAAGGGAGAGAGCCAGTGCTGTAAGACAAACACAACATCCATGCCTGACCGGGATTCGAATCCGGACCCCTTTCGGACGAATGATCAGAGGCCATCGCCTTAGACCACTGCGCCACCGGGGCGGCATACATTTTTATAATCTTCATCGCGAATATCTCCGCAAGTTTTGCAATTAGAACGATGGATTTTGTTTTTTAAACTCATTAGGACATTTCGCATTTCTTTTTTAATTCAACTGGTTTTTCTGCGAAGGCTGTATAGTTTTTTTCTTCAAATGCCACCCACAGGGATGCAAATGCCATGTCGTAAGCCTTTACGTCAGTTTGAGTATTTTTCTAATTGAAAGTATGGATCTGTGATCAACCATTGAAGAGATAAAAGCTTGTTTCAATCTTTTTGAGATACCAGGTGAACTGCCACACGGGTTTCTCGGTGGCAAAAGTTACCTAAAGTATGTTTCTTGCCTAAGTTTTGAACGCCAGTGTATTTTTTTTTATTTCGGATCCACATTTCTGAAAAATCGTCATCAACAACGATTATTATACATCTACTGCTTGATGAAGGTCTCACTAAGTGTCCTCCACAACTTTCTGTCTTGAGCCAGTCTCTTTAGAGTCACATCAGCACGCATTCGAAGAATTTCGTCCACCAATCTTCCACGATGTATTCTGGATCTTGTGACGTATATTCTAAAGTAACTTTCATTTTTAGTTCCTTTTCCTATGTAAATATGAGTTTGTTCTCCTTATACTTCCAAACTTAACATTATGTCTTTTCCCCCAAACGAGAATGAGGTTGGCAACACATTTGAGGTCAGAGAGATAATGACGTATGAATCTGATAAGAACGATAGATAAAAAGACAGTTGCTCATGTGGATATGTGGGTGTAGACGTTCAATTAGATAAATGTAATTTGATATCTGCTGTCTTATATTGTGCAGTTCTACTGAAATTCGTGTTGAACCAATAAAAGGGTTATCGTAAGTCTGACTTCTGTTTATGTTTCGTCTGGCCGTAAAAGCTTAATTGGGAACTGTTGCATCGTATTCTTATTTATGGTTTTAGACATAGCGTAACACCAATCTTGCTCACGAAAACGACATTACGTTATGATCTTTTGCTGTCCCTTGACCACCAGATCATTTTATGCAAAGTTGTTGGCACGCAGATGCTGCTGACGCAAGCAAAGCGTCTGAATCGGTATAAAAAGGGAACACTGAAGGCATACCGAGACTAATGAAGTGCATTGCACAAGGAATAATGGGCAAAAGACGCGATCTCACTGACTTTGAACGTGGAATAATCGTGGGTACTCGAAGCATTGGTTCGACGATTAGCAAAACTTCTGCACTTATGAAATTTTCGAGGTCAGCAGTCCTTAAGGTTTATAGAGAGTGGACCGCCCGTCAAAAAACCGAGTCTAAGTCTAAGGCGTGTGGTCGTCAACGGCTACTAGATGCTCCAGCTGGGCATTCAGTCCAAGAGACGGGCAATACTTCGTCAGATTACAGTTAATAATTTGAGTCAAGGACCAAGTCCGATAGGCTCTCAATGTACAGTTCGCCGCACATTATATCAAATGGGCTGCAGAAGCAGACGGCTTGACCATAAGCTATTGCTATTTGCAGCGAACAGGTAAAAACGCCGCCAGATCGCTCAGGAAGATAACAATTGGACAGGAAATGAAGGGAAAAGGGTAATATGTTCCGACGAATCACGTTTTTCAACATCATGCGGATGGAAAGGTGAGGACATGAAGACAGCAGCACGGAAACATTGAACCATTTTGCATCGTCATTACTCTTCAAGTTGGCGGAGACAACGTTATGGTCTGGGGCATGGTTTCATGGGAGTGTTTCGATCCTTTGATTCATGCGAATTGACGTCTGACAGCCAAAAGGTATTCAAATATCGTTGCCAACAAAGTTCACCCAGTTATGTTGACGGTTTAAGCAAATGTAGATGGATACTTCCAAGAAGACAATGCTCCATGTCATATTGCTCACATTGTACACGAATGGTTTGAGGAGCATCACGGAGACTTTTCCCTGCTACATTTGCCTAACCCAATGGAGCGTTCGTGGGATAAAGTCAAAAGGAGCATCAGACAGCTGGATCCGCTACGATCAAATCTGTAAGAGCTGGAGGGTTCAATTCATTGCATTTGTGCTAGTATACCCCAAGCCACTTACCCACATTTAATAGAGTCCATACCAAGACGAATTCAAGCAGTATTACGGGCAAAAAATGACCCAACATCGTACTAACTAGGTGGTCATACTAATTTTACCACTCAGCGTATATTTACGTATATACACAGGTACATACATAAGTTTTGTTCATAACATGCATTTCTATTGTACCCATTTTAGAAAAAATACTAAAAAGAAGAACATTAGAAGTGTTCGTTTCGTGAAAACTGGATTTCTGGAAAGAATTAATCAACTGAAAGTTTCTTCAACTCTATATGTCTTAAAACATCATTACGATTATTACGTAAAATTGTGAAAATTGTTGAAAGGTAAATCAATTAAATTTATACATTGTTCGAATAACAATATATGAAAGAAAGTTAAAACAGTCAACATGTGGGGTCGTTGTTGTCTCATCACCTTCAAACGTCGAAGAGCTGGGGGAAGAAGAGGGGGGGGAGACCAAGGATTCAACTGGATGTTTATAGGGATAGAAATAATTAGTTTTATAAACTTTGCATAGTCTAAAAGCAAGACTTGGAGAACATCATGGTCACTGCTGATGAGATAGCTCACAATTTTTTAAGCAATACTATTTCGAAATACCTACTGGGTGTGAATTACCTCATTCAATTACGAATTACCTAAGTTTAAAATTATTCATTACTATTTTTCCAAGAACACATACAACTCAATTTCTGTCCTTTAACAATAATACCCAATTTCATTTACCACCCATTCATGGTTAACCATCACTTACTAAGCGCAAAACAGTCTCCATTCTCAATAAAGTATATTGTACATTGAGTATATCGAGTGTTTAATTATAAAACATTATAATTTCCTTTGTGTTACATTCCAGTCGGATACAAAAGCCAAACTGTGTGTGTAACTCAAGCAGGATATTATGGCATGGTGTCTACAGTTGCTATTCTAATGTGCTTGGTGATGGCCGTTGTTGCAGTTGCTTTCTTTTTCGTAAGGCGAACCAAACTGATGGTAAGTTTTAATACAGTTTTTCAAACTTGTTAATTATATTTGTGGGTTAAATGAATTATTTCTTTTGACCACACGAAAATTTCTGACTCGGTGCAATGGCGTAGGGTGCCGTAAAATTTATCCGGGGCTAAATACTTTTAAAACGTAACTTCGCCAAGGCGACGAGTTGACGATAGTCACCTCTCGTACCCACTGGGTATTCAGTGCACTCTAGTAAACGGATGTGGAATGCTGTAATGTGTTACCCAGTAATTCAACTATTGAAGTGGCTCACATTTGTATTCAGAAAATATCGAGACTACTACTTTCAGAATTTTTCCAATTAAAAGATAAACATTTTTTTCCCTCATTTTTATGCGGGGCTTAAGCCCCGGATGCTCATAATGACCACTGGCAATTTGTAAATATCGTGAATGATTCATCTCCATATAAACTGCGCAACACAATCCTTTGTATTGTTCTTTAAGCTGGTTTCCCCATTTTTAATTTAGAGCTCATTCTAAAGAAAACAAACTTAGAGTGGTTACATCAAAAATAATACCCATATGCGAAAGTACAGTATATCAAAAAGTTCTTGGGAACATCGCTGCGATACTTCATTTATGTAGCTTACCCGCAACAACAACGTATTGTTTTTTGGGGGAAGGGGAGGTTAACGACCTTTATGAGCAACTCAGTGGACTATAAGCAGTTACCCGTTCCTAATTTGGGGCCTCCGGTTACAGTGAGGAGCCCTGTACTCAGGATAGACTCAACTCTCCTGCCTGATCGGGGTTCGAGCCTGGGTGCACTCGGACGAACGGTCAGAAGCCAGCGCTTAGAATACTACGCCACAGAGGGGAGCGCTTAGACCACTACGCCACAGGGGAGGGGGGGGGTTATGTTGGATCATTGAATTGCTCAGAATATTTGATCTGCCCTTTTGCTGAGAGGAAAAAAAAGTAAACACCCCAGAACTTTGCATCTCAGTTCAATAAAGTATTCGTCCAAACTTTGCAACTTAATTCGTAATATGTGATGAAAGAATGGAATAACCCCTGCCAGAAGTCAGAGTTCTAACAGTGGCGACCTCTGACTGTCGCCCTAAAGCAAGAAAAAAAAAAAAAAAAGGTCTTTCTTCCCGCTTTTTCTAAGATCAGTATCGTAACGCTTACGTCCATTTTTTCGGCGCCGCGGCATGTCTGGTTCTGTCTTTCCCTTGAACTATGGCCCCGAATAAGGATGGATGACCGCTTACAGTCCGAGATTTTCATAGGGGTTATTAGACATTTTCAAATTACGCCTTCAGAAATTCGGATAAACATTTTACAAAACTCACTTGTGTGAAAATACTCCTGTCAGAAAATCAGAGTTAACATGTAGATCACATTGGTCAGTAGATGAACTGTACAAGGCGCTACTCCGACATAATTTTTAAAATGTAGTCTGTATCTTCTGATTTTTACTTCCGTAAATGATTTTGTTCCATAATTTTACATTTATGGAGTATATTTCAGTGGTTTTATAATTGTAGATGTAAAACTGTAGAGGAAATTTGTTGAACACGTCCTGTACAATATTTGTGAATCGTGCGTGAAAGCGCGGTATTTTTTTTTTAATTGAAGGTTTAACGACTGCCGTGAGCCATTCCATGGGCTATAAGCAGTCGCCCGTCCCTAATTTAGGGTCACTGGTTCTAGGGAAGGGAGAGAGCCAGTGCCGTAAGACAAACACAACATCCATGCCTCACGGGATTCGAACCCGGACCCCGTTCGGACGAATGATCAGAGACCATCGCTTAGACCACTGCGCCACCAGAGAGGCCGCGGTAACATAGCGCTGCATCGGGAAGGTGAGATTGATTCGTCTCCATAAACGTTACGACCAAGACTGGAATAACAATCCACAAATAAGGGAAGCATATTTTGCTTCTCATGATGAACACGTGACAGGAAAATTTTCGTGCTAGATACAATTGTAAGGTATCACGCCGGTGGTATCAAGGACGCATACACTTCCTCAGCTGTCTCGTTCATAACTTCCTGGCTCCGTAGAAATAAAAACACGTTTGGTGCTAGCAAGCCCCACTTTGGAATTTTGGCAAGACACTAGTCACTGCAACTCGGACAACAACAACAACAACAAAAATTTTCTGCCACCAAATTTTGAAGTGTCTTCCACAATTTTCCGATGTTTCTGTCAACCCCCCCCCCCCCCCACACACACACTTTTGTTACTGTGGATAATTAAGGGCAGGAGATATTAAAAAAACTGTAATGAAACAGTTTGCAGTGCAATACTAAAATAAAAATATTACATCACCGAAGGACATTTTACATTGGAAACGCAAGAAAAATTTTGCTTGTAATTGCAAATGTACCGCTCATTGGATCGAAAGGTCACTTCAGCGAAGATCACTTGGGCAAAATGCAAGTGATAGAAATGCTCATTTCACCGAAGAGTCACTTGATCAAAAAGTTTATTTCACCGAAATTAATCAACTGAAAACTTCATTTCACCAAAGAGCACTAATTTTTCATTTCGCCAAAAGCAGGGCCGGACGGAACTTTTGCGGGGCCCTGGGCGAAATTTCATAGCGGAGCCAGCAGCAAAATTTAATTTGGAGCCCTAGGAAATAAATCTCAGTTTAATAAAACAGTTACATGAAATATGGAAACACATTAAAACTATCATAAAGAAAAATTATTATATCAAATTACTGTGAGCTGAAAAAGACCATGATGTGAATTGAAAGTTCAGAGAGAGAGAGAGAGAGAGAGAGGGAGAGAGAGACAAACAGAGAGTGACAGAGAGACAGACACACAGAGAAAGTGAGACAGACAGACAGACAGACAGAGAAATAAAAAGTGCTAAAATCTACGATTTTCTTTCCGGGGAGAAGGGGTTTAGGTTGCATTGTAATTTTTATAAAAACTTTCTCACAAAATGGTAAAAAGATAGCTTTAACAAATCTGCGTAGCGAATATTTTCCCGTAGTAAATATTTTTGCGTAGCGAATAATAAGGAACCCTCTTAAACAAATTTTTTTTATGCTCTCATTGTCATAAAAATCCGCGCACCAAGAAAAAACCGTGCGATTAAAGCGAAACTCGACGAATAGCCACAGGGAGAGCAGACATGCAAATGATTCAAGTTTCGTACGATTCCTCATGCCTGCGCATCCAAGATCGGCGCTGCAATCGCAATCCTTGGGGCTCATAAGGCGCCGCGCAGGGTACTCCACATTCATGCCGAAGTGCGCGGTAAGAGTCAAGTGAGATCCCTGAGCGATAGACATGCCGAGGAGCCGCCGTAGATGTGCGTACGGGCAACTGACGAAGTTTGAACGAGGCCTTATCGTCGGGATGAGAGAGACAGGAGGGCGGCCGCGCCAAATTGGCCGCCATTTGGGCCGGTCGGACAGTACGGTGCGATCGTGTTGGAAGAAATGGACACGGGAAGGCACCCAGACATGGCGGACTGGATCTGGACGACCCAGACACACCACCAGCAGAGAGGACCGTGAGATCGTGAGAGAGGCACGCACAAGGGACTCCTGTGTACGCCAGAACCATTTTCAGAAGCCTCGCGGAGGCGAATCTGCACTATCGACGGCTCTTACGCTTTCTTCTTTCTGCCATTAACACCTGACTATCGTCGGCGTCGATTGCAGTAGTGTCATCAGCGAGCAACATGGAATGCTACGGACTGGCGACGTATAGTGTTCAGCGACGAATCCCGCTTCTGTATGGGAATGGACGGCCACTATGTTAGAGTGTGGAGGACCGCAAGCGAGCACTACAATCCCAACCTCACTGTACAGAGGCACACGTCCCGAACTGCAGGCATGATGGTCTTGGGAGCCATCGCGTATGACAGCCGGACTTCCCTCGCGGTGATATGAGGGACGTTGACAGCCCAGTGCTACGTACAGGAGATAATGCGACCCCATGTGCTGCCTTTCCTGGCGAGGCGGCCCGGAGCCATTTTTCCAACAAGATAACGCCCATCAGCACACGGCTCGGGTTTCCCAGGGCTGTCTACGTCATGCTTCGACGCTTCTGTGGCCTTCCAAATCGCCTGATCTCCCGCCCAGCGAGCACGTGTGGGACCAGATGGGACGCCAGCTTTTTCCATGTCCCAGTGTTCGCGATTTAGAGCGTCAGTTGCAAGAAGTGTGGGCCAATCTGTCTCAGAATAACAAACGGCGTCTCTTTGACTTCGTGCCGGACAGTATCACCGCATATATCCTAGTACGAGGCGATCCGACGCGGTACTAGCGCTGACCGGAATGTGTACCGTATGTCCGCGGGAAATCACCCTGCTGCTGTGATATTGTAATCACTTCTGTCCTTGGTATGTGCTATCTCATTATACTAAAATCTCATTTCAATCCGACACCTCCTTCTTGGTGCGCGGATTTTTATGACAATGAGTGTATATAATGTTTTCCTGGTACATATTTTAGAGATTGATTTTTGATGCAAGATGGAATAACTGACAAATTAGTTACTTTTTTTTTTTTACCTTTTATGAGCGCTCATGTATGAAAATTAATTTAAAAAAAATCTCCAGTACTGTGTTTAAAGTCACCGAACAATTGGCCTCTATACATAGCCCCAAAAAACTTGGCCAATCTGTATTAGAAAAATAAAGAGAACAATATAAAAAAACAAATTAAAAAAATAAAGAGAATATCAAAAAACTTTAATATTGTTCTCTTTATTTTTTTTTTTAATTTCAGTATTTGGTTTACACACAAATTGTTGAGAATATATTTGGGAATCACAAAATGTGATTCCCTACTAGATCAAGTGACCCCTCGATGAGATTCGTTTCATCGAGGGATCACTTGATCTAAAGGTTCACTTCACTGAAATGCTCATTTCGCTGAAGAATCACGTGATCTAAAGGTTCTCTCTCTGTTTGTTTTACGCTTTCCTACCGTAGGTTGAAGAAGCGTATATGCTCCAGATTTGTCCGTCTGTCTGTCGGCACAATAACTCGCGTAAAAATGGTTCGATTTCGATGAAATTTTAGTATGTGGTAGGGAACAACCTGGGGACGAACCCTGTTGAAAATGGGCAAAATGGGGTCAAAGGTCAGGACATAGAAGCGGGATTCATCCCATCGCCCTTATACGTCATAACTTACGTAAAAATGTTCCGATTGCGACAAAACTTTGTCATGTTGTTCCGGAGATATATTGAACCAGTTCGGTTGAATATAATCGAAATGGGGTCAAAGGTCAGGGCACAGGAACGAGATTTATTCCACAGCCATTACCCTCATAACTTGACTAAAAATGCTTCTGTTGCGACAAAACTTTAGTATGTTGTTCCGGAGGTATACTGAACGAATCAATAATCAGGGCAGAGAGAAGGGTTTGTCTGCGCGCGATTTCTGGTATGTTGGAAAGCGTATCATAACCAGTTCGTTGCATCATTTTACTAACTTGCTTAGGGGTTGAACGACCACCGTGAGCAACTCGATTGGCTATAAGTAGTTGCCCGTCCTTAACTTGGGGCCACTGGTTCCAGGGAAGGGAGAGAGCCAGTGCCGTAAGGCAAACACAATATCCATGCCTCACCGGGATTTGAACCAAGACCCATCTCGGAAGAATGGTCGGAAGCCAGAGCTCATACCACTGCGCCACCGAGGCGGGTAAAGGTTCATTTCACCGAAGTCGTCTACCCATTCAGAAGTCACTTGTCTCATCAAAAAGGCAGAAAAATGCGCTTACATTAATGCTGAGAAAATGGATAGTATAAACAGTAGAGAGGTGAATGGACAGCAGAGAAAATGAAGAAAGTAATGCGGTCTGTTGAATCACGCTAAACATTGTTTTGCACTGATGATCGGCAGAGACTGTGGGGAGAAACTGATGAAGCGGTCGACCCTATATGCCTTGTGAATACAATCCAAGCGTCTCACCCTACTATGGAGGATGTTCTGTTGGTCCGCTGAAACCATTGGAAGGTAAGATGATATCTAGGGAATACGAAGAAAAGTCATGCAGTCTGATGAATCACGCTAAACACTATTTAGCGTGATTCATCAGACTGCGTAATGTGCGAACCAGGAACACCCTGCAATATTATATATACTCTGTATGTGATAAAATCTTTACGGACGACAATGCAACAGCTCATCATGCAAGAATGGTTTGATGAGCACGAGGGGAACAGACCTCCACAATTAGCTGATCTCAATCTTACTGACAATGTATGTATGTATGTAGTATCCTGGAAAGAGCTGTTTGGCAGCATATAGATGCCCTCTTCTGTCAACACTGACAGAGTTCTGCGATATTTTTCTGAGAGGAGTTTGCAACTCAGTCAATTCATAGAATGCATGCCGCGTCGCATACTTGCTGTCATTCGCTCGCAACAAAGGTGGCTCTATTTCATATTTATGAAAGGTTTATATTTTAGAGGCCAGAGTGTGTGTATATCAGTTACATTTTTTCAGAGCTAGAAATGGGCCGGTATACGCCGGTATGGCATACCGGCGCTTTTGTTTTCCTGGTAGTTCATACCGCCACTTTTTTTAACCGGAATTTACATACCGGCACTAATTTTAGTAGCGAGAACTGCAGAAATATATTTTTTTTATTTACTAACTTTTTTTTTGTCCATGACTTACGAGCGCGTATTCTTAAACAAAAAAAAAACTTTATATGTCTCGTACCCTTGAGGAATAGCTGTGTGGAAACCGTAAATGTTAGGCGGGTGGTGTTCAGTGGATCTATAAGTTCAATCCTTTAAAGGATGGGAATGAAGATACACAAGCCCCAGATCATCCAATTAAAGATGTCTGTAATTTTTATTATATGCAGTGGCGGTTCTAGACACAAAAATAGGGGTGGGGCACAATTCCTGCATGTGCCCGTAATTAATCAAAATTAATGCATAATTCCCCTCAAAAACCCAGTTATATTTGGGAGGGCCTGCCCCCCCCCGGCCTAGAACCGACACTGATTTGTGACGTACTACAGAGGTGAAAATCGGTGTCCCGGACGATTCGTCCAACGACGATTGGTCCAATGCCGATTCGTCCAAAGGGACGATTGGTCCAACGCCGATTGGTCCAATGTCCGATTCGTACAATGTCCGATTCGTCAAATACCGATTCGTCCAATGGTACGATTGGTCCAATGCCGATTCGTCCAATGGTACGATTAGTCCAACGCCGATTCGTCCAATGGTATCATCTTACCAACGGTAAACTTTTTTATTTTCCAGAAAGGAATAATAATTTAAATTATTTTTGTCCTCTTTATACCCTTTTGAAAGATAATTTCCGTATACACTGACGGAAAAAAATCCCAACACCACGAAAAAATAGTTGTAGAGGAATGAAATGGCGGCAATACATTTGTATAGGTAACATATTTAACCGATTAAGGTTTCAAAATCGCAGCTTAATGTAAGCGCGAGAAGAGCCATTTTAAATGTGAAATGCTGGTACATTAATAACCAGTGTAACCGCCAGAATGTGGAATGCAAGCACGCAAACGTTCATGCATTGTGTCGTACAGGTGCTGGATGTCAGTTTGTGGGATGGAGTTCCATGCCTGTTGCACTTGGTCGGTCAATACAGGGACGGTTAATGCTGGTTGGGGGTGACGCTGGAGTTGTCGTCCAATGATGTCCCATACGTGCTCGATTGGAGAAAGATCTGGTGATCTAGCAGGCCACGGCAACATGTCGACACTCTGTAGAGCATGTTGAGTTACAACAGCGGTATGCGGGCGAGCGTTATCCTGTTGGAAAACACCCCCTGGAATGCTGTTCATGAATGGCAGCACAACAGGTTGAATCACCAGACCAACGTACAACTGTGCCGTCTGGGTGCGTGGGATAACCACGAGAGTGCTCCTGCTGTCATAGGAAATTGCTCCCCAGACCATAACTCCAGGTGTAGGTCCAGTGTGTCTCGGCCGCAGACAGGTTGGTCGCAGGCGCTCACCTGGCCTCCTTCTAACCAACACACGGCCATCACTGGCACCCAGGCAGAACCGGCTTTCATCAGAAAACACAACAGATCTCCACTCCGTCCTCCAATAAGCTCTAGCTTGACACCACCGACGTCGCAAACGGCAGTGGTTTGGAGTAAGTGGAATGCACGCCACAGGGCGTCTGGCTCGGAGCTGTCCTTCAAGTAACCGATTTGTAACAGTTCGTTGTGTCACTGTGGTGGCAACTGCAGCTCGAATTGCTGCCGCAGACGCAGTACGATGCGCCACGGCCATACGCCGTACACGGCGGTCTTCCCCTCTCAGTAATGCCACGTGGCCGGCTGGAACCCGGTCTTCTTGAGGCAGTACCTTCCCTTGACCACCGCTGCCAACAATCATGCACAGTGGCTACATTCCTGCCAAGTCGTTCTGCAATATTGCGGAAAGAAAATCCACCTTCTCGTAGCCCTATTACACGACCTCGTTCCAACTCCGTGAGCTGTTGATAATGGCTTCTTCGTCTTCTTAAAGGCATTCTTGACTAACATCAACACACTACGTCGAATCTAAATGATAACTAACGCTCACGAACGTTACAGCGCGCATTTACAGCAAATCTGCTTTGCATGTTCCGAGGGGCGCTAATATGCTTTGCAGCAAATCTGCTTTGCATGTTTCCGAGGGGCGCCACACGTATGCGCCGAGCGCGAAATTTGCATAGACGTCATCTTACAGATGCACTCTCACCGCCTACCAACTGTCGTTTATCTAACACAACCCCTTCTTGGTGTTGGGATTTTTTTTCTGTCAGTGTATTTAGTAATTGTAAACATTTTACGGTAAAAGGCACTCAATGGAACATTTCTCAGCTGTTTGCAAAGCACCTAGGCCGTGGGCATTTTTTGAAGATTTTAATTTACAACCTAGATATTTGGTATTTTTTTTTTTTTTTTGAGGTTTAACGACCACCGTGAGCAACTCAATGGGCTATAAGCAGTCGCCCGTCCCTAATTTAGAGTCACTGGTTCCAGGGAAGGGAGAGAGCCAGTGCCGTAAGACAAATGCAACATCCATGCCTCACCGGGATTCGAACCCGGACCCCTTCCGACGAATGATCAGAGGCCAACGCCTTAGACCACTGCGCCACCGGGGCGGCTATTTGGTATTCGTAAACATTTTATAAAACTTTATAAAAGGCACTCATCGTATCATTTCTAAGGTATTTACTAGGCACCAAGGCCGAGGGCCTATGAATTAATATTTTGTGCTTAAATGAAAGTGCAATATTATTAACTTGATTTAATATGTAAACGTTATGAATATGACATCGCTGGAATAAAAACTTTTTTTTTTTTATTGGAGGTTTAACGAACACCATGAGCAACTTATAACGAAGTAAATTTCTCCGTCATTTTTGGTCTACGCTGATTCGAACCCGAGTCCGCTTATTCCGGAACAAGTCGCTCTACCAACTGAGCTACGCAGACGTTTATTCTGACTGCAATCTGCCTTCATGTCGGGTGTGTCCTGCTGGCAGGTACGTCACAAACTCAATGGGCTATAAGCAGTCGCCCGTCCCTAATTTATGGTCACAGGTTCCAGGAAGAGAGAGAGCCAGTGCCGTAAGACAAATGCAACATCCATGCCTCACCGGGATTCGAAGCCGGACCCCTTACGGACGAATGATCAGAGGCCATCGCTTAGACCACTGCGCCACCGGGGCGGCTAAAAACTGTTGAAAAGGCCACTGTCCAAACCCTGACCAGTTGTTTCCATTGGGCAGTTGGCGGAAAGCCCCACTGCATTCTACAAACAGAAACGGAATACTAGTATTTTATATTATTTCATGCAAAGGTTGAGAGAACATTGAAGTTGATAGAACGGCTCGTACATCAGTGATTTCATACGACAGCAAGGACAGTATAACAAGAAAACGCGATTCAAAAAAAAAAAAAAAAAAAAAAAGAAATCTGTAACCAAAATATTACGCATGAAATGTAACATTATTTTACATTCTTTGATCTACCGGTACTTTCGTATAACATCGGAGATAGAATCAGAACAGATGAGACTTTTATAGCACGGACAGATAGGACGGCATTGGACCAATCGTCCATTGGACGAATCGGCATTAGACCAATCGTACCATTGGACAAATCGGCATTGGACCAATCGTACCTTTAGAACAATTGTCCATTGGACGAATCGGCATTGGACCAATCGTCGTTGGACGAATCGTACCAGACCCGGTGAAAATATGTGTCAAGACGACAAATCTGCGGCGAGACATTCTGTCCGCGTAGCTCAGTTGGGAGAGCGACTTACTCCGGAGTGAGGAGGCACGGACAAACTTGTATTTTCACAGATTATATCATTAATTTACTATATTCAATTTGAAGAACTTCTTCATAGAACGAAGAATTGGGAGTAATAGATTAAACACAAATTTTCCATTGTTCTTTAGTTTTGCAGCAATGAGTATAAACTGAATCACTAATGATTAGCCGAAGTTCGGAAGTCTCGTTAATCAGTTGGTCCCGGTATACAGACTCCTCACTATGAACAAGTCTAACCTTAGTTTAGCATAAGCAGTGCTCGTTACAGTCCACAAACCAACCAACTCTAATCGACCGTCATCGTTTCTGATTTATGGTGCAATAGTATTCCACGGAACTGTCAATTACATTTTCAAAAGGGGTTTTTTTTTTCGGAGATTTTTTTACTTTTTCAGTTTTCGAGATTTTCTCGCAAACGTATTTTTTTCGGGGAATTTTTAGCTAAATGTGAGCATACCGGCACTTTAAAATTCTCATTTCGAGCACTGCCTTTTCTGTAGAAAATCTCCAATGGTTCTACTTAAAACTGGATTGTGGCTTTACTAGACCCGTGGGCTTGATGTCTGAGTGGGCTCTTAAAGAACTGAAGTGGAGAATCATTATGAAGTCCACTAAAACACGAAACCGTAGCAATATGCATTGCATTTGTGTTGTTTAACATATTTGTGCATTCTTCAAACTAATAAATCATCACAGGTTTCATTGAAGTCATTGCATTTCCCTCTGATCTCACAAGAACACGATTTGAAAGCTTAAGATTCCTAGATTTTGTCTTCAATTTTTTAATGATTTAGCATTGTATACTTTTCTTAGTGAATCATTTTTATAATAACAAATTACATAAAAAAGTTTTAGATATCAATAGGAAACGAATCCCCTTGAAGAAATAATTTTTCACAAATACATGGAAGCCAATACAGATGTCACTGACAGCAAAAATGTGCCATATTTTCACTGTTTCTCATATAGCCACCTCTTCAGAAAGCTTGAAAATTGCTTCTCCCTGGAGCCGAAAGCGAACCCGCATCACCCAATTTCCGTTATGTATACACAGGGTGTCCCACTCACTACTGAATCCAGCATTTCTTTAATAATATTAACACCAATGAAGATATTGCAACGAAATTTCAAGTGGACTTACCTCATTTCGTTCAAAATGTGATGACGTCACAACATGTGTTGGAAGTGGCCACCATTTGCGTCCAGACAGCATTGAACCCGGCGCTGTACGCCAGCCAGCCGGACGCGCCTCGCTGCTGCTTTGTTACGCCATTTCGCTGAGCGTGTCTATACACAATACGGTTGTTGATAGTGAGTGTTCGTTCTCGTGGCTGTTCCCTTACGTGTGAAGATGTATCGGTATACTGTGGAGGAGCGAGTGTTTATTGTTCACACTTATTGGAAAACAGAATCGATAAAGTCTTGTCAACAGCAATTCCTGGAGAGGTTTGCAGGCAGACATCCACCGAGCAAGTCCACCATTTGGGCATTGTCAAAAAATTGGAAACCAAGGGGATTTTATTAGATGACCATGCAGGAGGTCGTCCACAAATGTCCGAGGAAACGATCCAGAATGTAAAGGGCCGACTACTTGCGTCTCCCAGGAAGTCGACTACTTGCGTCTCCCAGGAAGTCACTTCGCCGACTGTCACAGGAAACAGGGTTGTCCAAAAACACTTGTCAACGTGCTGTGAAAAAAGCGAAGCTTCATGCGTACCGTATCTCCGTGGTCCACGAACTGAAAAAGCCTCACCACATGAAACAAATGGCGCATACTGTCGATGGTTTCCGACATTTCTTCCAGAAAATCCGAGCATTCTGGACTACACGTGGTTCTCAGACGAGACGTGGTTTCACCTGTCAGAATACGTCAATTCTCAAAATTCCAGTATTTGTGTCAGTGAAAATCCCAACACGATACATGAAAAACCTCTTCATTCACAGAAAATTTTTGTTTGGTGTGGGATGACCCGGCGATGCATAATTGGTCCCATCTTCTTTCGATACAACCATCACAACAGCTGCATATATGGAAATCTTCAACACCTACGTAAATCAATTGGACGATGAAGAACTCTCCATTGGGTATTACCAGCATGATGGGGCAACATCACACACCAGTAGTATGGCAGAAATTCAGTCCTTTTTCAGCAACACCATCACCCCTAATTTATGGCTATGGCTACCGTACTCGCCCGAACTGATGCCTCCTGATTACTCTTTATGGGGATATCTAAAAGGGAGGGTTTACCAAAAGAAACCGCGAACCATAGATGCCTTGAAAGCAAACATCACCGGAGAAATTCAGGCAGTAACGGCGGACGTACTGGCAAGGACTTTCCACAATATTGTGCGCCGGGTTCAATGCTGTCTGGACGCTAATGGTGGGCACTTCCGGCACATGTTGGGATGTCATCACATTTCGCACGAAATGAGGCAAGTCCACTTAAAATTTCGTTGCAATATCTTCATTGGTGTTAAGAAATGCCGGGTTTGGTAGCGAGTGGGACACCCTGTATATATACTGTGTATTATTTTTCGTGTAACAGCATGCTTCCTGGGCCCTTGGTAATAATGATCCCCCTCGTCTATACCTGCGATTTGTTTTGTTTAGGGTTTAACGACCCCTGTGAGCAACTCAATGGTCTATAATCAGTCGCCCACCCCTAATTTATGGCTATGGTCTTCAGAGAAGGGACAGAACCAGGGCTGAAAGGCAAACAAAACATCCATGCCTTAACGAGATTCGAACCCGGACCCATTTTGGGCGAAAGATCATAAACCAGTGCTTAGACCACTGCACCACAGGGGAGGCTATGATAGGCGTAGCCAAGAGGGTGGGGATCTCGGATCCTGACCCGCCCCCCTCCGAATTTAAAGCTATATATATATATATATATATATATATATATATACACTGAAGAGCAATTGAATTAGAGATACCTGTCTAGTAACGTGCAGCACCACCTTTCGCCCTGATGACGGCGGCGATTCGTCTCGGCACGGACTCAACAAAACACCGGAAGCATTGGGAAACCATACGGATCCATGACCCCTGAACAAGCTTCCACAGTTCACGAAGATTTGATGGAGGGGGTCAGAGCCTCGAACATCTCTCTCGATGGCATCCCAGATGTGCTCGATGGGATTGAGGTCAGGTGACCTAGCTGGCCAACGAAGCGAGGTCACGTCGGTGGAGTGTTCATCCAACCATTCAGATACAATTCGGGAGCGATGGCACGGTGCATTGTCTTGTTGCAGGATGAGGTCCCCAGTGGGATGTTGAAGAAGCACAAACGGGAGCAAATGGTCGTCCAGGATATCCCGGTAACGTTGACCTGTGAGGGACGATGTCACACGTACCAGGGGTCCCATTTCAGTCCACGTAAACAGTCCCCAGACGAGAATGCCACCCTCACCAGCTTGAAGAGTACCCTTCTGGCAAGAAGGATCCATCGCTTCATGTGGTTTGCGCCGTACTCGCATCCTGCCATCCACATGTACCAACGTGAATCTCGACTCATCAGTCCAGGCAACATTTTTCCACCTGACTAGGATCCAGTGGCGATGTTCCCGCGCCCACGCTAATCTTTGCACTCTGTGATGTGAGGTCACCAGCGGTACCCTCGTGGGACGATGGCTTCTGTACCCCATAGCGAGGAGATGGTTCTGGATGGTGTGAGTGCTTACACGTTTTTGTGCACCAGCGTTAAATTGCGGAGTGATTTCTTGAACTGTGGCCCGTCTATCCGCTGTTACAATGCGAGCTAGCCGACGATAACCCCGCTCATCCATACGCTGTTGTCCACGGCAGTTGGCCTTTGCAGGGATAGTTTTACCGGATTCGATGTACTCACGATGCACACGTGACACAGTGGCTCGTGAAAATCCCAGTGCCTGCACGACTTCCGAGATGGAGTGACCCATTCGTCGGGCCCCGGCAATTTGCCCACAATCAAATGCGCTTAGATCCTTCATCTTACCCATACTGCGTCCGACTCTTACTGATTCACGTCGCATCACTCCTTATACTGTCGGATCACTGCATACGTCATGTCGTTTCCGTTTACAGGGCCACACACAGCGCCACATTTGCATAACGCCAGCTGTCTCTAATTCAATTGTTCTTCAGTGTATATATATACAGGGGTTGGACATAATAACGTGAACACCTTGCTCAGAGACGTGACTTTTAATGCAGTGACGTACATCGCAATACGCAAAGGTATGCACCACTTTTCGGTTGTAGCTTTGTTTAGAACCTCAACGTCCTGTTTAAGTGCATTTAAAATGTCGTGTAAAATTTCTTTCAGGGTGACAACGAAATGAGCTACCTAACGGACTTCGAAAGAGGACTAATTGTTGGTAGCCGTCTAGTTGGTGCCTCGTAACAACAGTCGCCTGGATAGTGGGGGTAGCGAGAGCTACTGTGTCTATAGCGTCACGACAGCATACCGGGTTTGTGGCAAAACCTCGTCTGCGAAACACGAAAGCGGCCGAAAAACGACCCAGACTCATAGAGACAGGAGAGCATTAACCCTTTAACGACCATGACTCTAAAATCTAGTATCACTCTAAATACCGTAACTCCCGAAACTGTCTGTTGTTTCACTTCTTTGTTCAGTAACAACAATGGTGACTGACGGCGACTCCAGCTGATCCCTCATAGGTCGTGCAAATTTAAAGAACAGGTAAGGGTAGGAAATCTGACTCACTCTAGACAGGAGTTTCGGGCAGCTATGATCATTTGTATGTACGGGCGTTTTGGGCGTTATGGGAGTTAAAGGGTTAAGGAGGATTGTCACCAGTAATAAGAAGACCATGGCGCCGAAAATTAGTGCAGAGCTCAATCTGCATCTCCAGACCCCAGTATCAACGAAAACAGTGAGCAGGGAACTGCATAAACAATATATTCATGTCAGAGTTGCTATTGCAAAACCTCTGGTGACCCAGGTGAATGCACAACAGCGACGGCAGTGGTGCCAGGAGGATACAAAGTGGACTGCCGATGCACGGAAGCGTGTAATGGGGTCGGATGAATCCACATTCACACTATTCTCCACCACAGGATATGTTTACGTGTAGAGAACACCGTCAGGAGCGCACAACTCAGACTGTCTACTCCCAACAATGCAGCTTGGTGGTGGTTTTTGTCATTCTCTGGGCAGTCATATCATTGGTTTCAGCAGATCCCCTGATCACCTTGAAAGGAGGAATGACTAGCAGGGCATATGAATCCATTTTAGCAGACCAAGTCCATCCAATGGCTCAGGCATTGTTTCCTGCAGGGGATGCCATCTATCAAGATGATAACGCCCCAATTCAGAGCTCGGAATGTCCAATCATGGTCTGAAGAACATGAGGACGAACTTTCACACCTCCCCATTCACCAGACTTAAACATCATCAAGCCACTGTGGTCTGTGTTGGAAAACAGAGTAAGATCCTGTTATCCTCCTCCTTCATTTCTCAAGGACCTGGAGCAGCTTCTGAATGAAGAATGGTGTAACATCCCATTAACCACCATCCAGGATTTGTACACATCCATTCCAAGGAGGATCCAGGCGGTTTTGAATGTCAAAGGTGGTCTCACACCCTATTAGGTACGAAAAACCTTCTTTTCGTAGATGTTCATATGATTCTATCAAACCTCTGTATACATATATTAAACAAGTTTTTTCTCAGTAATTTTTTTTTCGACATTTAAAGGTTTTGGGCTTAATCCCACTTGGAGTATTTTTTTTTTCCGGGAGGCTTTCGCTGATGAGCTAAATCCATGGGGACCCCTTAAGAAATTTTTGGCTAAGCCACTGGCGGCTATTGCCCCGTTAACACCCCGACCCTTAATCACAGCACTGCTTCTATGTGGCAACAGACCAAGGCGATGATATGAGTTATTTACTGTACTGTTATTTGACGAAAATTAAGGGAACATAATTGAAAGAACAAACAAGCAAACATCACCTCCTTTGTTAAAGAATTACTACTACAGTTCAAAATAAGGTCACCAGTCTGCTGTGCAATACATAAGCTTATTTTATTTTAATTTGTAATGCGTATATCTTTCCTTTGTTATAGGTAAAAGAAGCTGCAGCGGCCGCATGTGGACCGATCCGCAGTCCTCCGCACCACTATGGGTCTCAGTTTCAAGTACCAAATTTTGAAGACCCCAGTGAGCCTATATACACCGATCCTTCACTATTTGAGCGGTCAAGAAGTATGAGAAGTGTCACCGTTGGATCCCTGGGAAAAATTAGAATGGACTTAGAATAAATGGAATTTCCTCAGACACCATGTACAGTTCAGGTTAGAATCATTACCCTCATTACCATATTAACCCAGAGACAGTGTCAAATTGTGTAGCAATACTTGTACAGAGGACATACGACGACAGATGCTACTCTTGAAGTCTTAAACGGTTTTTAACTATTTCCTGGGACTATTTTTCAAATTTCTCTCAAACATAAATGAGTAGAGAAGAAGAAAAAACGCTGCATTTGGTTGATGCTTTTAATTAACATTATGGAAAAACAATCGCGAAAATAAAGCTTATTTTGCAACAGAAAGAAGAGAATGTTAGAAGATAAAAAAAAGACCACTTCTACTAATATATTTTGCTGTGAATAAAACTTTTTTCATTTTGAAATGCAGTATAATGGCTTGCTTTGTAAATAAAAGCATTTTCCTGCATGGTGTAATGGAAACCTATTTTAAAAAAATAAATTGTTTTTTCGGATGTGTGTCTCTCGATGATTTCAGAATTTTTCCATTAAAATATATTTTTTGCTGTTGTTGTTGAATTACACCTTTGACCCGAAAGTTTGCTTCTGCCAGAGGCGCCACTAGATGTCGCCATGTCAGCGCTGCAACAGAATCAGAGCATGTTCTTTCTTGCACATTACCTTCTACATTCTTATAAGCAGGCGCGACGCTACGGGTGAGCTTTAAGCCCACCTAACTTTTCTTTGAGCCCCCCCCCCCCAAGAAATTTAAGCAGTTGGAACATATGACGTGGGCAACCATGTACGATTCTCAGGAAATTGGATAAATGTACACCGATGAGCTTGTGGGTTGTTCACGTGCCGCTGTAGTGAGTTCATATCAAAAGTGGTGCACAGATGGCCAAACGACGAACCGCCGTCGGTCAGCCATGTGTCGTCCGCAGCTCATTGATGCCAGAGGGGAGCTGAGACTGTCGCACATTTTTCACAGCGGCCGCAGGCAGGGCCGAGGAGAGTGAGCTCGGGCCCTAATGCAATAAAATATCCGTCCCACGGCTCTTCCACTAACCACATAAATGAAATCAGAATTACGCACGAAGACACTATATTCATTTATAAAAATTGCCGCAATGAGAAAATAATGAGTTGAGCATAAAATAAAAAGACAAAAGATGCCGGCTTCTGCTGGGAAACAGAAAGTGACAAAATCCACATGATGAAAATTGTCTGCAGCGTTTGATGACTTGCAATAACTTTGTATATCATACAAAATGATCTGTGTCGCTGAGTAGCAAAGCAACACGGAGAACCCAATGTGTGGTGTCGGCGTGTCGTTGGAAAGGGAAGATGGAATGAAAATGTAATATGGAGAGCTCGTTTGATTTGCCGCAGGCAACTCACGCACGTGTTGCAGTTAGCCTGGGAACTCGAGTAACATTGTAACACTTCGGTTTGGGGGGGTATTGTATTTAAAGCAAGTTTTGAATTTTTTAAATTTTTGACATTTTGACATAAATTACGCATTTTTACGCTTCACGTAGAAAATATTTTTTTACGCGTAACTTCCCAACCCTGGTGACGGCATAGCTTTAAAAATATTCGGACACCATAAATTAATAACTTGAAAAAAATTAATTACTTTAGAAACGGGCTCTGGGCCGCCCCCTTAGGGGCCCGGTGCTACAGCACCGTCTCTCCCTCCCCTCCTCCTCTCGTTAGACCTGACCACAGGGCCACAGTGCGACAAATCACCCACAGCTACAACAATGGTGATCAGGGCAATGTGTCACAGCACACGGTTCATCGCAGCCTTCTGCGCATGGGCCTGCGTAGGAAGAAAGTGGCCTGGTCTGACGAAACAAGATTTCTAGTGCATCACGTATAGATGGCCGAGCGCGGATACCTAATTACAATGGAGGCTATGGCACCTGGATGCACTGTTGGGCCGAAGTAGGCCGGCGGTGGTGTTATGCTGTTTGTGATAGGTGTTTTTTTTTTTTTTTTTGATTGAGAGTTTAAGGACCGTCGTGAGTAACTGAATGGGCTATGAGCAGTCGCCCGTCCAGTGGCGGATTTCCAACTAGCCGCACTTGGCGCGCGCGTTGGGCCCCAGAACTTGAGGGGCCCCGAAAACGTATACGTAATTGGATTGCCAGTATTGCTTTGGTTTTCGCAGAAAGAAAAAAAAATGCGGACCTTCTTAATTTTCCGATGAAAACAATAAGAAAAATGTTTTCAAGAAACTCTCCACATTCTCGCTTTCCTGCAGTGAATGATGAAGTTCTTTCTGTTCACTTTTTTTGGTCCATGGCATTCGTCTATACCAAAACTCCTCCACAAAATTCACCCATCCTTTTCAAGTGAAGCAATGTGCATGAATTGCACTTTACCCGTATTTCCTAATGTGGAGTACTTTTTCGGTTGTCAGTGTCTTCAAGTATTTTTATTTTTGCTCGTTTCCTACTAATTTGCTCAAAATGTCAAAAACAGGATAATTTTCCAAAAGCTGAAGCAATGGAAAGAGCAGGTTTTATAATTGAAACGCATTCCAATTTTATGAAATTTTATGACAATTTACATATGATGTACGAAATTTCATTTTCAGCGCCCTTAGCGATAAATTTGCCAAGAAACTCGCAACTGAAAAATGTGTTGCCGCCCGGTGGCACAATGGTCTACGCGATGGCCTCTGATCATTCGTCCGAAAGGGGCCCGGGTTCGAATCCAAGTGAGGCATGGATGTTGTGTTTGTTTTACGGCACTAGCTCTCACCCTTCCCTGGAACCAGTGGCCCTAAATTAGGGATGGGCGACTGCTTATAGCCCATTGAGTTGCTAATGGTGGTCGTTAAACCTCCAATCAAGAAAAAAAAAAAAGTGTTAAAAGTAATCAGTTTTCCCTAACGTATCAAACTCAAAAAGAACGTTTTCTGTATCTGAAACAATCTCTTCGTTGCGCAAAGCTAAAATTTACGAAATTTCCACTTTGAGAACTCCTAGCGGGAAATTTATGAACTATAGTAGTGAAATTTAAAACGAGAAAATTTTAATGAATTTTTATGTCCGCAAAAATAACTTCTGAAAAATCTGTGGAAACCAATTTTTTTGGTTTTCAACAGGAAATTACCCAACACACTGGAAAATTTAAGTGTTTGAGAAGAAACAGTAAGCCTAATCTGAAAGGCACAAAAATAATATTTTCCTTTCAAGTTGAATAGTTTCTTCACAAAAGAACTTCAATTTTTGGAATTTCCGACTTGATAGTCCTTAGCGGTATTTAAAGTGCCGAACTTAATATTCTTAGATAGCCGCAAAAATAATTTTTGAAATATCTTTAAAAACAAGAAGTTCGATGTGCACGGGCAGACAAAGGGATTACATTAGCATTGTTTCTTACAGAACGTTCTAATAATGGAAAGATGGAATGTGATTTCAAAACGTGTAAAAACTAACTTCTTTATCGATTTTTTTTTTTTTTGCTAATTTGATGATGAAAATTTCTGAGGCGACAAGAAGGTGGAGGGGGCCCCTGAATCTTTTAGCGCCTAGGGCCCCAAAAGATCTAAAGTCGCCTCTGCGCCCGTCCCTAATTTAGGACCACTGACTGGGAGAGAGTCAGTGCCGTATGACACACACAACATCCATGCCTCGCGCGATTCGAATTCGGGCCCATCTCGAACGAATGATCAGAAGCTATCACTTAGATCGCTTGCGATGTTTTCTTGGGACACTTTAGGCTCCATTATCCCAATAGCACAATCCCTGACAACTGTCAGGTATCTGAACATCGTTGAGGACCAAGTTCAAGCATTCATAGCAACTGTGTTCCCTGCTGGTGATGTCCATTACCAACAGGATAATGCGCCATGCAACACTGCCAGAATCGTCAAGGAGTGGTTCCAGGAACATGCTGGTGACTTTCTGTTTATGCCCTGGCCTCCAAATTCACCTGATATGAACCCAATCGAACATTTGTGGTTGGACTTGGAAAAGCGGGTTCAAGCTAAATCACCACCACCCTGAAATGTACGGGAACTGGAAGACATGCTGTTGACATTATGGTACCAGATATCCCAGAATACCTATTGCTCTTCATCGAATCGATGCCTCGTCGAGGAGCCGCTGTTTTGCAGGCTAAAGGGTCCTACAGCTTATTAAGTAGGTGGTCACAATGTAATGGCTCATTGGTGTATGTGAATTTTTCTAATTCACTGAAATTTTGTTATATAAAATGAATTCTTTGTTAAACTTAGTGTTTGTACTTATGGGAAAGGAAGGAGTCCTCTGAGTGAATTTCTAAGAGAGTAGTAGAAACACACCATATTTTAAATCATCGTTTAAAACGATGAGAGAGTGAGAGAGAGAGAGAGAGAGAGATTTCTTTTCAGGTTACAAGCTAAAATTCATAAACAGCCTAATGAAAGGAAAAAAAAAAAAAAAAGGAAAAAAAGACCTAAGTAAGCGAAATTGCGAAGAAATAGCAGGTGAAAATCATCTAAATACGTGGCGTCAGTTGAATAAATAGATCCATCGCTCTTTCCACGTTAAGCAACTCACAGCAACCAAAAATTGTTATTCGGCCACCGTCGGGAAATTGAATCCCGAATCTCTCGATATCTAGCCGAGCGCGTTAGCTTTACACCACAGCGGCCAACAATTCACGGCGCTATGCGTGTTTTTCTTTTTCAGTCAGCATCTGACATCATAAGTCCGTAAGAGATTCGTATCTATGGTTTCAATACTACATACATTGAATAAATACTACGTACAGTATTTACTTGAAAACATTTTTTCCTAGGAATGACATTATCAGCTTCGTGTAAAATTTTCACATGAACGGAAATTTTTGCAAAAATATCTGCCAAATACTTCAAAATTTGTGCCCCCTCTCATTATGTTTAGCTCCCCCTAATAGCCCACCCAGTTCTGAGCGGCTGGCGTTGCCACTCTTCATAAGGCTACTTCGCAATTTAAGTGCGAAGTAACAATTTTGCGTCTTTTTTTGTCTTTTTTTGAACACCTTATAAACAGCCATCCGCACCTAATTTGGGGCCACTGATTCTGGGAAAGAGAGAAAGCTAGTGCTGTAAGAGAAACACATGACCCATACCTCGGCCGGGACCCTGATCGGACGATTAGTCAGAAACCTGTGCCTATCACCACTCGCCCATTACGTACAGAGTGACTCACGCATCGGGGAAGGATCAGAAATCTGCTCGCAATGCGGAAGAATTTTTAGAATACTCTCGTCTCAGCCAAAATAATTATCACATATACACTATATTGACAAAAGTCACCGGACACCTAGAAGAGAAACACAACATAGCATTTACTGACATACATTAGTACGGTGTCGGTCCACCTGTGGCTTTAATGCATGCACTGACCCTTCGAGACATGCTTTCGACAAGGTTTTGGAACACAGCGATAGGTACGCGCTTCCATTCAGTACATAATGCTGCCGCTAACTGTTGCTTAGTAGTAGGCCTCGGTTCCAAACTTCTTATGCCGCGCTCTAATTCATCCCATAAGTGCTCTATGGGATTAAGATCAGGGATCTGTGCTGGCCAGTTCACACACGATACGGAATTATCGTCAAACCCTTACATGTTATATTTAATTTTTACACTCTCAAACTGTAAAAATTAAATATAGAGTATGTGCACTCTTATTTATATTTGTACAAATTTAGGGTGTCTTCCTTTTCATCGAAATGCCCTCCTTTTTTAATGAAAATGTCCTCCCATTCCAAAAAGTCATCTGTTCACCCGAACTTTGGAAAAAACATTTTCAAAGTAAAATAGTGAGAGGTGGGTGGAGTCATAGTTACGTCGATGCTAGAACACTATTAAGTCACTATGAGGTGTCAAGCTGCTGTTAAAACACTTCCAGGTTGTTAATTGTCTACAAAAACAGTGTTACCCCTGCAAAGTTTGTATCCCTCCCAGTGTTGGAAAACAGTGTTACAGGAATGTCCATGTGCAGGAGAGAGAGAGAGAGAGAGAGAGAGAGAGAGAGAGAGAAAGAGAGAGAGAGAGAGAAAGAAAAGAGAGAGAGATAGAGAAAGAAAAGAGAGAGAGAGAAGAGAGAGGGGGAGAGAGAGAAGAGAGAGAAAAAAAGGAGATAGAGAGAGAAGAGAGAGAAAGAAAAGACAGACAGAGAAGAGAGAGAGAGAGAGAGGAGAGGGAGAGAGCTTTCAACTTCTTCCTGGTCCTTGTTTTATGGTTAGTACGAGTGATTTTAGGTTGCTTGTATGCAGTGGGAGACTGGCGATTCATAAACGGCCCTAGATGCTATTTGTTGCAGCCTAGTTTTGGAAAACAATTATCGATGTATCCGACCCTAAGGAGGACGTCAAGTAATTTTGCTTCCTATACTTCCAATGGAAAAACTTCTGTACACATTTTCTTCACAATTAATGTGTTCCCAAGGATGAAAATTTGAACATCGATTAAAAATATTTTCTAAAACATTAATATTTTCTAAAACATAACCATAATTATGCAATCCAGCAGGTAAAAACTGTGTTTCGCACGAAAGGAACATGTAAGTCATAAAAGCTGTCTACGTACGATTAAAAATTATCCTCGCTGATACTATAGACTAGTTTAAAAAACTTTATTCACAAGTAAAAGCAAGTAAAAAGCGAGATCTTTCGGGATCCCTAGGTCCCATCTTCAGGTTTAAGGCCATAAATAACAACAAGTGGTCCACTTATATACAATCAGGTTTGACCCATGATGCAACGCAGTAGGCGTTGACATCGGTCAACATAGCAAACCAAAACCGATCAAAAGTTCGAAGATAAGAAAGGTTGTACAATATTGTCCGTAGTGGTGCCACGCATATCGATGGGGATTAATTTTTTCCATATGTAAGGAATGAATGACGAAAGTTCTGAGTTACAGCATAAAGGCCCATATGAATGGATATATAGGCTCTCTGAGAGGAAAACATTTCCTCTTGTTACTATGGAGTTTAAAACCATGGCGTTCTTCCAATCGAGTATTTTCCCCTCTTGGTCCACAGTTTCAGTTAGTGCTGTGTTGGTGGAGCCTGACCTCAAGTAATATTGGTGTTCCGATAATCGGACTTTTAAGGTCCTGAGTGTCGAACCTATATAATACTTCACATCCTCTGGATTATTAGGGTTGACTAAAGGTATGCGGTATACACCGGGTCTAGATAGATCGGGAATGACGTCACGATCAGTTCTAATAATAGAAAAGATGTTACGAGTCGAGACTCCAAAACCAAGACCATATTTCTTGCATGTCTTTCTAAGGATTGTCACAAGTGGTTGAGGAAACTCAGTCTTGCCAATATAGCGTAAAGTTGTTTTTGGGGTAGTTAGGGTAGTGGATCGAGTTCGTTGAACTATATTCACGAAGCGTCCGAAGTACGCTTTTAACTTGCTTTTACTTGTGAATAAAGTTTTTTAAACTAGTCTATAGTATCAGCGGGGATAATTTTTAATCGTACGTAGACAGCTTTTATGACTTACAATCCAGCATTTGTTTGTCTACTGACGTCATCAAAGTACAGGTCGCGCACCATCTTTTTTCTGGACAATTAATGCGTTCCCAAGGATGAAACTTTGAACATCGATTAAAATAGCTTCATTTTATAACTTGGAATACATAATATTTTCTAAAACATAACCATAATTATATTAAAAATCAATAACTTTTCCTTTAATGATGTTGAAACCAGAAAAAAGATGGTGCGACCTGCACTTTGATGACATCAGTAGACAAACAAATGTTGGATTGCATAATAATGGTTATGTTTTAGAAAATATTAAGTATTGCAAGTTATAAAATGAAGCTATTTTAATCGATGTCAAATTTTCATCCATGGGAACGCATTAATTGTGAAGAAAATGTGTACAGAAATTTTTCCATTGGAAGTATAGGAAGCAAAATTACTTGACGTCCACCTTAAAGAAACGGTATGTCAGCAACACCGTTTACTGCTTAAACATTTCAGCACAAATCTATGAATGATTACAGTTTTTTTTTTTGTTTTTTGTTTTTGTATTGAGGAAATGACTATAACAACATTTAACTTATTTTCCTGAACCTCAGATCTCTAGTAAAATTTAAAGTGAGAATAAAATTACTTCCATCGCTGGAAGCAACAGACAAGCTACGTTCTCAGAGACAGACTGTCCAAGACTTAATCCCATTCTAATGAATTTTATAGCGGCAATTGAATTCAGAATTTATAATATTTTCTGGCTTTTAGTAAGAACAGAAATCCAAATGTGCCAAATATATTTTTTTTAAGGCTTACTTACCATTAATAAAATTAGAGTACAGCCCAAGATCATTTGCAGGTTAGTACTCATTATCATTTCATTGCTGCACATTTTTTTTTTTTTTTTTTTTTTTTGATTGGAGGTTTAACGACCACCGTGAGCAACTCAATGGGCTATAAGCAATCGCCCGTCCCTAATTTAGAGTCACTGGTTCCAGGGAAAGGAGAAAGCCAGTGCCATAAGACAAACGCAACATCCATGCCTCACCGGGATTCGAACCCGGACCCCTTTCAGACGAATGATCAGAGGCCATCGCTTAGACCACTGCGCCACCGGGGCGGCTCATTGCTGCACATGTTGAGTCATAGGGTGAGTTTGTGAACTTCGTTCCACACCTTGCACATTAACGCAATGTAGTAACAAGATACTGCTAGAAGATTTTGTAGATCTTGTTGTCTTTTTAGCACGTCTTTTGTAAAAAAAGATCGCGCTTATGTTACCGGTTTGTCTGTCCGTCCGTCTGTACCATACGACATCTCTGCAACTATTAGTCCGATTTCAAAAATTCTGTTTGCATTGGGAAGCTTAAAATATGCGAATGATGATCTTTCATTTCGTTTTTTTTTTTTACGATGTACAATTTCGCCGCTAGAGGGCGTAAATGCAGATGATGTCAAATTCAAAAATACGTTTTATTCCACAAATTTGCTTCTAAACATCCGATTGAAAAAATTCTTTTATCTTTCGATTCCACTTATGTCGAAGAGTATTTTAGATATAGCTAGTTTTTCAAATTACGCATAGATTTCCCGCTAGGGGCGTAAGAGTAAATTACATTTTCCCCGATAACTCTTCTTCTAAAACTCCGATTTGAAAAATATTTTTTCTTCAGCGGATACACCTCCTGATGGAAAATCTTTTGCATATACTTTCAAATTTTTGGTATAGAATACTTTGGCCACCAGGGGGCGTAAGTGTTAATTTTTGCTTCTGATGTATTTGCCATAAAATCTGAGCTTCTAAAATATCGATTGAAAAAATTCTTTCGTGGACTGATGCCACTCACATCGATAAACCTTTTCGGAATATTTTCTTCTTAAAATATTTCACAGTCTCTCCACCAGAGGGCATAGATGTATATCTTATTTTTGTCAATATCTCTACTTCTAGGAGTCCGATTTGAAAAATTCATTCTTTGTTGGAGAGTGTTTTCAGTGTGACATGTTTTTCATATAATTTCAAAATTTTCAAGTAATTCATAGATTTTTCGCTAGGGGGCATAGAGCTAAATTGTGTTTCCCCCTATATCTCTGCTTCTAAATCTCCGATTTGAAAAATTCTTTCTGCACCTGATACAGCTCTTGGTGGGAAATTGTTTGCACATAATTTCTAATTTTTATAAAAAAAAAAAGGTTTGGCCACCAGGTGGCGTAAGTCTTAATTTCCGTTTTTGATGTATTTGCAGCAAAATATGAGCTTCTAAAATCTTGATTGAGAAAAAGGTCGTTTGTTGACCAATACTACTCATGTCAAAAAAACTTTTAGGAACATTTTCTTCTTGAAATAAAGCATGGTTTCTACGCCAGGGGGCATAGATGCATATCTTATTTTTGTCAATATCTCTACTTCTAGGAGTCCGTTTGAAAAATTCCTTCTTTATTGGATAGTGTTTCCGATGCAAAATGTTTTTCCTACAAATTCAAAATTTTCAAGTAAATCATAGACTTTCCGCAAGGGGGCACAAAGGTAAATTGTGATATCTGCATTATTTCTGCTTCTAAAACTCCGATTTGAAAAATTCTTCCTGTATCACATACAAGACCTGATGGAAAATATTTTTCACATAATTTCTAATGTTTGGTAAAGAATGGTTTAGCCACCAGGGAACATAAGTGTTAATTTCTGCTTCTGATGTATTTGTAGCAAAATCTGGGCTCCTGAAAACTCGACTAAATTTATTTTTTCTTGGACCGATAGCGCTCATATGAAAAAACCTTTTGAGAATACTTCTTTCCTAAAATAATGCATGGTTTTCCCACCAGGTGACGTAAAGTATATTATTTTTGTAGATATCTCTGTTTCCAAGAGTCCGATTTTAAATGTTTTTTCTGTGTTGGAGAGCGTTTCCAGTGCAAAATGTTTCTCATATAAATTCATCTTTTTCTTAAAGCACAAGTCTGCAACAAGTGAGGGCGTAAGCTCACGATTCCGTTTACAGCAATATCTGAGGGATTAAAAACCCGATTGAAAAACTTCTTTCTTCTGTCAGATACTATTATTTTCAATACCGATTCCATTGACTTTGAATAGCTTTGATAAATTTAATTTGCATCACAATGGATTCAAAAGACATGCTTATTACACCCGAAAATTCGGTGTCATCTTTCTTGTTTCTAGTTTGTAGCAAAACTTAACTTTCACACTTTGCTGACCTATTCACATGAATTAATGCTATGAAACTAGAATGCAGATGTACACAAAAGCTCAGACTTCAGTCACCTTCAGAGCTTTAGTGTGAGTCCAACTGTACAGGGAAAGGTACAGGAGATATTCTTGTTCGTATTACTTTTTGTATGAATATTGAAAATATTCATAATCCGAGATTGTATTTGTTACATTGTTACATGGTAACAAATACCTTGATAGCAGAAATGTATTTTCACAAGACTATTCCATTCTTCATGTATATTGTTAGACATTAAACAGCTTGACAAGTCCAGATTATAGCATCTCCAATAATGTTCCATACAGGGACTGATGATATCATGGGCCAGCAGTCTTGACCCTGGGCACTTTGTTCAACACGGGCCCATTTAAAAAAAAAAATTCTAGAAATGACTGAACATTTCTGAACTTCCTTCGAATTATTGTTATTATCATTATTTATTTGCTTTTCTCATCTATACACTGTTAAAAATGTTTTGATAGGTTGCACCAAAAAGTGGTGCTACACCAGCTGCATCACTTTCTGAGAAAAGATACACCATTGTGTAGTGCAAACAAAACCCAACAACATGGTGAAAACTTGCACCATAACGTGGTGCAAAGTTGCATGTTTTTGGGTTTTGTTTGCACTACACAATGGTGTATCTTTTCTCAGAAAGTAATGCAGCTGGTGTAGCACCACTTTTTGGTGCAACCTATCACAACATTTTTAACAGTGTAGTAATGGCTTCTATAGCATGATCCACTTGTCAATACCAGCATGAAGTCAAGTAAAGACATAGGCATTCATGTATTAAGATAATACAACGTCGTTTGTCACAAATATCTATTTTTCCAAGACGACCATGCTGTCGCTGGGTATTGACCTAGCTTCATTAGGACGAATGGCACGTAAATATTATTTACGTGTCATTCGTTCTGATGAAGCTAGGTCAATACCCAGCGAAACCAAGGTTGACTTGAAAAATAAATATTTGTGACAAACGATGTTGCACTATCTTAATATATATATAATCGTCACAAGACTATAGTCTTTGAATTCAAGAATAGTCATTCAAGGTGTAAAAATTGTCGTATGATGCAACACGAATCGAGAACACTGCCACTTGGATTTTGGGCCTTGGGTGCTGTAGACTCAAAGTATCAACCTGAGTTATAAGAGTTTGAGGAATTATACCAGTTGCAGAGATAATTAGTGATTTTTGTTGTTGTGAAAGTATGAGTAGTATTTTGTGGGGATTTATTGCAACTTTTTATCAGTCAGTCTGGAATGTTTTCGTTAAGGAGCAGTTTCAGTTTACACAAAACCTCTTTTTACACCTCTCTGAAATTGAGGCTGCACTTTAAGATCACAGTTAATTTTGCTTTATAATTAATTACAAATCCTAATATTAATAAAAATTATTATTGCAGGTTTGTAGATTATTAATAAAATTATACACCAATGAACCATTACATTATGACCACCTACCTAATAAGCTGTAGAACCCCTCTTTAGCCCGCAAAACAGGGCCACTCGGCGAGGCATAAATTCAATGAGGTGGCAATAGGTATCCTGGGGTATCTGGTACCATAATGTTAACAATAGATCCTCCAGTTCCCGTACATTTCGCTGTGGTGGTGATTTAGCGCGAACCACAAATGTTCAGTTGGGTTCATGTCAGGTAAATTTGGAGACCAGGGCATAAACAGAAAGTCACCAGCCTGTTCCTCGAACCACTCCTCGACAATTCTGGCAGTGTGGCATGGCACATTGTCCTGTTGGTAATGGACATCATCAGCAGGGAACACAGTTGCCATGAATAGGTGAACTTGGTCTGAAATGATGTTCAGATACCTGACAGCTGTCAGGGATTGTGCAATTGGGATAATGGAGCCTAAAGTGTCCCAAGAAAACATCACCCACAGCATAACACCGCCGCCTCCTTTCCACCCAACGGTGCATCCAGATGCCATAGCCTCCGTTGGTATTTGGTGTATCTGCGCTCGTCTGTCTACGTGATGTACCAGGAATCTTGATTCGTCAGACCAGGCCACTTTCTTTGAATCGTCCACGGTCCAATCTCGATTATCTTGGGCCCATTTCATGTGTTGTTGATGATGACGTGCATTGGGCATGAGGACCCAGCTGGGTCTTGGGCTACACAGGCTCATGCACAGAAGACTGCGATGAACTGTGTGCTGTGACACATTGAACTGATCACCACTGTTGTAGCTGCAGGTGATATGTCACACTGTGGCCCTGCGCTCCCCTCTGGCATCAATGAGCTGCGGACGACACATGGCTTGACGGTTCGTCGTTTAGCCATTTGTGCACCACTTTTGATACGTACTCACTACAGTCGCCCGTGAACAACCCACAAGCCGCGCCGTTTCCAAGATCGTAGTTCCGAGGCACAGTGCCATCACAATTTGTCCTTTATCAAACTCCAATAAATCGGCAGCTTTTCCCTTTCTGACTCCGAACACTCTACTAACCGAAAGCCGGTCCTCGGGTTGTATATATACTGCTCTGTGAACTTCACCTGCACCACCGTTCTGTATCCAGTCGCGCTCATTTCTCTCTCTTTTTTTTTTTTTTTTTTTTTGGTTGGAGGTTTAAAAACCACCGTGAGCAACTCAATGGGCTATAAGCAGTCGCCCGTCCTAATTTAGGGTCACTGGTTCCAGGGAAGGGAGAGAACCAGTACCGTAAGACAAACACAACATAAATGCCTCACCAGGATTCGAACCCGGACCCCGTTCGGACGAATGATCAGAGGCCATCTCTTAGACCACTGCGCCACCGGGGCGGCGCTCATTTCTCTAGGCTGGGGGTGGTCATAATGTAATGACTCAGTGGTGTATGATTTTTCAATGATTACACAATCAAATTTGCTATATAAGATGAAATATAAAATTGCATCAATTCTGCTGTAGATTTATTACAAATTCTAAGATTATTAAGAATTTATTATTACAGATTTGAAAATTATTAATCAAATTCTATGAGTTTTCAACTATTACACAGTGAAATCCGCTATATAGGATGATATACATAATAGCTCATCTCAGTTGATGAAAACTTTAAAAAGAAGGAAAAAGGAAATAGAAAATATGAGTAAATATTGTTATGTTGCTCTCTTTATGTCTAAAAGGTACGTAAGGAACAGAATACGCCTGTGAAAATATATTCTTGTTTTCAAGATATTTGTTTGTATTTGATTCTGGTTTATGTTATGCTGTGTGAAATATTAAAGTACCCCACAGAATCTATCCCATTACACCAGTCATTGAACTTCTGGCTAGAGCTTTTAAATTTTGTTATACTAGGATATTTTTAATCAATACAGAAAGAAAAATGAAAGCAGAAACAAAAAGAAACAACATACATAATCCAGCATGTATGTTGTTTCTTTTGTTCTTTTAGAACTGGTGATCATGCAGAAATGAGAGTAGTTTTTTTTTTTTTTTTTATATGGACCTCTGAATCAAAGGATTGAAGAAATTTTGTCAAGACTACATGATAAATTCAATGAGTTATGTGAAAGAAACTAATAATGCTTTGGAAAGCCAAAATATCTTGATATAAATCAAATTCGAAATTTTTACATAAATGATGCAAAATTTGTGGTTCTGTAATGAGATTTTGAAAAAATTTATTTCATGCACAAGTACAGATCACTACAAAAATTATTTTGTTTTCATTAAAATGTACCAGTTGTATAAGAGTTTCACAAACATAACATAAAAATATAGCTCTCCATGATTACAAGAGTGTACAAAATCTACGAAAAAGAAGATACATGGAGGAAGCACATACTTCTTGTTTAGAATAAACTGCAAAGTTACAGATGGTAAAATTATTCAACGATGTAACATGAATCTATGATGATAGTATATCATTATGTACATATGAAAGACTTGGTTCTCTAATACAACTGTTCATCTGAGAAAGCAACACAAGTAAGAATATTGTACAAACTGGTCATGTGCACAAAATTCACATAGCTATACATTATATTTTTAGCAAAAGAAATAAAAAATATACGGAACCGAAAAATCTCCACATACAATTCCAAGTAAGCGGTTGTCCGCCTTTCCATTCCTTTTCTCATTTAATGCAACATGATTTAACCTTAATCAAGTTCTTCAATTAGAAATTTTTGTTCCTTATCTTCACTACATGGCTTGGAGGATGTTTTCTCTACACTTCGCCGATAAAACAATGGCCCCAAGAATGGGTTTACTGTAGACAGACTAGGAATGATGCACAAATCCTCAAATGTACCAGAAGGTTCAAGAAACTCGTGCTTTTTGGGTTTCTGAAAAAAGAAAAAAAAACATTTAAAAAAATCCTGGAAAAATTACATATATTGATTACTGCAATTAAGTTTCACAGAAATAGAATCATCCAACAAAAATATAAAAAGAATTTGATTTTATATCTGATATAAAAACAGATGAAAATTTTGCAGTAATAAAGGAAGATACACTATATTCTTTTCAAATATACGGGAAAGATATTATATATACGGTGAACAACGAACTAAATGCAATTCAGTGCCACAATCCAAAAATAATGTACTCATGAAGAATATTTCTTAATTTCTGTGGGGATATATCTTATATGGCAGCCCCGGTGGCGCAGTGGTCTAAGGCGCTGGCCTCTGATCATTTGTCCGTAAGGGGTCCGGGTTCGAATCCCGGTCAGGCATGGATGTTGTGTTTGTCTTACGGCACTGGCTCTCTCCCTTCCCTGGAACCAGTGACCCTAAATTAGGGACGGGCGACTGCTTATAGCCCATTGAGTTGCTCACGGTGGTCGTTAAACCTCCAATAAAAAAAAAAAAATATATATATATATATCTTATGCTCTATTGGTTTGCAATCTGTACCCATTCCTGGATTTGAAAGGCTCATCTTTCAGATACTACAAAGAAGCATAGGTTTTCTTCAACTACTGCAGGGATGGGCAAACTTACTTATAGGAGAGCCAAGTGAAAGAAACAAAAATTTTTTGGTGGTCCAAAGACTTTTTACTTTAATATTTTTTTCCAAAATTCGTTTAAAAAATGATTAACGCACATAATAGATTGGTATGAATAAGTTTAAATACATTGAGAATGCAAAACAATCATAGATATCTACAAATTGTTCTTAAGTTTATTCAGAAGATTTATATGATGGGATGTGAGATGAATGAAATTGTGATTACGCTTCCAGCATTTTTTTTTAATCTCAGTTAAACTGTGAGGAGGTGATTCTCAAGAAAAAAGACAAAGCTCATCAGTAAGTCAGTTTCTACTATAACTTTCCTTAAGTGTCATGGCTGAAAACATTTGTTTGCATGAGTATGTAGATGTAAACATTGCCATATATTTTTGGGTATGCATTATCATGTTGGAGAAGGACACCATGGCGCTGATGTGGCCGTTTCTGCCGAATTGCTCCCTCCACATGCTCACAATGAGTGCAGCGTTGATGGGGTTGTTCACAATAGAGTGCAGGGTTGATGTTCCAATTCCTTCACAGCATTTCCCAGTGAATAATGCCTTCTATGTCCTACCAGACACACTACATGATTTTCGCAGGATAAATGTCATGTTTTGGACGTGGTGTGGGCGTCTTGTTAGAGTTAAACCATTCCCTTCGATGCCTGAAATTCACGTACAGGCACCACTTTTCATCTCCAGTAACAATACGTGACAGAAAGGGTTTGTGTTGCTGAGAACATTCGCAATAACGGGCGAGCAAGGAACCACATATGGCAACACGCTGATTCTCGTTGTTCTCGGTGAGAGTGTGAGGAACCCAAGACCCCAATTTCTTAACCTTTCCCATACGTTCCAGGTGTTGCACCACTGTGGCCTAATCACAGTCCATCTCAGTGGCCAATTCGTGTGCGGTTTGACACGGATCCAAGTGGATGAGATGGTTCAAACGATCCTCATCAAAGCGAGATGGACAACCTGAGTGTGGAAAGTCATTGAGGTCAAAATTGCCACTTTGGAACCTCTCAAACAATTTGAGGGCTCTTCTTGGAGCAATAGCATCCACCCCACACACAGCACAAATTTGTCGAGTAGCCACGGCTGCTGTGGATCCCTTGTTAAACTCGTAGAGGAGCAGATGTCGGAAAGGTTCATTCCTCTCTACTTGACACTCCACACTTCCAGACTGAAAACCAAAAATCCAATAGCCACAATCACTCAACGCAAGATGATTTAGATACACGATATTACTGCCTACATTTTGATATACAACAAGCCATCTGCACCGTCACTACTGACCTGGGAAATACTCGTGAAATAAAACATGAACTTATGCATCAATCCAATAGCAATCACAATTAGTGTTATCACGAAAATCTCTGCAGTACCTTTCAAGGACAGAAAGAGAATTCCACAAGTTCTGTGGACACCCCGTCAGTGGCTGCACTTGTGGGTTATAATCTAAGAGTTTTTACAACATCCTACCTCACTCTGGTGTTCTCTTTTGTCTCTGAAACAATGAACCACATTTCAAAGATGATGGAAACCTTCAGGAAGCTACAGGTTTAACAATTCCTAAAGACTCATTACCAAGACATTGCATTGATGTTACTGGAGACAATACTATAAAAAGTAATAGTACAATATTGCTAGCAAGCATGGATATGTTAAAACCTACTAAATACCCTTCATATGTCAGCAACTACATCAAGCAAAAAAACAAGAGAACCTGATTCAATTTTAAAGGCCAAGTTACCTTAACAAAGTTTAGAGGCATCTGATTTTTATTCTTTAGCATGACAAACTGTGACATGTAGAGTGAATTAGTACTTACATTTTTGTTCAACAGATATGATAAATCTTATACACAGCTATTCTTTAATTTTCTTTTTCTAACATGAAAAAATGGGTCATTAAACTCAACTTGCCCTTAAACCTCTAGTTTTGGTGATCGTCTGTTGCAAAACCCCAATGCTTAAGAGTTCCTGTGTAAATGAAACACTTTCCCAAAACATGCGCTTGAGATTTTTTGGTAACCAATTTCCTCGAAGAAACAATTCTTCATAAATACATGATAGGCATTGTTATTGGCATATTTTCACTGTATTCCATGTAACCACTTCCTTCAGAAAACTTGAAAATTTGCACCGTCCTGGAGTGGGAATTGAACACGCACCTTCCAATTTCCGGTTGAGCATGCTTGTCATTACACTACCCAAGACAAGGAAATTCCAAGCAACTGAACATAGACATCTGCGAACCTTGAGATTTGCGCTAGTCGAGGTTATTTCTTGTCCTGGGTAGTGTAATGACTAGCATGCTTGACCGGAAACCAGGAGGTGCGGGCTCGATTCCCGCTCCAGGACGATGAAAATTTTCAAGTTTTCTGAAGGAAGTGGTTACATGGAATACAGTGAAAATATGCCAATAATAGCAAAACATCTACTTTTTTTCAGCATTCTGGCGCTATCAATAACTCTGTAACACTTTTCTTCATGATCTTGAAACTTTGTAGTGAAAGAGCTAATCTGTGCAGCAAATAAACAAATAACAGAAACATTTTTTAAAACCTTTTTCGGGATAGTTAGTGGTGTTTTGAATCATACTACCAAGCAAGTTTGTAATTTTTCTCTATACTTTCATGACATCACGATAGTTAATCATAATTTCAAACCTGTTTAATACACACACACGCGCGCGTGCACGCAAATGAAATTAATTTTTACCTGTAGTCTGGCATGTGGATCTCCAGTCGTTTCCTCATCTTCTTTCTTGGCACCTAGAAGGTAAAGACAATTTGTGAAACATTGAAGAGCAAAAAACTCAAAAGAATATTTTTTTCAACAGCAACACAGATGAGTAACAAATGCAAGCATAAATGCGTGCTTGAGCACATGCACACTCACATTGGCTGCACAATTCAATTTCAATCTGTTCAGGGGATACTAGCAATTTCAATAAAGTGCCCTCAAATTTTGACAAATTTAAAATTCATTTGATATACACAGTCTATGACCACCTCCTACTTTGATGTCAACAGCGTGATATTGTGACCACCTCCTATTTTTGATGTCAACAGCATGTAGCCAGTGAACTCGTTGCTGTCATGGATCAAAGGAGCGATTTATCAGATTTGCAAAAAGCGATGATTATCGGCTTTCAGGCCAAGGATGACAGTATTTCTGAAACAGCGCAGTTTGTAAACTGTTCGCGTGCTGCTGTGGTTAAAGTGTATTGTGATTGGAGAAATGGTACCACTGCAAATAAGCGACGTGAAAACTGCGGAGCACCATGTGCCCTTGATGTGAGAGGTGAACGTCGGCTGTGAAGGTGCATGAGGGCTGATCGACACATTACAGTGGAACAACTCACTGGCCAAATGAACCAGGGGGCTACCCGAAGTGTGTCTAAAACGACAGTTCAGCGAAGACTGCTGCGTATGGGGCTTCGATGCAGACGGATGGTCACTGCACCTATGCTAACGAAGGTGCATCGGCAGAAAAGGCTTACATTTGCACGGCAGTATCGGAATTGGATCTCTGCTGATTGGCAAAGGATTGCCTTCTCCGATGAGTCACGTTTGCTGTTTCATTGAACGGATGGACATTGGCGTATAAGGCGAGAAACATCGGAGAAAAAACACTCTTCAGCCATTGCTGGAAGAACACAAGCTGGTGGGGACAGCGTTATGGTCTGGGGAATGTTTTCGTGGCATTCCCTGGGTTCCACTCATGCCTGTGGAAGGCACTACGGACTGATTTCATTATGAATCCATCCTTGCAGACCACGTACTCCCATAATGCTAATTGTCTTCCCTGGGGTGGATGGGATCTTTTAGCACGATAATGCAATGTGTCACACAGTTTGAAATGTCCCGAGAGTGGTTGGAAGAGCACGATGAAGACTTTAAAGTACTTCCGTGGCCCCTTAATTCCCCAGACTTAAACCCAATTGAGCATCTGTGGGACCACCTCGATCATGTCGTTCGCTCTATGGATCTTCCACCACGCACCCTCCAGCAGCTGTCAGATACACTGCAGTCAGCATGGCTCCACATACCTGTGAACACCTTCCAGCACCTTATTGAGTCACTCCTATTCCGTCTAGCTGCTGTCCGCACTGCACATGGCGGGTACTCTGGATATTAGCTGGTGGTCACAATAATGTGACTCGACTGTGTATATAACATTATACACTGCCTGGGCAATTTATTATGAACTATGCAAGTACAAGGGTACATTAATGGGAAGACCAAGGTTTTATTGCTGTATGATTATACAATTCTAAAACTGCCAAGGTGGCAGCACAAGGTACAATGAATGACATGCACAACATACATATGAAAACAGATGTAATACACTTTGAATAAGGTTTCATCATAACAGCTTAACTGGCTGAGGCTTCAAAACTGAGGGTTGTGTAGCTTGGTGGAAAACAAAGGGTCAGAGTGTTTTTGGTTCATTCTGCATGGCAGCAAATACAGAAAACAAGAGAAAAACAGGGAAAATGTGTCTGGATCAGAACAGATGCAGACTGGAATATGCTTCCTGATAGAACTAACATTATATCAGAAGCTGGTGGATGTGAGTGCTGGATGTTCTGGTGTATCAACAAGAATAATGCAGGAGTTAAAATGCATACAGTTTTCAAAACTGTGTAATAATCCAAATGCCATAGATCAGTGTTTCTCAAACTTTGGTCGCTCATGGACTACTTTAAGCATTTCTTTACTTATCAGGGACCACCGGGAATGCGGGAGAGTCGGTGGACCTTCCCAGGGAGAAAACTGAAAAATATATGGTTTGTAGCTGAGGTTTTTCCAACTCTGGTTAATAATATTAGGTTCTACCGACCATCCTCATTGGCCAGTGAGTGATAATTCACCTCCCTTCCAGGGCCCAATCATGATAACCAGGGGCCCTGGGCAGAAGTCTACATGGGGGCCCCCTCACATCATGTTTTTACTATGTCACAGAAAGACACACATATGTATGAAACTTTAAAGGTAATGTTTCAAAGCCATATGCAAACAAAAATGAGACAGTTTTAAATAACAGTATACTAGGTATAACGAATTAAATATCTAGATTTACTCCTTAATATGCATAACAGTATTTATTGAAAACAAATGCTACTTTTCTGTTAGCCGAGTGCAAGTGACAAATCGCCAAATATGGTTCACAAATCACATTTTCGGGGTTAATTTATTAAAGGCAATCGACAGTTCTCAAACCATGTTCTGCTACAAAAACTTCTTCTGCTGAGACATGAAGATATGTTCAATCTCCATCTATTTGGTGATTGTTCTCACGATTTATATTTAATGGCAAAATCCCCTTTTCTTGAGAAAAATAAAAAAGTTCAAAAATGGATCAGTCTTCAGATTCTTTCGCTGATGCATCGAAATCTTTACAATGTTTATTACTTGGTGCACAAGAAGTAATAATTTTATTCTCATAAATATCCAGTTTCTGACTGACCGTAACAGAATACTTTAACAGCGATCCTGCAAGTTTTTTGGTTGATTCTTCTTTTTCAGTCTTTAATTTCCTTTTAGCAGAACTTGACAGATATGTTTGTTGAGACTTCACTTAAAAAGTACGGTATTACACTTTAAACAAATATGATATCAGTTAAAATTTTGATAAAAACTATAAAATTAAAAAAATTATTATCTCACTTCAAAGTAAGGCCTGTAACAGGTAATATTTATGGGAAATTACTTAAACCTTCCCCGAAAATCGCCCCCTCCTCCGAACCTAAATTCTAGCTGGGCCCATGAGCCACCGCAAAAATTTCTCTGAACAATTAAAGTTACATCATATGCAAAATTTCATATGGACAATTATACATATTTTGATTTTCTCTTTTGATTTTAAAACTTTTCTGAAAGTCCATGCATGAAGATTCAGTAATTAACAGAGCAAAAATAGTTACAATAATAATCACAGCAGCAGTGAGAGGGATGTTGCTCTTGTGATCTCTTACCAATTTGTCTACACTAAGTTAGCTTTGCATTAGGAACACCTATCTAATAATGTGCTGGTCCATCTTTCTGTGCAATCACTGCTCACAGATCCCTAAGGACAAATTGTACAAGTTGTGGAACATAATCCACGTGGAACTGGACCCATGTTCACTGCAGCAACTTCGTCAATTCACAGTCATTCTATGGAGGAGGATCAGCAGTTTGCACACCGAGTTCTAGCATATCCCACAAAATTTTAAATGGACTACAGTCAGGGAAGTTCAGGGGACAAGGCAATGTGGCGAATTTGTTGTCGTGTTTCTCCAACCACTCAATAGTTACCTAAGCCCAATGATATGGCGCGTTATCCAGCATGGTTTGTGGGGCACAGTTAGTGGAGTGCAGGTTATATTCAGTTCCTTTCTGTTTACAGTCCCCACCTACTGTTGTATGTGTGATAAATATCTCATATGTAGCTTTGAGATGTAAGTCTTCGGACTATTCTCATATGTTGTGCTATGCACCAGTGTGTTTATCATATATTATACTTGACCCTTTTCATTATGTACTGTAGAATTAACTTTTTCAAGGGTCTTATAGAAGTTATTATTAAAAAAATTTGGTGGTCAAATTTTCGAACTAAAGCCTAGTTCGTCATCAGGACTACATCACTGGAGTAGTTGCTGCCACTCAGTTGGAAGTGTCCAACCACAATTATCGTTAATTGTGGTACTTCTTCTTCGTGCTATTTTGATCCTTTCTCCTATAAAGCTGCAGTCTCAGCTATATAGGAGAAACAGGGAGAAGTATTAAAGTCCGAATGAAAGAACACTGAACAGCTATTAGGAACATTAGTAACAAAACAGGGCTAGTAAGACATATACAAGCAAGTGAACACTCCATAAATTGGGACTCAGTAAGAATAATCGCCCACCAGTCAAACTTAGTAAAGAGGAAACTAGAAGAAGGGATCGAAATAGCAAGAAGAAGAAGTACCACAATTAATGATAATTATGGTTGGTCAATTCCAACTGAGTGGCAGCAACTACTCCAGTGGCGTAGTCCTGATGATGAACTAGGCTTTAGTTCGAAAATTTGACCACCAACTTTTTTTAATAATAACCTCTATAAGACCAGTAAAAAATTTAATTCCACAGGACACTATGAATAGAGGTGCCATAAATTAATTTACAACTTTTTCATTAGTTTAACTTTTGGCATTTTGGCTTGTCAAGACTTTGTAATATTTAAATAACTTCACATTATGTATTTGGTGGTTTGTTTGGTACTTGTTCATATATTGCTGCATGCTGGATGCAGCTTATGATATTCTTATTATGGTAGTTCCCATGACTAACCTCTGTTATGCAACACATTTTCTGTTTTGTGCTCTCTGGCCTGTCACTTATTACATTGGGGATCAGGGGCTTGTCAGGCTTTTTTAATAAAGCCTTTTTCCCTGGCTCCATGCCATTCGCTGTGGTGATTCATGGTGCCTTCAATAATTTATGTGTATATAATACTAACTCTACATGTTTGGTTTGTTGAACAGTTTATGAAATTTTTAAAATGGTATTCATGTATATCAAATATTTTTGACTAATTACTTAATATTTCATATAGTTATATTGTGGTTGAGTATATTGCATAATTACTGTTATGTATTGAATTACCAGTTGTGTGGCAGAAACAATAAATGAAATGAAATGAAATCCTGTTGAAAGATGGCACCGCGGTCTGGGTAAACCTCCTTCAGATATGGATGGAAATGGTCGGCTAACAGGTTCCTGTAGCATCCAACAATCAGTGTTTGTAGCATGATAACCAACAGACCTAGGGCTTTCCAGGAAAAAGCTCCCCAGACCGGAACACCACCTCCACCAGCCTGTTGAACCCCAACTGTGCAACTAGGGGATAGGGCTTCATGCTATTTATGACATATGCAAACCCGGCCATCAGCATGGTGAAGCGGAAAATGGGACTCATCACTCCAGATGACCTTCTTCCACATAACTGAGGATCCACTGTCAGTATTCCTTGGCCACGGAAGCATTGTTTGCGATGACTGGCTGCCATCATGGGTATCCTCGTTGGTCTCTGGCTGTGGAGCTGCAGGTGAAGCAAGGTACGGTGCATGGTGCATGTGGAAATAGGGAAAATTGCACTACTGTTGCACTGGTGGGTGAGCTGGGTGACAGTTGAATGTTGTTCCTGAGGTACCAGTGGTGACACCTGATGCTCACCTCTAAGATGAACCACATGTAGCTGACCAATGTGAGCCCTTCTGCTTGATGTCTGTGTATGGTTAATCCAATCCTGGTACACCCTTGATACAGTAGTACAGGAGCAGTCATTATTTATTTGCATATGCTCATTTATTCAAGTCAAATGAGAATTTTCAATACTTCACTTTTGATCCAAAAAAATCAAAATAATACCTAGTTTTGCCATAATCTTCATTTCCAGCGAACCCCTCTGTGCAGGAAGTGAATCACTCTTTTCTAGAAATCCAATATTCTTGGCCAGTACAGATTTTTGTATTTCTTCGTGAGACCTGAAAATGCATTATTTAAAACATTAACAGAACAATCCAAAAAAGTTCACTTTGAAATGAAAACACAAATAAAGGGGAAAAGAGGTTTCCTATTCTACACAGGAAGATCCAAAAGTAATAAGACTGATTTTTTGCATGGAATAAAAGCTGAGTACAATGGTCATATGTCAAATGTTAAACAGCAGATAGACATGCAGTCTATGCATACAGACATGACTATTATTGTTCTGCTTTATGAGAGAAGAGCTGTAGCATTTAGGCTTTAATAATGTTTTGTCTTGCCACACATTGGAAGCATGCAGTCAACTCTTGGATAACATTATGCAATACAACTTTGTATTTACCTCCAAAAATTGGGGAAAGAAACATACAAATTGCTTCAAAAAGCTTTTGGTGGTAAAGTGTTGTCCCATGCAAATATGTTTTGTTGGAATAAAGAGTTCATGGAAGGCACACAAAATTTGGCAAGGGAAGAAAGCCAATTGACTTTAGTTTTAGAGATTTTGAAAATTACTGCAAATCAGAAAGGACAATGGAATCAGAGTTAGGCAGTCATTAGATGCACTAGCATTTTGTACTGAAGCACCCAGACCATCATGACAGAAGACTTGAGACTACGTCATGTGTAGGGCCAGATTAAAAGAGGGGAAGAGGGTCTGAAGCCCTGGGCTACAAACACAGTGGGGTTCACCACTGATATCCTTAAAATTAAGTTTTTTGCAATGCACTTGCCTTGCCTAAGCTTGACTTTCACATGGATTTAAAATACCTTCTATAAATAGCAAGCTGAAAAATCCCCTCTCCCCCTTTGCTTTGGTGTTACAAAAACTATCCAAAAATTCTGTCCAGTCTTCTGTGCAGAAGGACTGTTTGCTGTTTTATTTTCTTTTTCCTCAAAGTTTATATTGTTTTACTATTACATTTATGAATTTCTGTATCCAACTGCGAGGTTGAATGGTTCTTCTCAGAACATCCTCTTTTCAAATCACGGGTTTGATCAACTATGTGTAAAAAATGTTTAAATGCATTAACTTTAATGTTTATTGAAGGTGATGACCTGCATTGATTGGTATTTGTAAAACTTTAAGTGACAACACAAGCACAAAATTATGAAAGAAAAATTTACTTAAAATGTTTTGAAGTTGCCAACATTTCTGCCTCTTAAAATTAAATAAGAAAACTTTATATTATAAGCTGAAAGCTTTGTGTGCACTATATTAATGAAAATATATTTTCTTAACTAAAAATGTACTTAAATGAATATACAGGGTGCACATAAATGAAGTATACAACTTCAGTATGCTATTGAAAAAAACTACAATCAGTAACAACTTGTTTTTAATGTCAAAACACATGGTAACTGTGAAAGTTTTTTTTGTAATGTCAGTAGGTCTCCACATGTGCTCTGTCAGTTGCTGCAGTATGTCTAAACGATAGTCCAGTTCCACCCACATACACTGCAGAATGTCAGGTGTAATAAGGAGGAAGGTTGCAATAATGTGTTCTTTAAGCTCAGTGATAGATGTAACCTTTTTCTTGTACACAATGCCTTAATAAAGTCCCAAAGAAAATAATCGTGTGCGGTAATATCAGAAGAATGGGGTGGCTATGCCATGGGTCCCCCATGTCCAATCCAATACCCTGGAAAATGGTGGTCTAAAGATCAATATTTTTCATTGCATGAGACACCTGGCACCATCTATCATCTGACTTAACAAACTTTAACACTTGTCACATCTCTTGATGTTTAAAGTAAGTTTTTTTCCATCATATTTTTTTTAGGTCGATTTCGTGGTGGACCATCCTTCTCCAGTGTGGTAGGCCCAACATATCACACACTAGAGTCCGGATAATTGTATCTTTGCTTCTTTTTAATCAGGTAAGTACATCAGTGTGGAGGATTAGCCCACAGCTGACGGTTCCAGTTGGCCATTCAATCTAAGGATTCTGGAACAAAATCCAGTGAGTTGGGGTCTTTTTGCCAAATGTCACACAGAACTAGCTGGTACCTCTCCAAGATTCACAGAGGACCTTGTTGCTGTTCTGTGTGCCATTGTTACCACGGAGTTCCCCGAGGAGGCAAACCCATCTCTCACTAAGGCAACAGTAATTAAAAATTATCTGGTAGTTTGTATATCTTTGTGGAGCTAACCTCTGAATCTCAGAGAACAGCTTAGTGATTATGATGATGATGATGTATTTTTTTAATAGCATACTGAAGTTGTATACTTCAGTTATAGACAACCTGTAGTTTACTGTTGTCATCATTTTAATTTAGTCTTTAAAACTATTTTTGGTTAAAAGCAATTGATTTAGGTAATCCAGCTATGTGAAAAAAATAAAAATATAATTAATATACAAGAAGCTGCTTGTTAGGTAAAGTGGAATGTGGGTTAACAATAATAAGAATAATAAAAAAAAAAAGATTTTATAGCAATAATGTTTGTAATAGAATGATTTCTTTCTCATAACATTACCCCTCCCCCAACAAAGATAACCTTATAATATTTCACTAAAAATAATTGATAGCAAAGAAAAGCTTTCTGAAAGGGGCCACAGCATGACATAATCTAGTACAGGTCATGTGGGCTCTTTTGGGATTCCTTAGGTACTCACAGAACAGCAAAAAGCCTTACAAGAGGATATTTGCATGGAGTTGAAAGAATATTACCTAAACAAAGGGCATAATTTTCTGAAAAGGATTATGCGACTTTCTTCTGATATTGCCACAATTTAAGAAACCATTGCAAGGTCACCATTTAAAAACAGGTTGTAATGCAAAAAAGCTATGGGGGTGGTTTTGAAGTATTTGTTTAATGATGGTCTACTGCCCAGCTTAGAAGCTGAGCTACACGCTGTGACAAGTTTAACAGGTACTTGGAGACACTGAAAATTAAATGCTTACATCAGGAACAGCAAGGTAAGATTACATTTTGATGAGCCTATATATAGTAACACAATGATGTGATATTTTATATATGTATATTATACTCACAAATTGTAGCTTAAATCATACATCCTGGAAGAAAATTATGTATTGTAGATCGACACATACCCCTTCCAGCAAAACAGGATAGCTGCATAACATCCCTTAGCACACTGACATACACTGAAGAGCAATTGAATTAGAGATACCTGTCTAGTAACGTGTAGCACCACCTTTCGCCCTGATGACGGCGGCGATTCGTCTCGGCATGAACTCGACAAGACACTGGAAGCGTTGGGAAGCCATACGGATCCACAACCCCTGAACAAGCTCCCACAGTTCAAGAAGATTTGATGGAGGGGGGCCAGAGCCTCGAACATCTCTCTCGATGGCATCCCAGAGGTGCTTGATGGGATTGAGGTCAGGTGACCTAGCTGGCCAAGGAAGCGAGGTAACGTCGGTGGAGTGCTCATCCAACCATTCGGATACAATTCAGGAGCGATGGCACTGTGCATTGTCTTGTTGCAGGCTGAGGTCTCCAGTGAGATGTTGAAGACGCACAAACAGGAGCAAATGGTCGTCCAGGATATCCCGGTAACGTTGACCTGTGAGGGACGATGTCACACGTACCAGGGGTCCCATTTCAGTCTACGTAAACAGTCCCCAGACGAGAATGCCACCCTCACCAGCTTGAAGAGTACCCTTCTGGCAAGAAGGATCCATCGCTTCATGTGGTTTGCGCCGTACTCGCATCCTGCCATCCACATGTACCACCGTGAATCTCGACTCATCAGTCCAGGAACATTTTTTTACATGTCTAGGGTCCAGTGACAATGTTCCCTCGCCCATGCTAACCTTTGCACCCAGTGATGTGCGGTCAGCAGCGGTACCCTCGTGGGATGATGGCTTCTGTACTCCATAGTGAGAAAGATAGTTATGGATGGTGTGGCTGCTTACACGTTTTTGTGCACCAGCGTTAAATTGCCAATTGATTTCTTGCACTGTGACCCGTCTATCCACTGTTAAAATGCGAGCTAGCCGATGATGACCCCGCTCATCCACACGCTGTTGTCCACAGCAGTTGGCCCTTGCAGGGATGGTTTTACCAGATTTGATGTACTCACGGTGCACCCGTGACACAGTGGCTCATGAAAATCCCAGTGCCTGCAAGACTTCCGAGATGGAGTGACCCATTCGTCGGGCCCCGGCAATTTGTTGATGATCAAATGCGCTTAGATCCTTCGTCTTACCCATACTGCGTCCGACTCTTACTGATTCCCATCGCATCACTCCTTATATTGTTGGATCGCTGCATACGTCATGTTGTTTCCGTTTACGGGGCCGCCCACAGTGACACATTTACATAATGCCAGCTGTCTCTAATTCAATTGCTCTTCAGTGTACTTGAAACTCTATAAAATAATTTTTTGAACCATAAATGCTACGTTTGAATACTTCTGGGGCAGGAATACAACTCAATTATTTTTTCAATACACTACAGTTTTCAAGTTTTTGGAGGAGTTTGCTCTACAGATGGGACAGTTAATGATAGCATTTGTGCACCAACAATATAATGATCATGTTTGCTTTGGAAATCAAATGCTAATTGATTTTCATGGAGTTCCAAATTTCTTTAGCATCAGGAAAACAAACAATGCACAGAGTTCCAGACAAAAGTCAAGTTAGAAACTGTCTGCTTCTATCACAAAACAACTACCTGGGTAACTCCCACTATACCATATTTAATTTAGGTTGAAAAAGAAAAAAAGAAAACAAACTTCCAAATGAATCAAACACCTGGGAATAGATTGCTAAAAAGTGATACATCCAGTTGCATTATAAATAGAAAGGAAAACTGCCATCATATAATCATGTAATGCAGGATTTCTGAAACCGTGGCTTTGTACCTGTCCTAAGAAAATGTGAAAATATTTGCACAGTTCCATTAATATCACGCAATTATAACCTTTGTAACCATTAGCAAAACATCTACAGTTTACCATTACACATTTCACAACTCTCAGCTGTTTATGCAGCTTTTATCTGTAATATGTATGAACAACAGAAGACATGTCAGAAACGCAATTAATGAATTCCAAATGATATAATACACATTTTCTAGGCTATTCCTTTTTTTTTTTTTTTTTTTTCATATGTAGAGGATTTTAGGAAGGGAGTGTCAGACACCAGGTCTTAAACAACCCTTAGAAATAGGAAGCTAGGAGATTTGGGCTAGAGTGCCTGATAGGAAAGTGACACCGAAGCGAAGTAGAAAGGGGAGGAAGATGCCCTTATTTATTACCGGGGGGCCAGTACCCTGGGTCCGACGGCTTAACATGCCCATCTGACGCACGGCAGATATTTAGTGGATCGAGCGTTCGTACCTGCCTGGGATCTAACCTCAGGTCCTTTCCGTGGCAGTCATGAACGTTGCCCACTAGGCCACCCATGGCCCCTAGGCTATTTTTGTTTCACAATCTTATATTTAACAAAACTTTCTATAGATAACTTATATATGTGTTTTTTCTCCTGTTTGTTTGTATAGTTTTAATCTCACTTTTCACAATTAAAAAGTCAATCTCAAAAATTAATATCAAACATGAAAACCAGTCTGTTTTTCAATTAATATAAAATGTATTCAAATTTTCATACACAGTTTCAAAAAGTTCAAAAATTATTTAAAGGCCATTTTTCAGATTAAAAAAAATTATTAAAGGCCAGTCCAGATTAAAAAATAAATAAAAAAAAATGGAATGAACCACACCCACGCCCAATGATTAGGATGAACTTTAAATAATGCTTTGAATTTTTAAAAACTAAATGAATATTTAAATACATTTTATATAAATTAAAAAAGTGATTGTTTAAGATTAATTTTGACATTATTTTTTTTTAACTTGTGAAAAATGGGATTTAAGTTAAAAATAAAACAAACAAACAAAAAAACAAGGAGGAAAACATGCGTGAAATGTAAATTTAACTTCCATTGATAATTATCATTGAACGTTTTGTCGAACATAAGATTGTGATTGCTTTGTCAAACATAACCTAGAAAATATACATTAGTTAAAAATAAAGCACAGAATATAATTTTATGCATTATGAAGGTGACTTCAAGTAGTGCTTATAAAAGACTTAATAGTGTCTAAAATATGTTCTGCACAGAAGTCCAGGTGCAAATAAGAAAGTAAGAACACATTAGAACTGTAAGCATTTTGATGAGAGTTTGGTTTGATAAATACTGGCACCAATAATCACCTACCACTCTATGTGATCTGTCATGAAGAACAATCCATTACATATATGAAACCATAGAAACTAAAATCTCATTTAGAATATCAACATCCAGAACATAGATTTTCATAAACAAGAAAAATTATTTATTTTCTTCTAAAATATTCACACAAAGTCAATTTGGGAGTTTAACGACCACGGTGAGCAACACAATGGGTTATAAGTAGTTGCCCATTCCTAATTTAGGGTCACTGGTTTAAGAGAATATAGAGAGCCAGTGCTGTAAGGCAAACATAACAGCCATGCCCCACTGGAATTAGCACCCGGACCCATCTCGGGCAAATGGTCAGAAGCCAGTGCTCAGATTACTGCACTACCGAGGTGGGTATGTGCTTTTCCCATGAAAACATTGAGTTGGCTACATATGAAGTTTCCGAACAGCTGAGGTACGTTATCTGTATAATATTAGTAAAATAATAATACTTCCACTGAATATTATTACGACTCATATTTATGGAAGGGCCAGCCTTTAGCATTGGCAAACAAGGTGACTGCCTAGGGCTGCCATTTCTACAGCCTCTGGATTTTAATCATACACTGACTTTTATCATCACTTAATTTTTAATCCATATTATTTTTGAAAAACAAGAAATAAATAAAATCACCAAAAAAATTTATAGTCAAAACGTCATCAAGAGTTGAGAAAGTTTCTCAAAATGAATTTACAATCGATATTGAGTCAAGAATGATTGGTTGGGCTATCTTCAATATAATTGAAAATGACATTGTTTCATCTTTGGACTTATCTCAAGTATAACCTGCTCATTATTCTCTGGCAATCCAGAAGAATGGACTTCACCAGTTTGGGGAGGTTTGCATTTTAAAGAGAGATAAATGTGTCATTTCCTAAGAGATAGATTTATTTAGCTAGGAGATTGACACTTTTCTCTCTTAAAATGTGAACCTCCCCTAAAATTTGTCAGTTCCATTCTTCCCAACTACCAGGAAATAATGAACAGACTATACTTGCAGATTTTGTTTCTAAAAATGCCAAAAATGTTACTTTTCAAAACATTACAATTTCTTTCCCACAAAACACTCTAACATTTAGATAAAAATAATTTTGTTTTGTAAATTATAAAAATTATAACACCCTCAAAAAGGAACTTTTTGCTTATTTGAATTTTCTACTACAGTTGTAAACAGTGCGTTTGACACTAAACCTCAGTTATGTGACCAGATGTCTACAAAATCTTAATCATGACAAAATGTACGACGTTTACAAATACACATACTGTAGACAGCATTCAGAGAAGTTTAGAAAACCACAGGTAAAACATAAGTTCATATATTCAATAAATTATGGGCATTTTGTTTTGTTTTGTTTTGTTTTAGTTTTTCATCATCAAGGATAAAATATGCTACTTAATTCTGATTGAAAATTGAATTTTTAACAATGAAGGACCATGCACGTTTTTCAGTCAAAATAACAGGAAGATGTGGTATAGTTACTTGAAAGAACTCTATTTATAAAAACAATATGCTTTTGTTCAACACATTTTTAGCTTAAAAAGACTTCAACTGAGTAACCATTTCACCTCTTCTTTCCCCTTTTCACCAAAACCAAACATTAAACATAACTGTACTATTTAGTCCACAAGAGATGGGCAGGCTAACATGCATTAAAACAGAATTCATTTAAATTAACACTGATATAAAGAACACTAAAATTTCACATGTGGAACTATCATTACTGAAAAGAAAATATTAAATTAAAAAATATTTTTCACTGTGGTCGTTAAACCCCCAAGCAATTTTTTTAAACGTTTTTAAGGTTATTCACAGATTGCTCATAGTTTACTGGTCACAATGTAACATCTCATCAGGAAAATTGAAAATTATACATTTGGTGTAGCAGATAACATGCACGAATGGAAATTCGGAGGTGCAGTTTTGATTCCAGTTTCAGGACGAGGCAATTTTTCAAGTTTTCTGATGAGATGTTATGTGGTGACCAGAAACTACAAGCAATTCAGTATACAATTCTGATTGCTGTGAATAATCTAGTGAATTTCCCATTTATTGATAAGGAATATTTCTTCCTTAATTTCTGCATTTTTAAGAACTACAAGATATTAATCCAGAAATTTATGAAAATGCAAGGCCTGTATAAAAATCGTAGAGTATATTTGCACAAAATTCCATTGTGATAACCAGAATAATTTGCAGATTAAAAAATATAAATAAATAAATAAATAAATAAATAAATAAATAAATAAATAAATAAATAAATACAGCAAAACAGCAAGAATAATTCTGAGAATTTGAACTTCAAAGAAAGCAATAAAGAATAATCAACCACTAAAAAGTTATCATCAATCATGTCTAAAACTAAATACCACATTTTGAAGTTTTAAGTTCAAGACATTCATAAAAACCATTGTAAACAAGTTCACAGATCAACACATAAAAAAAGAGTTTTCAGTTATGTACAGACCTAAGAACTGAATATACTACATACACCAATCAATCATTTTTGGTTTTACGAACCAGTGAAATAAAAGAACCATTTAAAATAATATGGATACAGGTTGAACCTATATAAATTGAGTGTCCAAAGTAATGGACTAGTGCATTTTCTAAGAGAAAAGGAGAACATCAGAGTTATCATGACATCACGATTACAACAAAGTAAAATAAATGGAAATTATTTTGATCACAATTGGTAGCATGAAAACTAAATCTTTTACATCAGTTAAAGAAACTGTAACAAATGAGGGTAAATCAAAGTCTTTGCCAACATTTTTTCATTTGATCTATAGCACTGTTACAGAAATTGCAAAATTAGCAAATGAAAGCTGAATTATCAATGTACACTTCAAATTTTGTAGCAGCTGGATGCATCACGGGCATCAGAACTGAGGCAAGGGCTTGGAACTTCATGCCTAATCCTAAAAAAATTCCCGAAAAAAAGCAAATTGGTTGTCCACTTTTTTTTTTTTTTTTTTTTGCCTGAAAAATGGCAAGGTGAACCTAAAAATCTCTGAAAATTCTTCCACTCATGACACCTTTCTCCCAAGGATTTATACATTTCAGTGTCTCAGGGCATAAGGGCAACAATACACTTAATTCCAAACATAACATCCCTTCTGTCTGTCTTTATCCAACAACAGTGTTATGATATTTTTGCAGAACACAAAAGTCATACTAAAATACATTTATTGGCCTTTGTGTTATATAGACAAGAATGATATTCATTCTGGACAATAAATTGGTGGTACAAAGCATTCACAAATTACAAAAGAAAGAAAATTCAGGTCTACATACACACTCATATTATGCATTTGTATTTCGCATACTAGTTTTTTGGAATTGCTTTTGCTACCAATTCATCATTCTGCAAGACATGGGTCAACTTCCGATAAATATTACTTCATGTGACATTCTTGAAAAACAAAAAAATTCACAAAACTTTGTTTTTTCTTTGGATCCATATACAGTCGAACCAGCTTAATGGAATAGCCTATTTGTCATCAGAAAATATTCCAATAAGCGGGATATTCCATTATCTGGGATCTCTCCAAATAAATTCACATATGTATGCATTTACATATGAACTCAAGTACAGTACCTATAACTACGTAAATATGTAGTGAGGGGAAAATATTTAAAGAATGTATAAAAACTAAGTTACAAATTTTGAAGATGACAATCTGATTTTTGGTGTAAATGTGACAAGGATGGTAAGTCAGATAATATCCGAAAACTTGAAAATTTTCATCGTCCTGGAGTGGGACTCAAACCCGCGTCTCCCAGAAAACGCCCGGGTATGCTAACCCCTACACCACCCAGAACGACCAAGTTTCAAGTTTGCAATCAAATTTCTTTCATGATTCTTTCATGAACTAAGTTAAATCTTGCTTTATAGTGATTTAAAATTTTATACCGTACAGTACTGTAGATATAATGGCGTACAATTTGATAAAACATAGTACAGTACATATGTAAAGTAAGTACTGTAGGTGTAACATTCAAAGCTTGGCAAAATAATCAGTTATTTTACATTACCTTTTTTGGAATTTAATAAATTTTTTACCTGATTTTCCAGTTTATAATATGCGGAGAAGTCCACATCATTCTTATTTTCCAAAAAGCGTCTTAAAATGCTGCATGCATTATTCATTGTATGAAAAGGAACTTCAATATCCACATGGTCATCATCATCTTCTTCTATAGTCTCATTTTGTAGGATTTCACAACACGATATCTCTCCAAACACCTCTAAGTCATTATCAAAGCCTACGAAATTAGAAAAACCATCTGTCGTCATACCTTCAGGTGCGGGATCGAGGAGAGGTAAAATTCACTTCTTCAAGAGAAGCATCGACCAAAAATTTAGACTTAAGAAAACAATTTTTTATGCTTTCTGTTGAAATTGCATTCCATGATTTATTCATCATGTGAAACACAGTAAGTATTGATATTTGCTTAGTAATGTCACCAGTCTCAGCTGCATATCATTAAAATTCAAACAGGCAACAATCTTTTTCACCACTTTTTTTCAGCGGGGTGAGAATAGGTCGGTGTCAAGTCTGGGGGGAAATGACCACTTTAACCTGACCATTGTTTACAATAGGGAGGGGCCCGTTCTTAGCCCACCACACTTTGTACATGTGTATTTGTCTGTAAACAATCACAACACAAATTCCAAGAAAGATGCCTTGAATAGAGAAACTGTTTGGCTCCTTTGTAACCTTGAAAGAGCAAAAATGTATTCTAATAACTGGGATAAATCCAACGTTCTTATTCTATTAAACAGAGCATTTTATCCTTATATACAAAGGTTGCGGTTTGGGATACAAGAATTTTATTCTTTTAAGCGGGATATTCCACTATCCGATATTCTATTAAGTGGGTTCAACTGTATATTGGAGGGAGACCACATGCACAATATTGTAATAAGTGAAGTGCTGCCTGCCACTCTCCCAGAAAAAATATTGAAAACAAATTTATATCTTTGTAATACTTAATTGATGACATGATTATTCCTGGACTTAATAAACTACAAATTTTAATAAACTATGGATTTTTTACTACAAAATAAAAGGATATTACTTAGTCAAAATTTAGGAGAATGCCCTCACCTTTCCTCAGGACTACACATACAGTAGGTGTTGCCATTCATGAGACAAATTCCAACCTTCCAAATCCTTTAGTGTTGGTACCTGTTCTCTCTATTTCCAGTCCTTCTGCAAATTTTCTTTTGAAGAAATGCTGTCGGTGTGTCAGAACTTCTACAGAGTCCTAAATCACTTTAAGTCACTTTATGCAAAATGCAGGACATAAAGTTATTTGAGATTCTGTAGAAGTTCTGACACACCAACAGCACTTATTCAAAAGAAAATTTGCAGAAGGACTGGAAATAGAGAGTAGAGGTACCAACACTAAAGGATTTGGAAGTTTGGAATTTGTCTCAGATTTTTGAACCTCTAACCCTTCCTTAGGACTACTGTATGTAATCCTAAGGAAGGGTTAGGGCATTATCCTAAAATCTGACTAAGTAATATCCTTTTATTCCATAGTATAAAAAAACATAGTTTGGGAAAATTTTTAGCTTACTAATAACTTTGTCTTTCATTTGTAAAACGCATTTAATAAAGGAAAATTCATTTTTTAGTATTTCAGGGTTTAATGATTACTACGTAACTCTTAGGGTAATAAACAGTCCCTATAGCTAATTTAGTACCACTAGTTTGATGGAAAGGAGGAGAGAGCCAGTGCTGTAAGACAATCACAACACCCATTTCTTAACCAGGGTTCAAACCCAGGCCCAGATCGGATGATTAACCAGAAACCTATGCCTCTGATCACTTGGCCACCAAGGCTGCAAAAAGACTTTTTGATTTACCCTTATTAAAACACTAATTTCAATCAGAAAATACTATTACCAGAATCTCTCAGAATATCGACGTAACTCTGCATCAGATTTCAGTTTGTCATCACTCCTTTGCATACCATCTGAAGTGTAATGCAACTCTGGAAGTGTTTTATTTATCCTTTCTATATACTCAAAATACTCCTTAGTGAAAAGTGGTGTGTCGACGGTTTCCATTACTGCTGAGCTCGGCTGTATATCAACAATTGGAATTCTGAATTTCAGTGGAGAACTTGGAGATGCTTTCTTAACTGGTGACTCATCACATTGCTTATTAGACATTAGTGGTGTCATGCTTTCTTCAACAGGAGACTCAACATTTGAAATAACCTGATTTCCTTCTGAAGCTTTAATTGATGAAAGACCATGAGCATTTGAGGAATCAGCAGCATCTATTTCTGAGTCTTCAATTTCTGATTCACAACATATTTTGCTTGTATCATCATCACTTTCTGGCTTAGTTGCAACATATGTATGCTCCATGGCATTTTTGTTATCAATTTTACCAAGCACAGAACAATTATTTTTCAGACATTTCTTGGAACCGCAGAGTACTAAATCAATGTTGTCAACAAGAACTTTTGTATCTCTGAAAGTTTCATTATCTTTGAATTTCCTCTCTCCTTCATCTGAAATTAAAACATTTCTCCCCTTCTTGCAAGAATCAGGGACACTTTTAGTTTTACTATTTAATTCTTCTGGCAACAATGATTTTCCAGTGCCATGTGATCTAATGCTATTCCTATTATGAGAAGTTAAAAGTTTTTTCTTGCTCATATCATCACGCTCCACACTTGAATTCAATAATTCATCGTCCTGACAAATAAGACTTGAACCAGTATTATTTTCTACGTTGTCCTGTGTGCTACCCTTAACAATATTGTCCAGATGTTCAGATTCCACAGCAAGTTTTGAATAGTATTCAGCATTCGAGTTTTCAGGAATGTTGTTATTAACAATATCTTCACAAGAAACACATGGTGTAGAGTACAAGCTTTCAGGTTTTCCTTGGTTTCTAAGATTCCCATCAAGTGAATTCACATCTGGAACACTGCTTTCTATCACTGGGACAGTAATATTTTTTATCATTAGAATTCACCAATTCCTGGGCCAAATTACTATCTTGCTCTTTACTTGCACTAGTTGTCTGACCTTTGCAGTTATTATCCTCACAGAGAAAGTGCAAAACACAGATAGGCTTCTCTTTTATAGATCTGACTTCTTTGTCATCCTCTTGAATTACATTGTATTTTTCAGTGGCAATTTTATCTGTAGCATGCATTAAAGCCAAAGTAATAGGAATACGGAGTGGAGTCAACTTGGAACAGAGTTTAGTTTCTGCTGAGGCAAAGCCTGATTCATGAACTTGACTCAAAGAATGTTTTAATATTTCTGCTACTGGCTTCCTGGCAACTACTACATGATCATTACAGGAGTTATCATGTTGATAATGAGCATCTTGATGACTTTTCTGCTCACATGAACCATTATTTCCCTGACTAACATTCACAGGGGAAAAGCTACAATCAATTATGTTATTGCCATTGTGATCTCTTTCACCAATGTGTTGCGTAATGTGATTGATATCATTATGTAAGATATCTTGGGAATTATTTTTTCCATCAAAATTTGTATCTGGAATTGATAAATCACAAAGGATTATTTCAGCATTTGTATTCTCCTGAGAGGTATCTTCAGAAATTTCTACATGATGCTCTACTTTACTGCAAAAGAAATCTGTCTCATTTATTAGAGGTTCACTTTCTAAAGATAAAATTGCATCAGAACTATTCTTTACAACAGGCTTTTTCAAAATATTCACATTAGAATTCTTAGTCACGTTATCATTTGGGAGAATAAAAGACCCAGACTGAATTATTTTGCTTTCCTTCTGCTCATAAAAAGATTCTGCTGCACTTACTGTGGGTTCATTACTGGAGTTCAAAACTATTCCACAATACCCTTTCAGATCACCAGCATTAGTCTCACTCTGTTCCATTAAAGATTCACCAAGGGAAACTGTAAGAAGAAACTGATCTGCTGTTTTGTCATCATCACCACTTTTTTTTATTTTTTCTAAGATTTCTTTACCCTCATGTGCTGATTCCAAAGGAGATTCCATAATGGAAGTATCTATGTTATAAGCACTTTCACAGAAGTCAGTATTTTCAAGCACACTTCCAGCATTTTCTGTAGGTGATGTTTCTATTCCACATTCAGCTAAAGTACATTGTAATTCAGTTTTATTCACAGTAACATCTGCAGATATTTCAGACTCAAGTGGAATAGTTTCAGATGTACTCTTTTCACAGAATGAATTTAACTCAGTAATCATTGGCTTATTTATTGGTTGCAAAATTATGTGAGCAGTATATTTCACATAATTGCAGCTGGTATCATTTGTTCCATCCTTTAGATCAGATGACTGCTTAATGCTGAAAGCATCCCTGGGAGTTTCACCCTGATCTTTCTCACTCTGTATGTACATAAAATCATCCCCACTGCATGTTGGTTTCACTTGTAAATTCTGCCCCAAAATACCCAGAGCTGTGGAATTTTCATTTGAGTCAACATCTGTTTGTATATCAGTTTCGTTTTCTGAAAACATCAAAGATGGCATTGTTTTGCCTTCAAGCAAAGTAGAGAATGATTCATTTTCTTCAACATTTGTAGAAACGTTACAGCTGAATGGAGTACTCCAAGATTCGCTCAGTCCAGAAATGATATTTGGCTCATTAATTAATGGCTCATTTTCAGAATGCAAAATTATTTTAGCTTGCACAGGATTTTTCAAATTATTTAAGCAAGCATAATTTATTTCATCATTCATCATGAAAGATTTCTGAAATGAAGCTGCCATGGAGAGTGCATGTAAGTCTTCATCATTTCCTTTCTTTGTCTGTACAACAGAATCCTGTTCAAAATTATTGAAAACTACCATATCCTTATTGAGCTCAATCTCACCCATATCATTATTATTAGCAGCAGAATTTATGGATGACATTGTTGTATCTTCATCGTGTATAGCAGTGTGTGGCAATATTTCCTCTAAATTACCATCAGTAGAAACTTCAGACTCACAAAGAATTTGGGAATTACTATCTTCATAATGCTTGTCCATGTTGTAATTAGGATAACCAGAAAATCTATTCAGTTCATTAATATTGCCTTCATGTCTTTCCACATGATCCTTATTTTCTAATCTGGATAAAAGGTTCTGATTGTGTTCCACTATATCCTCAACGGATGGAAGGAGAGATGGACCAATTTCTTCTAATGGTGGCATTGTGGAATCTATTGAATCATTTTCCTGGAAAACTGCTTGAGGCAAATCATTGGCTGAGGCCATAATAGTATCCATATTATTCTGTGTGTCTTCCGTAGAAATCACAGCATCTGCCATGCCTGTTTTCAAATAATTTCTGTTGGGTGGAGATCCAGTAGGAGATGAAGAACTTCCACCATCATTGGAAGATTCTTCACTTTCACTAGTATTCATACCTTCCCAACAATCAGGTCCATCATCATTAGGGGGTTTCTTCGGAAGGCCAAAAAGATCTGACTTCTTTTTTTCAGAGCCAAAACAGCTGAAAAAGACACAGAATTTTACGTTACATAACATGTAAGAGCAGGCACGATTTTTTATCATCTAAACGTTGAAACAGATTTATATACAAGTAGCCATTATATTTAGTACAGTGATGCCTTCAAAAATTGCAATTCTTGATAAGAATAATCCAAGTAACATTGAAATTTCAGCATTTATATTCTACTGCTTTCTTTTCTATATTGCTCACTTGATTTTATTTCTTGTTAGCATTTTCTTAGTGATTATTTCTTATCATTTTTGTGCATGTGCTAATCTAGAAAAACTGAATAATATTTTTTCAGCTACTGTGCTTCTAAAATATTCTCAACTTAGTTATTGGAAAATCTTTAGCATTTTTTTCTTTTTGTACATGTATTGTAATGTGTGGTTATGATGTCTTCACATGATATTTTGGAGGTCTTTCTTGGTTCTCAGCATTTTGTTTTAATATTACTGGGGGAGATAAAATTAAATTACAGCATTTTTTGGCATATATGAGACTTTTTCTATAGAAGTCCAGTCCTTGACTTATATGCCACATTGACTTATCTATTGATTAGACATTGTAATTTCTCAATGAGAAAAAAATATGTATCATGTCTAAAAATCAGTTATGATCTGAACCCTTAAAACGCAACACTACATTTATAAGAAATCATTCTGAAAGCATATGAAATGTAATATTTCATTCACTATGAACTTGTTTAAAATCTACTAAACCAGATATTTCCATTTGATGGAAACATCCGCTAGCAAAGGAAATTCTTGCTTCCATTTATTATGCTTATCTTAATTTACATGATTTGAATCGACAATGGTAACTACTGTATGTTAACTGCATGCCCCTCATGATCTCACCTAGACCGAGTGGATGACAGTCACCTCTAGTTTTGCAGAGCTGCCACAACTACAATGGGTGCACCTCATATATCTTACAATGATTAAACTCTCTGAAACATGTCGCTTCCACACAGTTAATTTTCTGGTGACAGTCACGTCTACAAGCAGCAGTGCAAAGGTAGTTGCACTGCTGCTTGTTCAATAAGATTATTGACTGTGTTATACAGGGCTTATTATAACAAATGTGCTGTAGACAAAATAGCTTGTAGTATTTCTTACTGTTTCGCATGTTATTTCTTAAAACAGTCGTAAGGAGCACAGTGTTCAATTTCCATCATTAAAGTATTCCAAATTGAATATACTGAGAAATAATGCTTGTTTTATAAGGAGTAGATAAATGATATTACAACACACCCTGCTGTGTTCACTGCACTGGTTGGGTATCTGTAATTTGCCGACTTTGAAGAGTTCTCAAGAGTTCTGGTCGAGTATCTGTAATTTACTGACTTTGAAGAACTCTTCAAAGAGATACTCAAGAGTTCTGGTTGAGTATCTGTAATTTTCCAACTTTGAAGAACTCATTAACTATCATTTGAAGAACTCTTCAAAGTCAGCAATTATGGATACTCAGCCAGTGCAGTGAACACAAAAGCGTGAGTTGTAATATTGTTTATCTATTCCTTTTAAAACAAGCATTACTTCTCAGTAAGTTCAATTCATGATATTTTGATGATGTAACTTGAACACAGTGCTCCTTAGGACTATTTTAAAATATAATGTGAGAAACAGTAAGAAATGCAACAGACTCTTTCATCTACAGCACAGCAGTGCAAGTGTTTTAAGAACAACAATGACCAGTGGCTAGCAACAGCACATTTGTTATGCTTAATGTATTTCATGTTTGCAATTGAAATCAAAAGCTATTTTCACTTCTGATTTCAAGCGGACTCTGTGAGAAAGCATTGAACCATAACTCATGCTGCAAGTATCACTCTGATTAGGCACACATTTTGCACCTTTGCATGGTGGCTTCTCCAGGCTCACAACAGATCATGACCTTAAAAATAGTTGAAATAGTGACCAAAAACTCAAAAAAGGTGACCCACAGTGGCTTTTCCACCTGTATTCCTACAAATTTGTAACGTTTATGTATGAATTCATTTTTTTTATGCAGTCGAACTGTGATACACACACACCAAACACACACAAAAAGTTGTTTGAAATGTGCAATTTATGAGTAATCTATCTATCTATCTATATATATATTTCTTAGTAAAGATATTATTTGCAACAGTACATATACCTATAAACCAAAAAGCACAGGACTTTATGAGAAAAAAAAACCCCAGGTCTTTATATAAACCGGTGTGTTCATACAATATTTGCCAAGCTTTCACTCACCAATGGGTGGCTTTTTCAATGCACTTGGCAAATATTGTAGGAACACACCGGTATATTTAAAGACTGCCCCCCCTCCCATAAAGTCTTGTGCGTTTTGGTTCTACGGTGTGTCCACAGTGTTTTGTTCTAAAAAATTTTTTAAAAATTTGATGTCCCTTTTATGCTCTTCTAGTCTTGTTTTGTCATAGTGCCCTAAAAAAACTGCCTGTTGGCGAGTATTGTATGAAAACACCGATATATATATATAACACTGTGGATACAGTGTATCCACAGTGTTTTGTTCTGAAAAAAAAATTTAATTTTTGATGTCCATTTTATGCACTTCTAGTCTAGTTTTGTTCTAGTGCCTTGAAAAAACTGCCTGTTGGCAAGTGAAAGCTTGGCAAATATTGTATGAACACACTGGTGTATATAAAGTGCCGGATTTTTTCCCCATAAAGCCTTGTGCTTTTCGGTTTATACTTATCTACAGTGTATCCACAGTGTTTTTTTCTAATACATATACCCCCCTCCCCTTTTTTTTTATTTTTTTTATTTTGCGATTCTCCCTAACCAAATCATGGCCCCTTGAATCAAAGCTGAAGCACTAACTTTAACTGACTATAACTAACTGTCAAAATGGCATTAATATAATGGGAAGATATCAATTTAATCCTTTTATCATCTACTGTAATTAAAAAAACCCCAGGCCATGAACAAACACTTAAACCACAGGCTCTTGGGCGATCAAATGGTATCATAACCTAGGTAGGTGGTTAATGACACTTGAAAGATCTACTTCACTTCTACATTTCAGCTTAGATCTAGGTGGGATCTGGCCTTTTTTTTTTTTCTTTCTTTTTTTTAGGATGGTAAGAGCTGCTGATACAAAAGGTTACTAATACAAAAATTATTCACACAAAGGCTTTTGACAAAAAGAAAAAAATGTTCTTGATTTAGATTTTAATGTTTCACAAACTGATTGAATTTGTTTCTTCTACTTGTCCTTCTTCACAAGGAACTGGGTGATGAGACTTGTTTTCTTTTTGTCAATTTTGGCAACATGCTGAGACAAAACTTGGATTCCTTTCATTACACTCATCTTTGTGTCACAAATGATGCAAAATCCTTTAGTGTCACTAAACTTCTTCACCCATTTGGAATAAAGAATACCATTCTCATCAGCTAATTAGAAGCCACTCCTTCTTAATATTGCACTTTCCCATTGTTAAAGTCAAAGCAAACAAGTCAACCTGCAGTACTAAAACTACTATATCTCAGAAGTCAACAATAATCTACTTTGCTAAAAAATTGAAACACAAAACAAAACTGGCCACTGTTATACAAGAAATCGACCATCACACTAGCAATCATCTATATATTCTAAAATAGACAATATGGAATATTTTACAATTCTATGCTAAAATGCAATGCAAACACAGGACACAAATACTGCCCACACACACACACACACAAAAATGGTAAAATTTTCAATATTTCCCCAAGCAGACCACTCCAAACTGCATCTAAAAAAGAGAACATAATTAGGATGAAAAAAAGGAAAAAAGTATGAGTTCTTCACAAAGACGTTTTAATGTCCCTAAGTCTTCTGTTATACACATTCAAACGTGCCAACCTTCAAAATCCAAAAATCAACAGATTTTTTACAGCTCTTAAAATCACATGAGCACTATTTTTTATCGACATTTTTCAGATACAGGAGCAATTTTTCAGAAGTAGTATTATTGGTACATAGCATTTTTAATGTTTAAAAAGTTATTCTAAATGCAGACTGTATGTTTATATGCCAAATAAAAAGCATAGTAAAAATAGTTGTCAACCAGATACAATTAATAGCATTAATAATTAATACAAGATATGTACTTAATTTTTGATACATTATTTAATTATAATTAATCTTTATCCTTATTTAGTGAATGTACAGTAGCCAATTTAGCTCTCTTTAACAAAATTTAAAAAAGTTTTGTTCAAAGCATTTTTCTTTCATTCTGGACTTAACAGAATGAAAGAAAAATGCTTACAGTTACAGGGGATATCTTTGCTACGTCCGATTTCCGTAAAAGGAGAAGTTCCTCAAAGCCATCGCACTCTCATGCCTAAATATTACAGCAAAATTTTTTCGCCCTTGAATTTCCATTTTCGAAAAATTTTCCTCCATTTTAAAACTGAAATACAAATATTTACCGAATAAAATGATATATAACAACAATACTGGACAGAGGCAACATCACAGGAAAAAGAACGATTACGGAAAAAATCTTTATTTCGTTTACTTTCGTCTCTAAAAGACGAAATACCGTCCCGATGCATATTTTTACACGTCAAGAAAAATTCTCGATTGGTATTTTTACGCCCCGAGAAAAATTCCCGACGCGTACTTTTATGCGGCGAGAAAAATTCCAGAAGCGTAGCTTTACGCATCGAGAAAAATTCCTGATGCTTATTTTTACACTTTACGCATTGATAAAATTTCGATGCATACTAGACGTGTAATTAGTGGAGAGTGAGAGCTACCCAAGGAGACACACACCAAGAAGCGGAGCCATCATTATACTTGATGGCTCTGCACGAAGCCGGCAAGTCAAAGATGACATCATCGCGTAACACGGCGCTCGTAAGGTGCGGTAGAAAATCTATAATAGATGGTTGCAGGGGATTGAAATATTTCGATTGAGCAATCGAAATATTAAAAAATCCGTAAAAAAAGGCTTCTATCCGTAAATCAGTAAAATTAAGCAGAAAATCCATATATTTTACGGATAATCCATAAAAGTTAGCAAGTATGCAACAACCATGCCCCACTGCGATTCGTACACAGACCCATCTCGGACAATTTGGCGAAAGCCGGCGCTCAGTTTCACAACTTTATTATGCAGCAAAGACAATAACAGCTAATATGTAAAGAAGAAACAAATTGCCAAAGATATGACATAAAATAAAACATTAAAACCTCGAAAGAGGTGTAATACAAAAGGAAAAATCTCCCGCAAAAAGTAAGCGAAAGGAATGAGAAAAAAAAAAATTCACAAACTAAGTGCACACAAAATGCTACAATAGAAGAAAAAAAGCTGAAAATAACAGATTCGCAATTAGAAATGAACAAAGGAGCACATTAAATCTTCTACAAACTGCGACGAAGAAGGGAAAAGAGACAAACATGGTGCAAAACAAGAAATAAAAATCTCCACAGTAAAGCAAAACTGAAAAACACTCCGCAAAACTCTGAAGAAACCATAAACAGAGCTTGCAGCTAAGAGCGGGGAGACGTGAAACACTAAAAGTAGGTCACAGCTGGTGCGTGAGTGTGTTTGTGACCAACATAAAATAGACCACCACGCCACCGGAAGTGGCTTTCTTTTGCAGATATGAGGAGAGGAAAAGTATGATACTGATGACTGTAAATGCCGTCTTGCATCGACGCAGAACGAAAAAGATTTTGAACCGCTTGTGAAATCTTTTTCTTTCTGCGTTGATCCAAGGCGGTGGTTAATGGAATTTCGACCATCGTAACGGCTAATTATCAGCGAAAATCGGGAGAATTTGACATTTATCCGGAGGGCAGGAGGAATGGCTGAAAATCCTGAGTCTCCCGCCTAAATCCAGAGAGTTGGCATGTCTGCACATCATAAGGGTACAGTCTGCGGTGGTGCACTAAGCTATTCAATAATTTTCAGGTATAGTTTGGTTGAAAGGTCCTAAAAAATGTTACTAACCGAAATGTCCCCTCTTTCCCCCATCAGTAGTTAGTTCTTGATGAGCATATGTTCAATATCATTTGGAGTAGTTCACTGTCTGCATGCAGATAATGCCATAGTATGTATTAGCTATAATGTGGTCTTATTCTGCTTCTTTATTGTTCTGCTACATTATTCTGCTTTTTTACTTTGCTTCATTGAGGCTCTCAATAAAGAAGCAGAATAAGGCCACATTATACTATGGCGTTATCTGCATGCAGACAGTGAACTACTCCAAATGATATCAAACATATGCTCATCAAGAACAAACTACCGATATGGGAAAGAGGGGACAGTTTGGTTACAAGTAACATTTTTTAGGACCTTTTAACTGAACTATACCTGAAAATTATTGAATAGCTTAGTGCACCACCACAGACTGTACCCCACTTATAACGTATATAACAGAAGACTTAGGGACGTTAAAGCGTCTTTGTGAAGAACTCTAGTACTTACGTAATATTATGTAAAGTCACATATGATATATTGAAAAAATATGAGGTCTGCGATCCCTGCTGTAAGAGATGATGCTGCAACAGCCAGGATTATCAGTACGTAGGAACATATTCTATATCCTCAGATGTGCTTCATAGGGACTCACTCAACAGTAAAATAAAATTACAATCAAATCTGGGTTTAAAAAATGAAATTACAACTACTAATAAGAATAAAAAATGAGGGAAAAAAGTGACTTTTAGTTAATTTAAAAAAAAAGTTACTTTTAGTGACTTGGTCAAAAAATGGGCCTTTTAGTTGAAAAAGTGACCTGTTATGAGCCCTGCTTCTTCTACTAGTCGGTTGCTGAGAAGGAATCATCAGTTTGAAAGAAGAAAAATAAGCTTATGAAATTCAACTATTTTGCGAAAAAGAAAATTGTGGAATTAGCTCACTTTTTCTTCTTTTTAATATTTGCTGAAACACTAAAAATATAGTCACAGAAATTTGGAACGCTAACTGTATTTGTTCTAGACTCGTCTTATACTGAGAATAAATTTATCAATACTGATGAGAAATTTAACCAATTTGACTTATACTCCATGTTGATTTATAAGCTGAAAAATATGGTACATAGCTTAGTCTACATGAAGGAGAGAAAAGTACACTGTGTAACAAAAACTGAACAATTACGTGTTTATCTGAATATCTTGATGTTTCTTTATTAATTTTTGGTGCAAGGATTTTAAAATAGCTGTTATTTTTGGCATAGCATCAATAGTTTAGCCACAACTTGCACTACTCCAAAATCTATGCCACTGTATAATGTACAACGTGTATTACAATGCATTAGGCAATAGGACAGGGGATGTAACAGAGCCTGAATACTATCAATACACAGTATGAATTGAAACAATTAAAGATAAGAAGTATATCTGTCCTAAAAAGTAACTTTTGTTCATCACTCACTGCTCCCAAATTTTCTCTGAAAAAATCGTGATGTGAGTGCAAATAATGACGTTTCATTGACATTTGACAGCCCATTCTTCCAAAAGTGTTTACTAAATTTTCCACAAGCTGCTTATAGTTGGTGCTCTTCCTATTTCCAAGAAATTCAGTCACTACAAGATGGGATGACTGCCAGGCATCCTTTTCAGTGTCAGTTATTTTGCTCTCTAGTTCTTCTAAGATCAGCATTGCCTTAATCTGTGGACCCACAAATAAACTACTTTTCACTTTGGCATCTGAGAGATTTGGGAACATTGAGCGAATGAACTTGAATGTTTGTCCATCAAGATTCAATGCTTTTACAAATTGCCTTGCCAGTCCCAACTTGATATGCAGTGGGAGTAATAAGATTTTCTGTACTGGAATGAAGGCGTTGTGTATGACATTTTGTGCACCAGCTTGTACTTCAACTTTTAGCAGCCATTCTTTTGTTTTGTACTGTTCACTGACTGTTCTGTTGTCCTACAAGCAAAGGAAAAAAGGATATTTTGCAAGGCCAGATTGCAGGCCTAAAAGGAACCCAATCATCTTAAAATCAGCAGACATCCCAATTGTGAAAATCTTTTAAATACGTGGCATCAGTTGAATAAATAAATACATCACTCTTTCCACGTTTTCAATTCCCCGGCGGTGGCCGAATAACAATTTTTCGGTTGCTGTGTGTGGTTACAATGTGGAAAGAGCGATGTATTTATTTATTCATCCCAATATTATTTATGATATTTGATTTTTCTAGAAGCTTGACACTGGTGTAGCCTTCTTTCATGTGCATGGAGTGTGGTACTGGAATTGAAGCAGTGGCGGCTTTTCAGGTGAAGTAGGTGAAGTGCCTCTTCATCTATTTTACTCAAAATAAAGTTTTATTCCGTATTTTTTTATAATATATTCTTTTTTGCCTTTATTCAGTTCCAAAATACTCAAAATTTTAAATAGATATTAATTTACATGGCGCGCTCAATATGGAAAACAAATCCTTATACGCAAAACACTACAAGTGAAGAGCTGAAATCAGAATGCTTGGAAGTCTGCAGTTTTCCGCCGAGTTGCCATGGTAACCGTGACGTCACCCTCCCCAATCTGCTAGCTCAAGTGAAGTGTTTCAGCTTCACACGCCTTACCTCTGCATCTTTCAGTAATCTGCTCGCTCAAGTGAAGTGTTTCAGCTTCACACGCCTTACCTCTGCATCTTTCAGTTTTTGAGCATAAATTCGTGAGAGATCACGGTGGAGTGGGCAGACTACCATTCAATCTGCTAGGGCTTTTTTTCCTTGTAATACTGTGGTACATTATTTTCCGAAAGGAATTTGTTCTTTCGTGCTTTGTGATTATTTGTTGAAAGCTTTAACTGATATTTTAGGTTTGTGTACAATTTAACTAATAGTGGTAGTTTTTAGTATGCATCCTGTAGATGACACTGTTTGTAATTTATTGCACACTCCATTTACTCTGTGGAAAGATGAAGATGAAAGAGACATTTTGCTTCAAGGATGACCAACGGATTCACTGACAATTGTTGCCAAGAACAAAATCAAGAAGAGCGGTAAATCTAACAATATTAATTTTAAAAATTGTTGGTTTACTGAATATAAATGGATTTGCAGCACTTCTGTGTTAATTTTTTTTTTTTGGGGGGGGGCCCTGCTTACTTTTTAGTAATAAACATTCGGCGTGGAATAAAGACGGATTCTCAGATTTATTAAGTGTAACACGGTCACTTCATAAACATCATGATTCTAGCGAACACCTGAAATGCGGATAAATGTTAAGGAATTTCGAAAAAATTCAAAACAGCATTGCCGACGCCCTGAGGAAGAATGATAGGCTTTTGAAAACGCATTTTAATGAAAACGTTCGTTTAAATAGACTTTTCCTGCAGACAGTGATTGATGCAGTATTAGTCTATACTGTATTTGAGGAAACAAGAACTAGCATTCCATGGCCATGACAAAAGCATGGGCTCGATAAATCGTGGAAATTTCATTGAATTACTTTCATTGTTGATATGAAGAAGTTCTTCAGAAATTGAAAATCAATACGAAAGGATAAAAAAACTATTCAAAATGAATTAATTGAATGTATTTCTGAATATATAAATGATCACGTCAAAAATTTAATAATTTTTGATTGTTGATTCGGAAGGTGTATTGGTTGAGGGATTTTTGGGTTTCCATTATGTGAATGAAGATAGAACATCAGGAGCTTTATACAAAATGCTAGACAAAATTTTGGAACAGTTTGATTACCAACACAAATAAATAGGACAATGCTACGATGTGGCAAGTATAATGTCTGGACACTTAAATGGGCTACAGAAAAAAAGTCAAGGATAAAGCTCAAGCTGTTTTCGTTCAATGCTTAGTTCATCGTTTGAATCTTGTATTACACCAGAGTTTTTTTTAAATTTCTAAGTGTCGAATACTTTTTGCAAGCCTCAGTGGAATTGCTTCGTTTGTTCACCATTCTGCGAAGCGGTCTTATACACTTATATCTACAACCGCAAGATGCAGACTAACCATAACAGAAACTCGATGGTCCTCCACTTCGAAATTAGTAAGTGTAGTTGTTGAAGATTGGGATAAATTGAAGTGCTTGGATTTCTGACGAATAGCGAATAATCAGACAAAAAATCAATTCATCTTGCCAAGGGGTTTTTGAATGACATGAACACTTTTGAATTTTCATTTTTGGCTCCACCGATCTATTATTCAAACTTTTGAAGAAAATATAACTAAACATAAACTATTGTGTAACTCAAATTAAAAAAAAAAAAAAACCAACCTCGTGAAATTTTGAGCCATAAAAGGAACGATGAGTTATTTGAAACACAGTTTGGAAAACCTAGCAAAATCACAGAAATAAGCATGGGAATATGCTGCTTTTACACAGGAAACAATTTCTCAAAATTATAAACAATTGTATTTTGAAATTTTTGGACCACATTCTTAGGGAAATGGATATAAGATTTCAACACTGTAAGAGACTTCAATTTGTCTGACTTGCTGACACAACCAAATTCGAATAATTTAATGCATGCTTTCCCACTCGCGCTCTTGAAAATCTACATTTTTACGGAAACATATTTACTAAACACCAGCGCCTTAAAAATGAACTGAGTCTTGTATATGCCGATGAAAAATTAAGGAATATATTGACTCAAGAACTCCTTCGAGTGTTTAACGAAGACAAAGACATTTTTACAGAAGATTATAAATTGGTTTTCCTCAGTTTAACAATTACATCTACAAGTGTGCCAGTGGAAAGAAGTTTTCGTAAAAGAATACAAACTTGCTCAAGATACACTAGTTCCCAAGATAGACTTGCTTCTCTGGCAAATATTTCTATTCAGGAAGGCATTTTATTGACGCTCACGAAGAAACAATCATCTAACCATCTTATGACGACATAATCGACAAATTTGCAGCTTTAAAAGGAAGAAAAATTGATTTAATATACAAAACATAAGTAAGTCCTCATTAAGGGATTTTCATTGTAGACAGTAGATATATTTTCATACTGCTCTTGTACCTCTTCACCTATTTTTCCCACCACAAGCCGCCACTGAATTGAAGGGTATATGTTTCCATTGTGAAATAGCACTACCTTTAGACTTCTATCTGAACTGTCTATAAAGAGACTCCATTCTTCAGGTATGTGAGGAATGCCAATGTTCTCAAACAGCCCATTTATATTGAAACAATGGCAAAGAGCATCAGTCACAACATAATACTATGCATATGTTTCATATGTCTTTTTCTGTACATGGTCAATTTGCAGCTGGGATCCAATAAGTTCCACTCATTCAAAGGAGAAGCCAAAAGTTCTGCATTTGATTTTGTTAGACTCAACTCTCTTATTAAATCATCTAGTTCTTGTCGATTTGGAAAGTGTGGCGGAGCACTGCAAGATGCAGCTTGAAAGTTCATATCTTTGCTGTCCTCATAATCACCTCCAGACTGGACATCTTCCCGTACTGTCTCCACACTTTTTTGGTGGAATGGAAAGATCATTGCAATGTGGAACTGGTACAGTAGATGATGGTATCATCTACTGCACATCATAGTACTAGTAGTAGATGATGGTATGTTGGGATATGTAACCGCATTCCAGTCTTCAGGCTTCTTGAACTTGGAAATATCCACCACACAAATGAAACAGTCATCAAGATGCCCCTTGGTTCTCTCCAACTTCAAGGAATGGCAAACTGCATTGCTTTCCATTCACCACGAAGCCAAGCTTACAAAATTGACCTGCAACTACCACACCAAAAATGCGATGCCCAAACCTTGTCTTGGTCTCCCATGTGCGTTCTGAAGTAAGCTTCATATGCAATGGAAAACTTAGTCCTTGTGGTAATTTTGTACTTGATTTGCTTAGGACCGATATAGTACCCACAAACATAACAGCAAGAATTCAGGGAGAGCTTAGAACCACAAAATTTAAGATAACTAGAAAAGTTTTGATGATACAAAAAACTAAGATAGCACCTTTGAGTAGTATAAGAAACATTAAAAAATCAACATAAACAATGTTTGTGTTGAACAGTGTTATTTTCACCATGAAGAATTTCAAGGCTAAGAAAAGATGAATGATAATTAGTTTTAGTGATGTATTTCTTTACACAGTGCAATAAGTACCTCATGATTACACATCTTTACACAGCCACCATCACAACTGTCAACACAACATTTTTATGGTGAGATTTCGAACTCCTTTGAAAACTGATTTATGTCACATCCAGTAGGTCTTTCTGTATTTTTTGATCTACACTTTTTGAATATCTTTTTATGTTGTTCATGCTGAATAATGTGCTCCTATACATAGGAAATGCTTGTTTGTTAACTGTTGTCACAGTGTTTTGCTTTTTGTTCTCTCCAACTTCTGAATAACAGGGTTCCTCTGTTTCAATTTTAACCCCAGTTTTAACCTCAGTAATTAGCTGAATCTTTTCTTGAAAGAAAAAAAAAAAGAATTATTTGGATTATATCTAGGCTTCTTTAGAATTATAGTAGATAAAAATAATTAAAAACATTCAAGATATGTTTTTAAAAAATGGGAAATAACACTAACCAAATGTTGACAAGAAATAAATAAAACATGAATTATAGGGAGAAAAACAGAACAGTATAAATGCTGAAATTTCAATTTCATGTGAAATCATCTTAATACCATTAAAGAAAAATCGAATGTGTAGCTAAGTGGACCTGCATCATTTAAATATACTTGAAAATCTGAATCAGTCATCAAGTACCAGAACACAACAAATGAATTACAGTTGGTTGTGACATTACTGTACTAAATATTCCACTTGTACCAACTCCATGAAATTTGAAAATGGAAATAATAAATGTTTGAACATCATATTTTGCATAAAATTTAGTAGAATTTGGGCCTTAAATATAGTGCTGAAAAAATATGTAGGATTATAAATAAATAATTAGGTGTTCTAAAAAAATTTAGTACATAATACTGATCAAACACTGCATTGAAGATAATCATTTACATGCACCATATTGATAAACAGGGGAGTTCTATCTCTTTTTTAGCACGTCTTTTGTAAAAAAAGATCATGCTTATGTTACCAGTTTGTCCGTCCGTCCGTCTGTACCCACAATATCTTAGCAACTATTAGTCCGATTTGAAAAATTCTTTTTGCATTGGGAAGCTTGAAATATGCGAATGATGATCCTTTATTTCGTTTTTTTTTTTACGATGTACAATTTCGCCGCTAGAGGGCGTAAAGCAGATGATGTTGAATTCAAAAATTTGTTTTATTCCACATATTTGCTTCTAAACATCCGATTGAAAAAATTCTTTTATTTTTTGATTCCATTTATGTCAAAGAGTATTTTAGATATAGTTTATTTTCCAAATTACACATAGATTTTCCGTTAGGGGCATAAAAGTAAATTACATTTTCCCCGATAACTCTTCTTCTAAAACTCTGATTTGAAAAAAATTTTCTTCAGCGGATACACCTCTTGATGGGAAATCTTTTTCATATAATTTAAAATTTTTGGTAAAGAATACTTTGGCCACCAGGGGGCGTAAGCGTTAATTTTTGCTTCCGATGTATTTGCCATAAAATCTGAGCTTCTAAAATATCAATTGGAAAAATTATTTCGTGGACTGATGCCACTCACTACGATAAACAGTTTCGGAATATTTTCTTATTAAAATATTCCACAGTTTCTCCGCCAGGGGCATAGTTGCATATCTTATTTTTGTCAATATCTCTACTTCTAGGAGTCTGATACAAAAAATTCTTCCTTTTGTTGAATAGTGTTTCCAGTGTAACATGCTTTTCATACAATTTCAAAATTTTCAAGTATTGTAATTCATAGACTTTCCGCTAGGGAGCGTAAAGGGAAATTGCTTTCCCCCCTATATATCTGCTTCTAAATCTCCGATTTAAAAAAAAATTCTGCGGATACAGCTCCTGATGGGAAATCCTTTGCACATATTTTCTAATTTTTGTAAAAAATGGTTTGACCACCAGGTGGCGTAAGTCTTAATTTCCACTTTTGATGTATTTGCAGCAAAATATGAGCTTCTAAAATCTCTATTGAGAAAAAAGTTGTTTGCTGACCAATACTACTCATGTCAACAAACCTTTTAGGAACATTTTCTTCTTGAAATAATGCTTGGTTTCTACGCCAGGGGGCATAGATGCATATCTTATTTTTGTCAATATCTCTACTTCTAGGAGTCCGTTTGAAAAATTCCTTCTTTATTGGATAGTGTTTCCAACGCAAAATGTTTTTCCTATAAATTCAAAATTTTCAAGTAAATCATAGACTTTCCGCAAGGGGGCACAAAGGTAAATTGTGTTTTCTGTATTATTTCTGCTTCTAAAACTCCGATTTGGAAAATTCTTCCTGTATCACATACAAGACCTGATGGAAAATATTTTTCTCATAATTTCTAATGTTTGGTAAAGAATGGTTTAGCCACCAGGGAACATAAGTGTTAATTTCTGCTTCTGATGTATTTGTAGCAAAATCTGGGCTCCTGAAAACTCGACTAAATTTATTTTTCCTTGGACCGATAGCGCTCATATGGAAAAACCTTTTGAGAATACTTCTTTCCTAAAATAATGCATGGTTTTCCCACCAGGTGACGCAAAGTATCTTATTTTTGTCGATATCTCTGTTTCTAAGAGTCCGATTTGAAAAACATTTTCTGTGTTGGAGAGCGTTTCCAGTGCAAAATGTTTCTCATATAAATTCATCTTTTTCTTAAAGCACAAGTCTGCAACCAGAGGGCGTAAGCTCCCTATTCCGTTTACAGCAATATCTGAGGGATTAAAAACCCTATTGAAAAATTCTTTCTTCCGTCAGATAGTATTGTTTTCCATACCGGTTCCATGGACTTTGAATAGCTTTGATAAATTTAATTTGCGTCAGAACGGATTCAAAAGACGTGTTTATTACAACCGAAAATTCGGTGTCATCTTTCTTGTTTCCTTTTTGTTTCACATCAGAAATTCTCAAAGTGTTATGAATGATCTTGCATTGCTCAACCTAGTATTGTACCTCCTATAAGATCCTTGTGACATACATCATCCATGGCAGTCCATTTTAACTACAGAAATTCAGATTATGAAACAAAGGTGGCATATTGATTAATAAAAAGTTCTCAAAGTCACAAATGGTAGATCCTTGCAGGAGGAAAGGCTGCTTGTGCCACAAAATACAAAATTATGACTCAGACAGAAAAGGCTTTTCTTTATGAGTTATGATGAAATACAGAAAATACTTTTCTTTATGAGTAATGATGAGATACAGATAAAGTTTTTCTTTGTGAGTTATAGTATCACATTCATCTGCCACTTGTTTCAAATGTGATTTGGTAAAAATCCTCCACTCACAACAGCATTTATGCATGGCATAAAAGTAGTTTAAAATGATGGGATGTCTCTTCAGAAAGAAGCCTCCTATTTGGCCATCATCAGAACAAATGGCATTTGGCAGAGCTTCTTCAGAAGTAAAGGAATATATTTAGGTCATTCAAAGTCCTAAATAACTTCAAAAAATGCACTAATGACACTTATAACAAATCAAAAAGTTAGGCAAAAGAACCTCTTATCCAATCGCATGACGTTTTATAAAAGACATATACAACACACACATTACACACACATTTCATACTCAAAGTCCTCCAGGCCACATACGATTCTTCAATTTTTGAACATATAACTTAATAATATTCACTAAACTTCTTGAGAAAGGCTTTAACATTATCTCAATTAGTTCCATAAGTACTTTAACGTGTGAAGCAAAACACAAAAAATTCTCAAAGTCAAGCATAGTACAGTTTTTAACCAACTTTTGGTTAAAAACTACACTATGCTTGACCTTGAGAATTTTTAATATAACTTAATGTATTATAAAAACCTTTAAACATTTAAAATGTGTTAGCATCAAAATTCTCATTTGACTGAATTAACTCCTGTATGCAGTGGTGCGCCCACAATTTCTTTATGAGGGTGGCCCAAAATATTGAAGGTGCAAACAAAAGTACACCAGAGAAAATGTCTCCCAAAACACTGAGAAGCAACAAAAATATCTCTGTCATATTAAAATGTGTTTCCAATTATTTGTAAAATATATATTTAAAAACACATACAAATATATTTAAAAATAAGCAGCCAGTAACAAAGAATGAAAGACCATGTGGTGTCTCATGGGAAAGGCATGGTCCTCTGGGCCATTCCCACTGAGTGCACCACTGCCTGTATGTACTGAACTACACATCTCCAATACATATGTACGAGGAGTGTCCGATAAGTATCCAGATTTTTAATTCCTATCGATAGAAAACCGTGTGTATGATGGTATGTATGCGTGAAATTATTATGACTACTTTCAGTGAAGAACCCTAAAATCAGAGCAGCTTGATATTAATGTTAGGTGGCACTGTCAATCACAAACAATGGTGGCTACGCTACGTGTTCAGTTTGCGCAGTGAGTAGTACTGAAATTTTTAATGAAAGAAGACGTAAAGGCTGTGGACATTACAAGAAGACTTCAGACAGTGTATGGTGATGTGGCTGTGTCTTGTTCCAGTGTTCATGAATAGGTTACAAAGCTCAAAGCTGGCCGCGAGAGCCTTGAAGACGAGGTACAGTCAGGTAGGCCTAACACGGCGGTGACTGATGAGCCGATTAAACAGGTTGACAACTTGATTAAAGGTGACAGACGCATTTGTGTTCAGGATATTGCCAAGGAATAAGATGTCAGTAAAGATTCTGTTGGACAAATCATTCATCAACATTTGAATTATAGGAAGATCTGTGCCAGATGGGTACCTCGAATGCTTACAGCGTTGCATAAACCCCAAAGGCATTTGCAATGAAATGGTGAACTGCTACGATGAGGAGGGTGATGCATTCCTGCGATGCATAATCACAGGTGATGAAACGTGGATTCGTCAGTTCGAACCAGAGACAGAACTGCAAAGTATGCAATGGCGTCATCTGAATTTGCCCCCATCAAAGAAATTCAAAGTTGGTTCGCTGGCATCTGAGGTCATGGCTACTGTCTTCTGGGATAAACATGGTATCCTTCCGGTTGAGTACTTGACAAAAAATGAAACAATAAATGCGAAGGCCTATGTGAAGACACTGAGAAAACTTGCACAGCGTATACGGACCAAACAGCCAACATTGAAAAACAATCAAGTGTTGCTTCAGCAGGATAACGCTCACCTGCATGCTAAACCAGTGCAAGCAAAAATCTCAAAAAAGAGGTGGAATGTTCTTTCTCACCCTGCTTACAGTCCGGACTTAACACCTCCCGATTTTCATGTTTTTGGTTCCTTGAAGGATGTCTTCGTGGCCACCACTATGAGGGCATGGAAGATCTGTGAGTGGCTGTATGTCAATGGATTCACAACACCCCTGCTTATTTCTTTGTAATCGGAATGAATCGACTTGTTGTTAGGTGGAGGGAATGCATTGTACTGAAAAGAGAATATGTGGAAAAGTAACTTTGACTGTTTGTACCACTGTATTACATATGTGAGTATCAGATTTATGCATCCTGTATTTCTGATTTCTCTCCTGTAATTGATAGGAATAAAAATCCGGATACTTATGGGATACCCCTCATAATTGTATATGTATTAGAACTACGTGGTTTGGCACATTCAAGAATTAATTCAGTTAAATTACAATTTGAAAGCTAACACATTTTAAATATTCAAAGGTTTTTTATAATACACTAGGTGAAAGCTCATCAATAATGATGGTAAAAAATAAGATATGTAGAGTAAGTTTTAATAACTAGGTATTCTTTTTGTTTTTGATGTCCGAATGTTATTTAGTATGTTTCATGAACATTACAACAATGAATATCATAACAATAAGAAAAAGTATCTTGGTTGGGGCAGGGATTTGACACTTAAAACAGGCAAGCACTCTTTTCACTGCACCACTAAAGTGGAACAAACATTCAAACATCCAGACAACGGAAATTATATTGTTTGGGATGATTAAATCATATGTTCAAAAGTTTAGGAATCTTATGTGGTCTAGAGGACTGTGGAAGAAAAATATGTGCATTGCCTGTGTCTTTAAATCGTCATGTGGCTGGGTATGAGCTTTCTTTAGCCTAATTATTTTACTTGTTATAAATTTCATAGAAGTGTTCAAAAGTCAACAATGAGAGTTAGACAAAGCTTATTACAGACCTGCACCTATATACTACACTTGTTGCAAGCTTGAATGACTGTTGACTTGTGCTTACAGTTTTGTGTTACGAAATTGCAGTGATTAACTGAATATGATTAGGCCATGCTTTTCACAAAGTAACTTCAGAGACATGTGTGCAAGCTCCAAGTAAATAAATAGGTAAACAAGTGGTCATTTTAGTTTCACTTTGAAATATGAAACAGACAGCATAAAGAGCAATTTCATTTCTGTATGTTCTAAAGATTTGATATAGCATTATGAAAGTATTGTGGATGCTAGGTGGAAGCTCTGGATTATTTCAGCTAGTGCAAATCTGAAGTTGTTCCAATTCTTAAGCTATTCTTTGTTTAGTGTTTCAGTTACTTGGAACTTCATTGCTGTAGGTGGTATATCAGTAACATACTCAAATGGAAATTAGAAGGTGCAAGCTAGATTCCTACTCCAGGGTGATGTAACTTCATTAGTAACCTAAAGTAATTCAGTACTGTAACCTAAAACAATTCAGTACTGCAATACATATGATTACTAAAAATAATGACTTTCACAGTTTTTCTTCTACTCCCAAACTTTCTACCTTTCTCTTTGTCTCTCTTGTTCAGAATACTAGTTGGTACAGTTGTAGAGATTTTTGAAAATTGATTGCAATGCTACATTATGTTTACCAAAACAGACTTCTATTATACTAATTATGAAATATGGTTATGAAGTTCAAACTACTTTCTTAAACAAAAGCTTTTTTAGCCATTTGATTTTGAGTAAAAAAAGGTACATTTTTACTTTTATACTCAAAATCAAATGACTAAAAAGTTCTTTTCTAAGAAAGTAGTTTGAACTTTGATATTGTAGTGTTTGTGTGATATTTCTTGGTGTAGCTTTTTTTTTTTTTTTTTTTTTTTTTTTGCTTGTGACTTATTTCAAGATTAGAATGTCTGTTTCCATAGACATAATTGTACTTCTGTGAAAGATCTTGAATAATTATGGAATAACTGGGAATCTGCTCAAAAGTGTGAAATCTATGTATCCTACATAAGCAATAGAGCATGTTTACGAGTGAAAAGTGATTATTATTGAAATGGTTTTCTTTTGGTGCAGGAATCGGATAAGATTGTGTAATGTCACCATAGCTGTTTAATTTAATTATGAATGCATGCATGCATGATGCCAAAATAGACAATACTGGTTTATGTATTCATAATATCCACGTGTGCAGATTGCGGTATGCTGATGACACAGTCGTATTGGCAAAGGGCAAAAGTAAGCTGCAGAGTATGTTGCCCTGGCTGTACAAAGTTTGTATGAAATTGAAACAGATTGTAAATAAGAAAAAAAAAGTTAGTTTTTTGAGGTTTTCTGCAGGAAAGAAGCTACTTAGAGCCCTTTTATTGCCCATCTACTTTTTATTTTGAATAATGCAAAAAAAAAAAAAAAAAAGAAACATTGTTTTAATTCTAATATTTGTGCCATTTTAGTGTTATGACCATCTTGTGTGCATGTTTTATTAAAACCATTTCATTTTTGGATATTGGATACATGAGTTCTACTGAGGAATCAAGGTATGTTATTTTCCTTTTGCATGATGTGAGGTCACTGTGATAGATTCATGCTTTTCCATGCCACTACATTGTGTAATCACAACCTTCACTGTTGGAATAATTATCGTCCAACAAAAAAAAGTTTTTTTTTATAATTACAATAATAAATTTTATTTATACTACATCTTTACAGAGCAAATAACCAATACATTAAGCATAGAAAAAGTAGAGAGAACAATAAAATCAAATGAATGGTTCAGTGAAGTTAAAAATTGCTTTACCTCTTACACTTGCCATTATTTTATCTCGATCCATTTTGTTCCACCTAGCTCTTTCCTCTCTTTCAGCTTCTAATCCACCCCTTGACCTAATGAGGCACAAAAGACAATAATGTTAAAGTTCAATATTTAAGGCACAAAGATCTGATCTATCTTCAAATTATCAAATATTCATTCATCAATAAAGATAGTTTTACTGATTCATTAAAAAAAATTATGCTAACATTTTCAAAAATACTGAATGTGCAGTTTAAGAGGTTTTTAAATTGGACTCAATGTCTCCAGGACTTTTTAAGGAGAGGCTAGGGGTTAAATAATAACTCTATTTTTTTTTACAATTTTGATTTGGTATCATAGATAAGATACATAACTGAAATGGAAAATTTTTGCCCTTATCTATTTCATTATTGAATGATGCAACATATCAGTAATGAATATACATAATCAAAATAGTAAAAATAAAATTTCACCAAGTTCTAGGGAGTGCCCTTCCTGCCATCAGCCATGCATAATGCCTTTAGGTAACAAAACTTTCTATCAGCATATCTTTAGTATTAGCTACCTCAATTTCTGTTGCTGGAATAATGTGATTATAGTTGATCAGTGAACCACTCAAAAATTTAAGTTGGGATAAATTACTTTTACAGTTAACACAACTGACCAACAAAAGGAAAGACCAGGAAGGCAGAGAAAGCACTTTGTTTGTGACCAATGCTGTTCTGTGAGAGGCAGTATATTCTTCCTTTCTTTTTTTTTACATGGAATGACAGAAATATATGCAACAAGATGGCACTAAAGAAATACAGTAGCACAGAATCACTATATCATGCTCCTATCATTTGGAAATCCACTCAACAATGTGACAATATTTGAATCAACACATGTTTCACCTCACATTCTTGTATATTTTATTGTCAAAGAAGGTGGCAGTCAATACCAGCATCCCATATAACAATTTTATTTATGAACCTTAAAATGTGTTCATTTCCAAAATCATATTAGAAATACTTCCCAATAAATCTCTTTGGTGTCTGCTCAAAGTTCTTTTTCATACTCAAATTCCACTTTTTTGAAACCTACAAAGTTCAGGGGGAAATTAAAAGTCTTTGACAGTTTTTTTTTTCTGTTTGACATATTGTATTGTTATGATCATTTTCAGAATATACAAAGGCTCTTCAATGTATTTTTTATTTCCAGAGATGATTATAGATGGTTGCATATACACTCTCTGGAAGAAAATGACAATAGATGGTAATACATCCATCCTCTGGATGGAGGAGTCTTTTAGAATCAACATAGAAGGGTTTATATGTTGTAAAACTTCTATGTTGATTTATCTTCTATTCCTCACCCTCTATCAATATTGGCAAAAAATCTCTGAAAAGCAGTCATAAGAGAGTGATGAAAAATAAATGGCATGTAAGCTATTATTCTGATGATCTCTTTTGATGTTATTATTTGAACTAGGTAAAAAACCCTCAATAATGATGGGGAAAAATAAGATATGTAGAATAATTTTTTAATAACCAGGTATTATTTTTGTTTGTGATGTCCAAATGTGAGAGTATGTTTCATGAACACTACAACAATAAAAACAAGAAAGATGGCACTGAATTTTTGGTTGCAATGAGCATATCTTTTGAATCCTTTCTGACATGAATTAAATTTATAAAACATATTCAAAGTCAATGGAACCAGTTAGGAAAACATTCATCCAGCTTTCTACTATCAATAAAACATCTAGAAATAGAAACAGCTACTTGCTTCCACCAGTGGCTAAAAAGTATGTTATGAAAATTAACAAATGGCGCACAAAAAGTTTCTCATAGCACAAGGAAGGTGTCGAAGACAGAGATTTTCAAATCAAACAGTTAAAAGAAGAAATATACATGTAGAAGGAAACATGATATAACTCTATGCTAAAAGAAGAAATATACATGTAGAAGGAAACATGACATAACTCTACACTAAAAGAAGAAATATACATGTAGAAGGAAACATGATATAACTCTACGCTAAAAGAAGAAATATACATGTAGAAGGAAACATGATATAACTCTATGCTAAAAGAAGAAATATTCATGTAGAAGGAAACATGATATAACTCTACACTAAAAGAAGAAATATACATGTAGAAGGAAACATGATATAACTCTACACTAAAAGAAGAAATATACATGTAGAAGGAAACATGATATAACTCTATGCCTTCTACCAGAAGAATTTTGCATAATGGAAAAGTTGAAAATAGGTGAAAAATATTCTTCATGGAAAAAGCTAATGCTAAGGAAAAAGAACTTTTCAAATATCTCTGCTGGAAGCATAGATAGCGAGAAAAAGTTTTCAAACTTTACACCCCAGGCGAGAAATCTGTGCATTATTAAAAGAGGATAACGCTCCACATCTCCATTGTAGAGGATGCATACAGTAAAGAAGAAATTTCTCAGTACGATTTTTAGAAGTGGAGATACAGCTGCAAACTGAAGTACACAAACACCACCTAGTGACAGAACTGTGAACTATGAAACTCTTCATACACTAACGTAAAGTGTCCTACAAGGCAAATGGCATCCGGTGTTAAAATATTTTTTTGAATTGCACATGTAGAAGCAGAGATATTGAGAAAAACAGATTAAGCATTTCCACCACCTAGTGGCAAAACTGTGCATTATTTTGGGAAGAAAATACACACACATACAGAGTTTGCATAGTTAGTAGTATCTGACCGAAACAGAAGGTTTTCAATTGGGTTTTTAGTCCCACAGATATTGCTGTAAATAGAAATTTGAACTTACGTCCTCTGGTGGCACTCTTGTGCATTAATAAAAATTTGAAATTATATGAGAAACATTTCACAGCAGAAACGCTCTCCAATAAAGAAAGAATTTTTCAAATCAGACTCTCAGAAGCAGAGATATCAGCAAAAATAAGATATATATCTACACCTCCTGGTGGAAAAACTATGCATTATTTTAAGAAGAAAGTATTCTCAGAAGGTTTTCCAAGGTGAGCGGTATCGGTCCATAAAATATTTTAAATTGAGTTTTCAGAAGCTCAGAATTTGCTACAAATACAGCAGAAGCAGAAATAAACACGTTCCTAGGTGGCCAAACCATTCTTTACCAAAAATTAGAAATTATATGCAAAACATTTCTTATCAGAAGCTGTGTCCAATGTAGGAAGAATTTTTCAAATCAAAGTTTTAGAAGCAGATATATCGGGGGAAAAGCAATATTTCTTCACGCCTTCTATTTGAAAGTCTATGCATTACTTGAAAAATTTGAAATTATATAGAATTCTAAAGTGGGAGCTGTAATTGCCATTGTTGAAAATCTTCCAAACTAACTGCCAAAGAAAAATGCTGAAGGCAGAAAGGCACTATGATATGAATCAGGGGATAGGGGTCAAAGTTTAAAAAATCACTGGTTCAGCAAAATTTCAGAAGAAAAACAATGCCAAAATATTTCACATCCTGGCATTGCCGCCCAGTTTACCAGACATACAGAAGTATATATCACTCTTGTGAAGCATGCACTGTTTCACTACTGGGCTTGAGTTGGGGTAAATTATTTTACCCATGCTCCATAAAAGATTATACAGAGTACATTTGTTAAACTCAATTTTCTTTATGTTTCTTCCAAAAGAGGAAATTCATGGCTGCAGCTAGAGCTATGGAAACAAAATGGAAAACAAATAATTCAGCACCTAATGGATATATAATTAATGTAGTTTATAAAGAAGTGTTGTCACCTGATGTTTTTTTCTGTATTCATGTATTTCAAAGATATTATTACTGTACTGCTAACAACATTTACACACATAGGGTTCACAAGAAGCAAAAATTCTTCATAGTTAGGTGATATCGGGGGGGGGGGGGGATTGCACTCACAACACAATAGTTCACTGTAGTTAAAATCCGAATACACAGGTTGCACTTTAAATGGTATACTCAGGCTGTGCCATTTCAGCTGGTTAGAAATAAGTCCAAAAAAAAAAAAAAAAAAACTCAGTTGATGAAAGAGGTGTAAAAAAAAGGTGGGTCTGTGTAATAAAGCAATACCAGTCCTCATTAAGTAGCTTGAACTTTATATGTAATGATTTCATTTGTTCAACACACTCACATCATACATTTGCTGAAACCCTTTACTGTATATAGTGGACACAATTTCAGCAATAAAAAATCTTAGAGCACTGGCAGAATCCCAATAACTTAGCTTTAGAAGTGATATCTACAAAACTGGGATATAGCTGTCCCATCTCAGTTTACCAAGAGCTGCTACTGCCTTCTGCCTTCAGCATTTTTCTTTAGCAATAGTTTGGAAGATTTTCAACAACAGCAATATGGCTGCCATTTTCGACTACGACATTTTAATTCAGGGAGTTATAATTGTACCCCTTCTTGCATTTTAACAAACGTTTAAGCTATAAGTAACCCTAATGAAATACTTAGTAACCTAATAAGTAACCTTAATGAAATGCTTAGATAACCCTAATGAAAAGCAAAGATGATTCATGTACTCTACTGCCCACTTCAGAATAATGTGTAGAAAGGAACCAAAGATAAACCATGAAATGTGTTGGTACGAATAATGTGGTTTTCTTTTAGCTAGAAGTTTTTGGGCACATAAATTTTTAAGCATTTATCATTTTTAATAAAAAGCTTTTACATTGAATAACAAAAACTATATGATAAGTAACTTAAAAGGTAGGAAGATTGTTTGCTTTTTAGAATGAAAGAATAAAAAAATAGGAAAATCATTTGTGTTTTAGAATGAATAATTTTATAGAACTGAATATTTAAATGTACAGGAAATTTCAGGGACAGATCTTAACTTTTATAAATATGTAAAAAAAAACAAAAACGAATTACTTACACATTTGTATGAAAAATACCTTTGTATTCCTTAAATTGCAATTTAAAGTTTCACAAAAGTATTTTTTTTAGGTTTATCAATTTAACATCCACTGGCATAAAATTTTCTTTTTCATCTTTTGAATCTTGGTATTTATGTGCAGAAATTTATAGGTAAACATTTTTGCTTAACAAAACATTTTCAGTCAATTTCAATTTTTTTCTTGGATTGCAGACATTTAATGGTGCAAATTTAATTTTTGAATTACTAGCATCACTAGTTAGATTATTCAAAGCAATCAGAATTATGTACAGAATTGCCTGTAGTTTACTGGTCTCCATGTAAGAACCCAGAAAACTTGAAAATTACATCGCCCTGGAGTGAGATGTAATTTTCAAGTTTTCTGAGGAGATGTTACATGGAAACCAGTAAACTACAGGCAATTTAGTACACAATTCTGCTTGCTTTCAATAATCTAGGGAATTTCCCATGCATATTTCTTCCTTAATTTCTGCATCACTAATTGTTCAGAATGTTTCATTCACAAGCATTTAGAATATATTTTCCATTTAATAGATACATAAAACTAATTATTTTAGTGTTAATAGCTATCGAACATAATTAACAACATACACAGATATGCATAGATGCAGTGATTGGAATACTATTTTTTAAAAGTGTCTAGCTACTGCTACAACTATATTCCTAAAAAAGTAGTTTGCTATGGCTACAACTGTTTTTTTTTCTTTTGAAAAGTAGCTACTTTTTCTACATTTAGTCTTAAATTAAAAGGACAAATTCTGAAGATGATCTTTATATGTACATTCTAACACATAGCATTCAGAACTAAATACCAAGATAAATTATACAAATAATTTGTTTTTGTATTTACTTCAGCTCTGCTCATCATATGCAACACATTTTAACCCATTCAGTAGCTGATATTCCAGGTTAGTTGAGATACCCAGGAAATTCAAATACAAACCTTGTCAACAAGTACCTACAAATTCATTTTACATGACAAAGAGAATCGAATCTTTTCAACAAAACTCCTTTCACGATCACCTTGTACGCATTGTTTTTGCAGGTTGACTGAATAAACTTCCCTGTTAATAACATAAAGGAGATAATAAATACTTTACAGTAACAGTTTCGGAAACTTTCACAATGTAGGTGAAGTCAGGTACATGATTCTAGGCAAGGCATACCAAGAAGGTTAGAAGATGGTATCCGGAGATGCCCTTGTTAATGGAGCAGTGCCACTTTGTGTGAAGCCTATAATTGCGAGCAACAGCTGTTAAAGTGTGGGGAAGCTGGTGGTTTTCAAGGCTATTGCAATGCACTTTGTGTTGGTCAAATCACATTCTTTTATCACAAATGTTTCTAATTTTGCATCATAACTTGCTGCAATGTGTGAGAAAATGCTGGATTTATAAAATCCTTAATTATTTTGAGACTCCTTCCTATTTTTATTTTAAATTGAATTACATGAAAGTTAGTGTGAATTTAAAACAAAATATAACGTTAAAATTGAAAATTTCACTCGCGTATAAAGTGTAATTCATTCCGATTTTATATTAACACAATTTCTGCAACCCCAAACCACGTAATTCCAAAATACACACAGTTAAAACAAAAGGGATATCATGTAAACAACATCAAATTCTCACACTTTGCGGCTTCATGGTTAAGAGACTCAGGGCATCTCCAGAAGTAATATTCTAACCTCCTTAGGGCATACTTAGTCCCCCTGTGTTAGCGAGTAATGTTTCAAGAATTCTGGAAAAGGCATGTGATTTGAAGAATTATTTTTTACTTCTTTTTTTCTTTTAAAGCAGCTCAATTTGGAGTGTAATTTCCACTACAACTCCATTTCTCTATTTGCTGTGATGCTACATGCTATGCTACTGTGATTGTAGCATGCTACAGAAGCAGTGCTACATGTAGCGTGCTGCTTCCAATCACTGCATAGATGCATACACACATTGAACATATGAATTTGACTTTTCAAATACTCAAACATAAAAAACAAATAACTGAGCCCATAGAAGAAACACCCTAGCTGTGCTTTCACACGTTATATAATAAACATCTAACCAGATAGAATTAATGAAGATATTAAAGGTTTTAATGGCAACACAAAATTTGTACTGCCTAAATAATACAGATTTTACACTTGCAGTAACTTTTGGAAAAAACAATATGTTACCATGCTTCAACACAAGATCGTTCTTTGTCCGGTACTGGCCTGTCATCCAGATAGCGTAGATCTTTCTGTGTTGAAAAAAAATGTTCATTGTTAGCAAATTATTACATACACAAATCCTTACAGAAAAAAGAATAAGCTCATAAGAACAACATAGAACTTGATACACTTTAGCACTTTCTCACAAGTGTGTTGTGCACTTTGATCTTGTGAGCTTTAGGACCTCATGCCTCTCCATATTTCAAGAAACACAGTATTTCTGAATTATTTTGCCTCCAATACAGAAATCTGTGCTAAATGCTCTGCAAATTCAATCACTTCTAGAAATGAAGGAAGAAATATGCCTCACAAATTGTGGGAAGTGCACAAGTGCGTTTTTAGTTCAATGTGTAATATGCTTCAAAAAACTTGAAAATTACATGCTCCTGAAGTGCAAAAAAAAAAAAAAAAAATCCATGTCTCTCAATTTCCATTCGAGCATGCCATCCATTGCAAAAATGGATGGCATGTTCAGGTGAAAATTGGGAGATGCATGTTATTTTTCCACTTCAGAGGGATTTCAAGTTTTCTGAAGGATGTTACATGTTGAGCATTGACCTAATAATGTAAAGTCATGGCAAATCCTAGCAATGAAATATGTAATGTTTTTCTGCTTAATATGTCACTCCTTAAACATTGTCTTCATACCATTGGTCGGTTGTTCTCATATCATTGGAGCTATGTACTGTTAAGCCTCAGATAGTTAGTTCATAAACAATTCTTAATTACACAGTGAGCTAAATTAGGTGATCTAACAGTCAGAACAGAGAAGTGAAAACACTTACGAGCAAATGGTCTTTATTGTCAAAAATTCATGGCACTTCCGGAACACAATGTATGCACAAACGATCTCATCGACACAATTCAGAATACTGAACCTCTATCAACTTAGGTTCAAGAGGTTTACATCTGATCTATCAATTACAACAATTTGCTACAGTACGTTATCAATATCACACCACACCATCCTTTTTGCTGCTTGCTTCAACATTATATAACTCATTCTTATCATGTCCACACACGTGCATGTCACGCACCCTGACCTCAAGACTATTGTCAACATACATTCAGTGAGCGAGAAGAATATAATGTTAAGGTTGAAATGCTTAAAGAGAACGAACTAAAAATTTACATACAGAAAGAACTTAAAAATGAAAGTTAAATTAGAGTATACATCATATTTTAAAAATATAATTTAGTATTATGGGGATTACTAGAATGAAACTTATATTATGTTGTCAAATTGTTTGGGTTGAACAGCAACCTGTCATCAGGACTGACTCAACAGAGAGTAGGTCTAATGCATTCAGTCATTGTTTTCTACTCATTCATTGTTGCCATATAAAACTTCAGAATTCCTTACTAGCCTACACTTTCCCTGCATGTTTTTTTTTTTTTTGCTACCTAAAGCCAAAAGAAACAAGATGTTTTCCAGCAATACCATGTTTTAATGATTGAAGGAAAACAAAACTAATCATAATGCTATGTACTACATGTTCTATTTCCATGGTTAACATTACAAACAGTTTGTTTCATACATGTATAGTGTTAGCCATAACCCATAAAAAATGGTGGGTTTAAAACAATGAAACTGGATTAATTTAACAAAGCTTAATACTTACATTTTTGATTGTAGAATAAAAATAGCAATGCTTACCACAATTAAATGCTTATTATACATCGACTATAGTTTTGCAGAGCGTTTGGCTCAGTATCATTAGGACGAATGATGAATTCGTCCTGAAGATGCCGAGCCATACACTTTGCGTAACTATAGTCGATGTATTATAAACATTTAATTGTGGTAAACATTGCTATTTTTATTCTATCTCAACACCACAAGTTTTGTAGTAATAAATTATAGATAATTTTGTCATAAATTATGATAATTTACATTTTTGGTGAATGTGCACTCTGCCATGTTGTGGAAGTGACTCCTCTTGCTGTGATGTGTTCTGAACGTACGCATACTTTAATGCTTTAATGGTTCCTTACTCGAGTTAGTCCACATAAAGCTGATCATGTGTGAATTCCGGTTCAGGTAGGTAAACACCAATTCCTTTGGAAGAATGACCTTCTGCCTTGTTAATAGTCACAGCATAAGCCAAAACAATTGAAAACTGATGTACTATCATAGAAATGTATGTTTGTCAAATTAACCTCACTCTCCCCCTTGTGCAGCTATAAAAGAAGTAAAAGGAAATATGTCATTTAATTATTTATAAATCCATGTATTTGCTCCTCAAATATCACATATGAGCAACAAACAGAACAAATACTCTTGCCATAATGTTTTCCTGTTTCTAAGGAATTTCTGGAATGACTTTTAGCGTATAATGGCACACAGATCTGGCATTATGTTAGAATACTTTGCATGATATATTAGGTGTACAAATAAGTTTTAAAGCATTTTTTGTGTGACGTATACCACTAATTTACATATCCGACATTCTGCCGCTTTGACGTCATGTGACCGTAACTGGTCCAGAGTCAGAGAAGTTTGCTCAACAGTCAAACGCACTTGCACATCAGTAGGTGAAAGATGGCAAGCGATACTGCATTTATTTGACACTGCATTCGTTACAAATTTCATCAAGGAAAAAGTGCTGCAAAAGCATGTGCATCAATCTGTTCTGTTCTGGGGGAGAATATTGTATTGAAAAGCATGTGTGAGTTTTGGTTTAGATGGTTTAAAGCAGGTGATTTTGATGTTACCAATCAAAAAGGCTGCACATAAAGAACTGCAAGCTTGCTGGATGAAGATTCATCTCAAACGCAAAAAGAACTACCTGGACAACTGGAGGTAACTCAACAAACCATTTCCAATCGTTTACGTGCAATGGAAAAGATTCAGAAGGAAGGAAAATGGGTGCCACATGACCTGAGCCAGAGGAACAAGGATGAGCAAGTCATGAAGTGTTTGAATCTGTTGAATTAACAACACAGAAAGTCTTTCCTGTGGAGAATCGTTACAGGTGATGAAAGGAGGATAAGGTACGACAATCCCAAATGCAAAAAACACTGGGTAGACCCCGGTGAAGCAACGACTTCGACACCGAAATGCAGTATTCACTCCAAGAAAGTTCTGCTGTGCATCTGTTGGAATCTGAAGGATGTGCTCTATTACAAACTATTGGAACAAGGTCAAACTGTTACTGCTGATTGCTGCAAGCAACAATTGTGGTGATTGAACCAGGAAATCTGTCGGAAACATCCATTCACAGGCAAAGGATTACATCCCATGACATTAATACATGACAACTCTAGGCTGCATGTTTAGAAATCGGTCAAGGGAGCGTTATTAACACTTGGCTGGGTAGTTTTGGAGCACCAGGCATATAGTCGCAACATAGCCCCTTCAGACCATAATATGTTCCGATCGATGCAACATGGTTTGTCTATTGTATGGTTCTGGACATGTGACGAAGTGCAAAAATGGGTTGACGACTTCATCGCATCACACGACGAAATATTCTTCATGGCTGGAATTCGTCAGCTGCCCAATCGAAGGCGGAAGCTGATAGATAATGACGGCGCATATTTTGATTCATAAAGGTACTGTTGTTTTTTCTCAAATTACATGTTGCATTGTCTTAAAACACTTTAAAACTTATTTGTACACCTAATATATATCATCATCATCATCATCATCATTGTCAACCATTATCAATCCACTGCTGGACGAAGGTCTCCCCAAGTTTCCTCCACAACGGTCTGTCTTGTGCCAGTCTCCTCCATGTCACCCCTGCATACTTTCGAACCTCATCCACCCATCTCCCATGTGGTCTTCTTCTGGGTCTTTTCCTGTCCCCTGGAATCCAATCTAAAATTTTGGCTGTCCATCGATGATCCGTCCCTCCGGCAGCATGTCCAGCCCACCGCCATTTCAGGGATTTAACTCTGATCATGATGTCCTCCACTCCCGTCATTCCCCGGATCCACGAGTTCCTCTTCTTATCTCTCCTGGTTACACCAAGTAGGCACCTCCCCATGCTTCCCCGAGTTGTCTGCAGCCTTTGTATGTCTCTTCTAGTTAAGGTCCACGTCCCTGCACCATACGCAAGCACTGGAAGGATGCACTGATCAAACACTTTTCTTTTAAGACATAATGGCATATTGCTCTTGAAAATTATGCTGTTTCTTCCAAAAGCTCTCCAGGCAAGTCTTGTACGCCGACTAATTTCCTCATCAATGTGACCCTCACATCTCAGTAAGGGAAGAAAACAGATTATGGCACTGAGAAAAGAAGATGGTTCTGTAACAAGAAATAGAGGTGAAATTTTGACAAGAGTGAAAGATTTCTACTCCAAATTATATGAAAGGGATGATACATGCACTCCAGACATCATGAAAGATACCAGTACCAGAGTTCCTCCAGTCCTTCCAGCAGAAGTTGCACATGCAATCAAGAACATGAAGCGGGGAAAAGCTCCAGGAGAAGATGGAATTACTGTAGACATCATACAAGAAGCAAGTGGAGAAATCGAAACAGTACTCGCCCAAATTTTCACTCGATGCCTTAATGAAGGAAAGATTCCTGAGGATTGGAACACCGCTACAATGATCCTGCTACATAAGAAAGGTGACATTGAGGATCTCGGAAACTACAGACCTATCAGCCTCCTATCAGTAGTTTATAAAATCTTCACTAAAGTTCTTTCACACCGCTTGAAGGTAACACTGGACATGGCTCAACCGAGAGAACAAGCTGGATTCAGGAGTGGCTACAGCACAATAGACCATATCCACGTGCTGAGAGAACTAATTGAAAGAGCGAGGGAATATGAACTTCCATTGTGCATGGCTTTTATCGATTATGAAAAAGCCTTTGATTCGGTGAAACCATCAGCAGTTACAATGGCTCTGAAAACCTGCGGTATTGAAGATGCATACATTAATATTATTAATAACATCTATGAAAATGCAAGTGCAAAGATTAGGCTGTTTGAAAATACAACACACATAAAAATTGGAAAGGGAGTGAGACAAGGTGACACCATATCTCCGAAGCTCTTTAATGCCACATTGGAGGGTGTTTTTCAGTCACTGAGCTGGGAAAACAAGGGGATAAAGATTAATGGAGATTATCTAACCCACCTTCGTTTTGCTGATGACGTAGTCATTTTTGCAACTAGCCCATCAGAGCTGCAGAATATGATCCAGGAACTTGCTGACAAGAGTAAAGAAGTGGGATTAAAAATGAACTTTCAGAAGACAAAAGTGATGTTTAATGCTTTTACAAGAAATGAAGATTTATCGATTGATGGGGAAAAGCTGGAGATAACAGACACGTACGTTTGTCTTGGACAGCAGATGTCGGGTGAGGGTCACCTAATATATATATATATATATATACACAGAGATATAAATAAATATCTGTTTGATCAAATAAATGGCATACATTAATTTGGAAAACAAATTTTTTATAAAGGCTTTCAATATTTAATTCCATGTACAAAAGATGATGGTGTAATGTAAAAATTTAATATAAAATAAATACAAAAGAGAATATTTAAATATCAGAAATAGCACACAAACACAAATCTTTTCCCCATGTTACAATTACTTTTCATTAATTGCACATCTATTAAAAAAACCTACATTAATCAACACAGCTTTAATTGGAGCACAATTATAATACTTACTATGCTACAAATGAAGTGCCTGCGATAATTCTTCATACAATACGGAACTGAATTTCCCATCAAATTCAACACTCTCTGCAAATTTCAAAACAAACAAAGATATAAATATATTCATATATGCTCACCAGCACACATATCCTACGAATAAGGAGATCATACAATACAGTGCAAACAAATGCCCTTACTTTTGTGCTGTATTCAGGCAAAATCAGTAAGCAAATTCTTAGTGGTATTATAACATAATATTGCACAATATTTCCTTAAACACTAAGTAATACTCTTCAAAACATTTAATGATTCTGGCCCCTGGTTAACAGAAAGTGCTAGAAAAGAGACTCTGTAGATAAGTTTCTCATGAGGCAGCAGCACTTAAAAAATAATCAGGATTTGGCCACAACTGTCCATTAAGATTTTTTCACAGGCAACCTTCCATCTGAATGAATGATCTCCACAACTAGTCCTGAGAGCTAATGAGAGTAAGAAACATCAAACATTTATAACATTATTTCTCTGTAAATGACATTTTTAAAAAACCTAAAAATCTGATTAGTACAATACGCTTAAGTTTGTATATTATGATTATGCTTACCTCTCTTCTGTGCACAGTTACCTACATTTTTAAGAAGTACATGAAAATTCACTACCTACTGAATGAGGCTTATCACTGGCAGCTACATGCAGCTCATTACAGCCACTTGAGAATAAATTATAATTTCCTCTAGTGGGAAGTTCTGTAGCCTCAGGGTTGGGTCCTTGCAAAAAGAACTTGGCAGGGAGTTATGATAGTTGAATGTTACCACCTGCAAAATTCCCATGTGAATATTTGGAATGAGCCAAATTTGGGTGTTGTGGTATGATACTATGAAAATGTAATTTACAGTCCACACAAACAGCATGCAAATATATATTAAATTCCTTTTATGTGACCAACTCTTCAGGAAACATTGAAATTGTGCTAACCTGGACAGGAATTTAACTTATATCTCCTTATTTCCATATATTTGAAGATGCTACCCTTATGCTACCCAGGTCACTGCAGTTCCTAGCAATTGAAATCTATCATACAGGAAACTGAACAAACATTCAGACTTCATTAGTTGAGGGACTTGCCTCCTCAAAGTGAGATCCAGTGTTGCACCAAGGATTTTGTTATAAAAGCGGCTCAAAATATTGAGGATGGAAAAAACATTCCTCAGAGAAAATGCCTTCCAAAATACTGAAAATATCTCTGCCATATTAAAGAGCATATTCAATTATTCGTAAAATATCTACGAGGTCCGATCAAAAAGTTCTGAGACTAGGCCGATATACAACAAAGTACTTATGTTACTTAAGTCTGTCTATGATCTCCCGCAAAGTAGTCTCCTTGGGCAGGGATACATCGCTGCTAGCGTTTTTTCCACTGTTGGAACACTCCCTGGAAGTCATGTTTGCAAATCGTGTCAAGCACCATCTACAGTTTGCACTGGATTTCATCCACGGTTTCAAAACGGCGACCCTTGAGCTTTAGCTTCATCTTTGGGAACAGATAGAAGTCACAAGGGACCAAATCTGGCGAGTAAGGTGGGTGAGAAAAGGTAGTCATGCTGTTGCTGCTGCAAAACTGGTGTGTTGTTAACACTCTGTGAGCTGCTGCATTGTCGTGATGGAGCAGGAAATTGCCCCTGTGCCACATTTCAGGTCGTTTGCAGCAAATGTCCTTCCTAAGATGCCACAGAACATCGCAGTAAAAAAGGGCGGTCGGTCTGGCCCAGGGGGACAAATTAACGGTGCACAACCCCATGAATGTCGATGAACACGATGAGCATGCTTTTGGTTGCGCTCCGAACCTGTCGGGCCTTCTTCGGTCGTGGAGATGCTGAGCTCTTCCACTGTGACGACTGTTGTTTGGTCTCTGGGTCGTAACCGTAGATCCAAGTCTCATCCCCAGTGATGACCCACGACAGGAACGTTGGTTCATTCACCATCTGCTGAAGAAGATCTTGACAGAGTTTGACACGGAGCGCCTTCTGATTGGGGTTCAGAATCTTTGGCACAAACTTCGCAGCAATGCAGCACATGTTCAAAACCGACGTCAGAATTTTGTGCACTGTTTCGTATGACACATTAACGATGGTAGCAATATCTTGAATGGTTCTCTGACGATACACGTGCACCAGTTCTCTAATTTAGTCCACATTTTTGGGGATTTTGCTCGTAGACGGTCGCCTTGACCTCTCGTCATCTCCCAGTGACATTCTGCCGCTCTTGAAGCGCAAGTACCACTCAAAACACCTCGCCTGACTCATTGCTTCATTGCCATGAGCCTGCTGCAGCATTTCATGCGTCTCCGTTCTCGATTTGCCTAGTTTGACGCATAATTTGATGTTCACTTGCTGCTCTAGTTTGTAGTCCATATCAAATCGCAGCTGTGTTCTGCACGTGGTCACCAAATTCGTGTAGTACAGCTCCCGATGGTCACAGAATGACGCCACTTGGCACAATGACTCATGAAGATCCCTGCCAACTGCTGCTCGGGCATCCACGTGCTGCCATCTGTTGGCGCACTACGTGCCTAGTCTTGGAACTTTTTGATTGAACTATGTATTTAAAAACATATGTAAACATATTTAAAAACTAAAATCTAGTAACAAAGGATAAAGGGCCAAGTGTTACCTAATGGGAACAGCCCAGACCCCTGGGCCACCCCCACTGAGTGTGCCTCTGGAGAGATCCACCCATCCTGAAATGGAGAGTTTGCACTATCTTAGGTAAAAGAATGTATAAAATTTGATTGACTTAGTGAACGAATCATTCTTAAGTGTCTGATATTCTGTTGTCCAGCAATAACTGTTGTCCAGCAAAAACAGCAAATGTGTCAATAACTGTTGTCCAGCAAAAACAATCATTTTTGCTGTACAACAGTGAAACCTCATACTGCTGCATTTCAGTGATAACATTAAAGTAGAAATTGCAGCTGAATTTGGAATTGTAGCAAGTTTCATCAAAATCTGTTCCATCTGAGTTCTTCTCATACTTGGCACTCTCAAAATGTGCCTCTGTGAAGAACCTGTGCAGATAAAGCTTTTTACTTTACCACTGAAATCTGAAGAAAACCTTCCATACTAATTTTCCTCAAAATGTAATCAAAACAATTGCCATATATGGCATCTCCCATGAAGTTCAATGTTCTGCATATGTCTAATTAGTTTTGTTATAACATAATACCTTTGGAATTTACAGGAGAATCAATATATATATATATCATATTTTACAAGAATTCACCACACTTCAGAGCCTCTAAAAATCCACTACATTTCAAAACATATTGGGGGTTTCTAATTGGACATAAAGTTATAAGATTTAAACTTGTAATTTGGGCATGAAATCTGAAGATCCAATATTTCATGTTTTGAAAATATTTGTCATGTTGGTTCTTAGGATAATTGCCATATACACTGCTTCAAAATTTCATGACTCAACAAATGTCTTCATAACTGACTCATGCGTTTAACATTTTGCTTTATATATGAACTTCAAATGAGAACTCAAGAGTAACTCTGAATGCATACTGTACTCTCACAAATTTTGATTCCATAAAAACCATTCATAATGCTGATATTGTTGTCACTCATGATGGAGCTGTTTGGATATATGGCAAAATTTCTACCTTAAACAAGCACTACCAAAACTGGTTCACAAACTTTGGCCACAATTTTAAATCATAAAATCTAAGTGAAAAACTCAGGTATTTAATTTCAGGAATCTGTATAACTTCATGAATCTGTATAAACAATACTTCTTGTGTGTAAAAATCTTGAGAAAAATGAAATAGCAATCTGACTTATTGGTGTAAGAATATAAATAATTACTTTTTGTTATTTCATATATATAGATTTTTATCTCGAGAGATGCCTGTCAAGAAAGCAGCAGCTTTACTGCATAACTTCAGGTAATAAGTGCATTTACTTAAGGTAAAAAGTGCACAGAAGGCATGAACAATGCATGGCAACAAGTACCTGGAGATTCTAGAAACAAAATGACAACAGGTGCCCAGATCCAATTTGGTTAGCCAAAAGAAGTAGGTGTCTGCTGTGAGATAAAGTTGTTGAGAATGGGATAAAGTTGCACAGAGGTATAAGTTTAAATTTCAGTAGGACCAAAAATGTACTTGCTGAATTGCACTTTTTCACTAACCTCCATGGAGAAAATTAATTTCTTGTAGCTTTTAAAGCACTCATTGAAAATGAAAACTATAAGCAACCTAATTCAGTACATCCCTCTTAAATTGACCAAAAATTGCTGAAACTCTAACCTTCACCATGGGGATTTACAAAAAAAAAAAAAGGTAACATAACAAAATCAAATTAATAACAATATTAAATTAGCATCAAACAAATGAAAACAACATTTTACAAATATAAACTGAATGATGTGCAAAATGGCGTGCAAACATATGATCCCTAACTTACAAGCCACATGCATTTCCACCATTTTTTCATGCAAGATATTAATTGAAAATAAATATTCACACTGGATATTTGTAACAAATAGATGCTTTCAAAGACATATACACCGACTTAGCTTTGATTTAAGAACACCCTGCATTTTACATATTTGGAGTGATACTGAAGTACCATGAGATATCAACATCACATGCAGTGATTTCAACATCGGTACATAATCAGTAAACTTTTGCCAGTAATGGGGAAATGTGGTGACTTAAGCCAATTTGACCACAACCAGAGGGCAGCTGCTAATATTTCGGAAACAGCCGCACTTGTTGCCCACTCCCGTACTACTGTATCAAGGGTGAACCAGGACTGGATTAACCATGTGTCATACCATGTTTTACCTGGGGCTCTGCAGCTGGACACTAATGAGGGCACCCATGATGACGTCCAGTCATCACAATACCTCGCATGGGCCGAGGAACATAGGCAATTGACCCTCGACAGACGGAGGAAGGTCATCTGGAGTGATGAGTCCCATTTCCTGCTCCACTATGCCAATGGCCAGGTTTGTGTATGGCATAAACAGCATGAATCCCTATCCCCTGGTTGAACAGGCCATGGAAATGCTCTTCCGGTCTGCGGAACTTTTTCTGGTAAGCCCTAGATTCGTTGGTTATCATCCCACAAAAACTGATACAGGAACCTGTTAGCCAACCATCTTTTTCCATATCTGCAGGAGGTTTACCCAGACCACAGTGCCATCTTTCAACAGGACAATGAACAGTGCCATCTTTCAACAGGACAATGAACAGTGCCATCTTTCAACAGGACAATGAACAGTGCCATCTTTCAACAGGACAATGAACAGTGCCCTCTTTCAACAGGACAATGAACAGTGCCATCTTTCAACAGGACAATGAACAGTGCCCTCTTTCAACAGGACAATGAACAGTGCCATCTTTCAACAGGACAATGAACAGTGCCATCTTTCAACAGGACAATGAACAGTGCCCTCTTTCAACAGGACAATGAACAGTGCCATCTTTCAACAGGACAATGAACAGTGCCCTCTTTCAACAGGACAATGAACAGTGCCATCTTTCAACAGGACAATGAACAGTGCCATCTTTCAACAGGACAATGAACAGTGCCCTCTTTCAACAGGACAATGAACAGTGCCATCTTTCAACAGGACAATGAACAGTGCCATCTTTCAACAGGACAATGAACAGTGCCATCTTTCAACAGGACAATGAACAGTGCCATCTTTCAACAGGACAATGAACAGTGCCCTCTTTCAACAGGACAATGAACAGTGCCATCTTTCAACAGGACAATGAACAGTGCCCTCTTTCAACAGGACAATGAACAGTGCCATCTTTCAACAGGACAATGAACAGTGCCCTCTTTCAACAGGACAATGAACAGTGCCATCTTTCAACAGGACAATGAACAGTGCCATCTTTCAACAGGACAATGAACAGTGCCCTCTTTCAACAGGACAATGAACAGTGCCATCTTTCAACAGGACAATGAACAGTGCCATCTTTCAACAGGACAATGAACAGTGCCATCTTTCAACAGGACAATGAACAGTGCCCTCTTTCAACAGGACAATGAACAGTGCCATCTTTCAACAGGACAATGAACAGTGCCCTCTTTCAACAGGACAATGAACAGTGCCATCTTTCAACAGGACAATGAACAGTGCCATCTTTCAACAGGACAATGAACAGTGCCATCTTTCAACAGGACAATGAACAGTGCCATCTTTCAACAGGACAATGAACAGTGCCATCTTTCAACAGGACAATGAACAGTGCCATCTTTCAACAGGACAATGAACAGTGCCATCTTTCAACAGGACAACGAACAGTGCCATCTTTCAACAGGACAATGAACAGTGCCATTCGGCTTGTATAACTACTGAGTGGTTGGAGGAACACGACAAAGAATTTACCCATTGCCTTGGTCCACAAACTTCCCTGACTGTAGCCCAATTGAACATTTTTTAGATATGTTAGAAAAGGGTGTGAGAACCACTGATCTCCCTCCATGGAATGAGCATGAATTGATGGAAGTGCCGTAGCAGATATGGGTCAAGTTACACATGGAGGATGATCGACACCTTGTAGAATCTGTACCTAAGCATCTGTGAGCTGTTGTTGCACAGAAAGGTGGACCAACATGTTATTAGGTAGGTGTTCCTAAAGCAAAGCTAACTCGGTGTATACCTATTAATGCTCTTAATTATTTTTCCTCATTTTGAGAATAAATTTGAATTTTTTAGGGTACGAAATGTATTTCTAAGAACAGAATTTCCAACTGAAACCTTACTCCTATGGAAATTAAAGGTCTAACATATAATGACTCATCACAAACTAATTAGATCCTGAGCATGAGCATAGAAACAAATGTGAAGTGAATCCCTCAGAAGAATTGATTCTTCACAAACACAGGAAAGGCATATACTTATCATTATTGGATGTAGATGCATACTTTTTACTGTTTCCTATGTAGCCATTATTCAAAAAACTTGAAAATTGTGTCACCTTGAAACATGAATTGAACCCATTTCTGATTTATGTTGGAGCTGCTACCATTACACCACCTAAGACAATGAAGTTCTAAGCAAGTGGAGCTAAGCAGATGATGTAGCTCAGGATTACAAAGAATTTTCTGGGTGTGTGCTAGTCAAAAACAATTTTTCAAGTTTTCTGAAAATAAGCCAATAATGATACCTGAGCAATAAGGTTTGCCTACGTACTGCATATTTAACAGTTGCAACAGCAGTTAATTTAAGAAATATTTTTAAGGTTCATTTTTCCATACATCTTTGAATTTTATCAATGATTGTGAATGAAACATGTACAAATTTGGAAGATGTGAATCCATTTATTGGTGTAAATATAACATTCATTGGAACATATACTTTGAAGACCAAATATTGAAACTGAAGACATTAAAATTTTACCAAAGATGTCATGGCTGAAAATACTTCCAGAATGTCTGAATCTTCCAGTATGTTATGAGAAAGATCTAAGACAGAGATGTTGTGGCAATCAGTTAAGTGCTTCAATCCTTCTACTGAGGAGAGCCTATTGTGACTCAGTTGCAGAGTAGACAAAACTGGAAGGCAGCCTATATATTAACAAAAAAGGAAGGTGAGGGGAGACAGAAAGAGATGTTTCAGTTTATTTGATTAACAAAATATCAAATTCATGAGATGCTAATTTAAAGACATAGTCAATAATTTTTATGGCATAAAAATACTATAATTCCCTGATCACTGACACATAGGCATCTCTTCAGAAAACTTGAAAACCACAACATCCTATGGTGAGAATTGAACCTAAAGGTCTTCATGGGCCTTATTTGGTGAGCCTGGCCCAGTCTAGCCCATTTCAGATATTAGACACTCAGTCCAGCCCAGCCTGTCAGTTGCAGTTATTATTTAGGCCTGGCCTGGCCTGTGATGTGCTATTTTGCATTATTTTGTCTTTCTATTGTATTTTATTAAATTGTGAAAATTAGATACTGAAATCAGATATCATTGAAAATATTTAGTTGAATATAAGCTTAAAAATATTAACTAAACTTTGTCAATTGTCGGAGAATATAATCTTTAAAGAGAGAGGGAGAGAGAAAAAAATACTAAGCATGTTCAAAATCTCCCTTTCTCTGAACAAGCAAGTGGTAACACATCAAAAGTCAATCCCTATACAGATAAGGGACAGGAGAAACAATTGATGTCATCCCACTCTATCATACAAACACACACACACCCTATCTCACTGCAGACACTCTCTGTCCCCCCACTCCACACAACGCACACACTCGGGGTCGAATCTTTTTCTCATCAACAATCCCCTAAAGTGTTTGTGTGTTTACTACTCATACCTAAAGATGGGAAATAACACTATGAGTGCCTCTCTTCTCCTCTGTGATTCAAAAGACTAAGCACGTTCAAAATCTTCCTTTCTCTGAACAAGCAAGCGGTAACACATCAAAAGTCAATCCCTATACGGATTAGGGACAGGAGAAACAATTGAAATGAATTTATTTGTTTCCTCTTTACTAAGTTTGACTGGTGGGCAATTATTCTTACTGTCCCAGTTTATGGAGTGTTCACTTGCTTGTATATGTCTGTCTAGCCCTGTTTTGTTACTAATGTTCCTAATAGCTGCTTGGTGTTCTTTCATTTGGACTTTAATACTTCTCCCTGTTTCTTCTATATATACAAATTCACCAGCAAAATTACGTACCACAAGGGACTTTTCAAAAAACTGAAGAGGATCAGAGCAAAATATAATATCAGGCTTGCTCCAGATCTAAGTAACAAATTAAATAAATTCTTGCCAGCTTTAAAGCAGAAAGAAGTGGACATCCAATAGCAAGAAGGAGGAGAAACAGGGAGAAGTATATATAGGAGAAACAGGGAGAAGTACTCAGCTATATAGGAGAAACAGGGAGAAGTATTGAAGTCCGAATGAAAGAACACCAAGCAGCTATTAGGAACATTAGTAACAAAACAGGGCTAGACAGACATATACAAGCAAGTGGACACTTCATAAATTGGGACTCAGTAAGAATAATCGCCCACCAGTCAAACTTAGTAAAGAAGAAACTAGAAGAAGGGATCGAAATAGCAAGAAGAAGAAGTACCACAATTAACGATAATTGCGGTTGGACTCTTCCAACTGAGTGGCAGCAACTACTCCAGTGGCGTAGTCCTGATGATGAACTAGGCTTTAGTTCGAAAATTTGACCACCAACTTATTTGAATAATAACCTCTATAAGACCCGTAAAAAAGTTAATTCCACAAAACAATTGATGTCGCCTCACTCTATCATACAAACACACACACACCCTACCCCATTGCAGAAACTCTCCATCCCCCCACTCCACAAAAAGCACACATTTGCTTGGGGTCAAATCTTTTTGTCAGTAACAAACTCCCAAGTGTTTTTACCACTCGTACCTAGACATGGGAAATAACACTGTGAGTGCTTCTCCTCGCCTCTGTGATTCAAAAGACTAAGCATGTTCAAAATCTCCCTTTCTCTGAACTAGCAAGTGGTAACACTAAAAAAGTCAATCCCTATACAGATTAGAGATAGAAAAAACAATCAATGTCATCCCATTCTTGCATACACACACACACACACACACACACACACACACACACACACACACACACACACACACACACACACCACCCCACTGCAGACTTCCCTCGCCCCCCACTCCACACAACACACACACACACACACACACACTCGCTTGGCGTTAAATCTTTTTGTTGTCAACAAGCCCCAAAGTGGTTTTACCATCTTAGTACCTACAGATGGTAAAAATACTGTGAGTGACTCTCCTCGCCTCTGTGATTACACCCTGGGCTATATCATGGAGGTACAAGTAAAGCCAGAAAAGCAGTTAAACAGACCAGGAAATTGGGAAACATGACTTTTTTCTTTCTTTACCATTGCGATAAAAATAATGGGTCAACTTGGCCTGGCCCAGCTGTAAGCGTTTGGGAAAAAGACTGGCCCAGCTTATTGCATTGTTATCTAAACTAAAAAATCCCAACCTGGCCCATAGGCCAGGCCAGGCTTAGGCTTCGTGGACCAGCCCATGCAGACCTCTAATTGAACCTTCATCGCATAATTTTCAACCAAGTACATCACCATTACACTACACAGGGCAATATATTTCCAAGCAAGTCAAGTATACAGTATGAATAACTTCAGAGTTTTCTGAGGATGGTGGCACATGAATGTCACATTTGCATACAAAAATACAAGTATCTTGTTATTTTGACATGTCACTAAGATTAATTCAAAATTAAATTAGTTTTACATACATACATACATATCACTAAGCTGCTCTCTGAGATTCAGAGGTTAGTTCCAAAAAGAAATACAAACTTCCAGATATTTTTACTTATTGATGTCGTATCAAACTTCGCCATTTACAGCGATCTTGACATATAACTCGTGCTTCACTGATATCCATTACACGCCTTACACAAGATCTTTTATACTTCATACTCATAATATTTTTCTCATGCAGACACTCCTGAATCTGATCCACCCATGTCTTCCTTGGCCTTCCTCTGCCTTTCCTTCCTGCCACTTGGGTTGAAAATACTTTCTTAGTAAGCATTTCATCACTCATTCTTTCAACATAGCCAAACCACCGAAGCATATTGGTCTCCACCTTGCTAACAACATTTTGCTTTACATCACACAACTGCAATACATCTTCATTCCTCGCACAATCAGATCATGTCTTTCCACAAACCCCACGTAAGTAACGCATTTTTCCAGCACACAAACGACTCCTATGCTTCTTCTGCAGTACCCAGGTTTCACTGCCATACATCAGAGTAGGAACAATTACTGTTTCATACACAGCCATGCGGGACTCTCTAGAGAACCCATCATTCCTGTGAAAACCTCCCAGAGCAGCTATGACTTTCAAAGAATTCACTCGCCGACTGATTTCACCATCCAACTTGTTCTCTCTGTCAAACATGCTTCCTAAATACACAAACTCACTCACCTGGTCAATCACAGTGCCATTTATACTTACATTACATTCAGTGCTACCCATTCCTCTCTCAAACACCATAACTTTGGGTTTTCCCTTATTTATACTCAGTTTGAATTTCATGCAAACTTCGTGCATCCGAGTCAGCATACTCTGCAACTCACTTTTGCTCTCTGCCAACAGGACAGTGTCATCAGCATACAGCAATCTGCACACACGGATATCACCAAGACATAAACCACTATTATCTATTTTGGCATCACGCATGCATGCGTCCATAAATATATTAAACAGCCATAGTGACATTACACAACCTTGTCTAACTCCTGCACCAATGGAAAACCATTTTGATAAAATGACATTCACTCATACACAAGCTCTACTGCCAGCATACATGGCTTTTACACTATTAAGTAGATTCCCAGTATCACCATATTCATTCAATACCTTCCACAGAAGTGTCCTACTGACTCGGTTGTAAGCTTTCTCTAAATCTATGAAGGCAGTAAAAACTTTCTTCCTAACAGCTAGATACTTTTCAATCATCATGCGTAATGCAAAAATCTGGTTAGTGCAACCTTTACCAGGCATAAAACCACTCTGAGCATCCCACCCTTTCAATGATGTAAGACCCCGTACTTTTTCAATAACAACCTTACCAAACACTTTGCCTGGCACACTCAGTAGGCTAATACCACGATAGTTCTTGCATTCAGTCTGATCACCTTTTCCCTTATACAAAAGAACAATAATAGCATCCTTCCAATCCCGAGAGAACATTCCTAACTCCCAGCACAACTGGCAAATTTCAGTTAACCAGTCAATTATAGAGTCACTACCATACTTCAACATCTCATCTCTGCTTCAACATCTCATCTCTGCAGTTATGCCATCAACTCCTGGAGCCTTACCATTCTGAAGAGATTTTAGAGCTTTACACACTTCTTCTCTTGAGATCCCTCCTGTGCTTCCATCCCTCATTGTGACATCATCTGCATCTGTCTCAGAATCATTTTTGCTCTCCTGATCTAATAACTCACAGAAGTATTCACCCCATCTTTCACTTAACTCATTGGGCTCCCATATCATTTCCCCGATCTCATTCTTCACACAACTTACAACTTTGTTTCCCCTATTTTTCCTGAGTCTCATGTACTTCCAGAAGGACTTTCTATCTTTCCAAAAAGCCAGTTCATGCCTTTCCACTTTCTCTTTCCTATCTTTTGCCTTACTGTGGCGAACCAGCTTAGCAGCTTCACGCTTCTTACAGCAATATTCATCCACAGAGACTCTACCTTGCAACATCCCCAAATAGGCTTCCTTCTTTTTCTTTATTGCCTCATCAATCTCACTATTCCACCAAGCATCACCTCTATTGTTACCCACTATTGTGGTGCCACAGACCTCTTTAGCAGCAGTAACAACACAGTTCTTAAAATATTTCCACTTCTTTTCTACATCCCTCTCACAAGATTTCAGATCCTTCAGTCGTTCTCTGAGTAAGTCAGAGTACCGCTGATGATCTTCAAGGAGCCTATCAACCTTTATTCTTTCTATCCTGGGTCTCTTCCTATTCCTTTTCCTCCAACCAACATTAAGTTTCACTCGTGACACTACCAAGTAATGATCAGAACCAACATCCGCACCTCTCGTCACACGGGTGTCAACAACTAAGTGTTTCAAACGCTGATCGTAAACAACAAAATCTAACACACTCTTTTGACCAAGAGTACAATTTTCCCAAGTATATGTGTGTATATACTTGTGGTCGAAAAATGTATTAGATACACACAAACCATTCTCAATGCAGAGTTCAATTAATCTTTCACCATTATCATTCACACAAGGATCATTAAATTCACCCAGAACATTGTCAGAAATTGCATTCTGCACACCTACTCTAGCATTGAAATCTCCTGCTATTATAACTTTTTCTTTAGCAACAAACTGGCTCAAAATAGCTTTTAGCTTATTCCAGAAATCTTCTTTCTTATCAGAAGGTTCCAAGTCACAAGGAGCATACACTACAACAATTACAATTCTCTGAAGTTTCACTTTCAAACGAATCCAGAGAATTCTCTCACTTATGCAACTATAATGAATCAAGTTGTTCTTCATCTTTTCACTTAAAATCACACCTACACCAGCCTGTCCTCTCATATTATCCAATACTCCAGACCACACACTCACCGTGCCATTCACTTCTTCTACCCCAATTTCCTTCTTTTTGGTTTCACTTACACACAGCACATCCAGTCTATACTTATTCATCTCCTCAATCACCTCACTCATCTTGCCATTTATACCTCTAGTATTCCATACACCAATCTTACATTCACTCAGCCGAGATCTTTTTCTCATACGCCGTTTAGAAAGTCCAGGTCGATTCCGTGGTGGACCGTCCTTCTCAAGTGTGGTAGGTCCACCATATCCCACACTTGAGTCATTCTTAATATTTCTTTTTGTCTTTTTAATCAGGTAAGTACATCAGTGTGGAGGATTAGCCCGCAGCTGAGGGTTCCAGTTGGTCATTCAACCTAAGGATTCTGGAACAAAACCCAGTGAGTTGGGGTCTTTTCGCCAATGTCACACAGAACTAGCTTGCACCTCTCCAAGATTCACTGAGGCCTAGTTGCTGTTGTGTGTGCCATTGTTATCACGGAGCGCCGCTAGGAGGCAAACCCATCGCTCACTACGACCGCCTGCAAAATTAGTTTTACATGCAATTAAAATGACAGATGCAATTTTCAGACATACTTTGGATATAGTTCTTATATTAATCAGAATACATGCTCTACTAGAAGATTTAGCTAATATTTAGTAGACTGAAATGCACTTTCATTTGTGGTTGATGATGCTAGATGTCACCACGTCTGTTCTATCTCATAGGATCTTTTTCTGAGGCTCAGTCAGCATTCTGCTGCTCACTCTCATGGGCTTTGCAGGCACTATGCCAATGCCAACCCTTTTTCTTCCTCGACCAGGAATTTTTGATTAGGAATCAAAAAAGAAAAGAACCTTCTAGCCAATATAATTTTTTATGTTTCCCAAATTGCTCCAGATAATGATATGGTGAAGGGGAGAACATATGTCCTTTTATACTGAACCTGGATCCTTTGTTGGTACTAGTAATGGTGCAGATATTGCTTTCTGTATTTCCCAAACTGCTTTGTATAAATGTATGCTACTAGAATGACCTTTATCCCTTTTATTATTACTGTTTTCAGTTAGGAATAATTTTTTAATAGCAGTAGTGATGTTATTTATGAGGAATTTTCAGCAAAACAGAATGTAAAAGTCATAGCTGTATTAGCAGAGCTTTTTGAACCAATTTTGCTACACTTTTGGCTTGTCTGAGATTATACATTAAAAATTACAGTATATAATCTAGGACAAACTCCCATCTATTTATAAATTTGCATATATATTGTTATTCATTATGAATTAGGCAAGCATTATTACAGTAACACCATCTATCATAAAATATTAACTAGTTTTATGTGCATTTATAATTCTGCTCTAAATTTACCACATATGTTAAACATATATAGACCTATGATGCATATTTTTTTAAACTTAAAAGTGCAGGTTACTTACATTTTGACACCCTCTTCCTAGCAAAGTCACAGAATATATCTATGCCATTGAAATATTTTTCTATGGAAAATCACTGATGTTGTATATCCCTTTACAGTTTGTTTCACAGACTTCAAAACAAGCCAAAGTTCAGCTCTCTAGATACATACATTTTACAACATTTGTTATCTTGTGAAGCACAATTTTTTCTGTTATTTTAAGCTTTCAGAAACTAACAATACAAAACTTCATGGGAGGTGAAACGCAGAAAGCCTCCCTAGCATCTTGCATCATTTTCTTGTAGGACTTGTCCACAGTGGGTAGATTTTAGGTCCCAGCCACCTACAGCGAGTCCACCTTTTGGGCAGGACACAGAAACGGAAGGAATGAGAGCAAGTCTAGCGTCTTTTTGATAGAACAGTTTGTAGTGAGATTAGAGTACAGTAGATGATGCCACCCTACAAGTACGATGTTGCACATAGAGGGGCGAGAGAATTTCAAGGGGGGCATAGGAAAGTATACCCATTTAACCAGTGGGTCCAACCTGGGGACCGTCACTTAACGTGCTCGTCCGATGCATGGCGAATATTCAGTGAATGTTAGCAAATCACACCACCTCCGCAAGATCGAACATGAGGACCTTGCATTGGTAATCTGAATTGCTAACCACTCAGCCATTTGTGGCGTAGAAACTAACAATTGGAGTATATTCCTAATATATAGTGCACTCTCTTTTCTCATGAATGGCTACACATGCATCAAATTTCATTCAAATTCAGAAATGTCAGGTTGAAAATTGAACATTGATGTGTTAATTTTACAAGGAATGACTCCTAAGGTTTCTCTCCTTTTCAGCACAGCCAATTGTTTTATATAAGCTACAGAACACTTACTTTTGTATACATGGTTCATACATTTTTTCAATCACAAAATTCCAGGAATTTTCCAGGACTTTGGGATTTTTTTCCAGGACATACGATCCAAACACTCTTACTTAAAATGTAGAAAAAACACAGGTCTGCTCAACTTGTAACCTACAACAAACAACTTCCTACATGCTTGGGCAAACTTAATGCAGAATGTTAAAAATGATGTCTGCTGCAGCTAATCAGAAACTTAGAATCACAGATAAATACTGAAATACCAAAATTGTCACTGAAAATGTGACCAGGTTTAATATCTTCTAAACTTTTATATACAGATTTTGACTGATTTTGAGAAAAAATTATTTTCCTACTTGGCTTTAGTTCGATTATTGCAGCAAATTATAGAATAAAAAACAACAACATAAAACTCAAAAATACATAGGTATGTGGCATTACTCTTGAAATGCTTTCATATGCCATACAATCAATACATAAAATACTATTTATATTTTAATTAATTTGAAATAATGCTTCATCGGAAATTTACGGGTAAGAAAAGGTGAAATTTTTCAAAGGACCAAAGGGATTTTTTATTTCTTAAACACACAATCATGGGAGCAAATATTTGTGTTACACTTTATTTAGGGAAGAAATTTTCAACATAATATTTATGCTGTGGCTATGTTTTAAATTTGTACTCACCAGCAAACAAAGTATGCACCAAAATTTTTCAATGTGATATGAAGGAGAATAATAGGAAAACCTTAAATCTAAGGGATCTGTACAACTGCATTCATTAGTGATCAAGGCAATTTAACTGGGCATGATTAGAAAACTAATTATAGAAGATGCGAAGTAATTAGTTTGCTCAGAAGATACTAAGGGCAAAACAACCCACAAAATAAAAAAATAATAATAATCAGCTACTTACTTCCACTAGTGGATAAAAAGTATGTTACGAAAATTAACAAATGGCGCAAAGAATGTTCCCCATAGCAGAAGGAAGGTACTGGAGACAAAAAGATTTTGAAATCGAACAGTTAAAAGAAGAGATATAAAAGGAAACATAATATAACTCTATGCCTTTTAGCGGAAGAATTTTGCATAATGGAAAAGTTGAAAACAGCCAAAAAGTATTCTTCATAGAAAAAGCCATGCTAAGGAAAATTAACTTTTCAAATACGTCTCCCAGAAGCAGAGATAGCAAGAAAAACTTTTTGACCTTTACAACCCCTAGGGGGAAGTTGTACATTATTTAAAGAGGATCATTTTATTGCAGCATATATCTTATTCACTCTCCATCTTTATTATAGCAAATGGAATACAGTAAAAAAAGAAATTTCTCAATAGGATTTTTGGAGGCAGAGCTAGGCTGCAAACGGAAGTACACAAACACTACCTAGTGGCAGAACTGTGAACTATAAACCCCCTCAAATACAAACCTAAAGTGTTCCATAAGGTAAATGGTATCTGGTGTTAAAATAAATTTTTAAATCGCACATTTAGAAGTAAAAATATTGAGAAAAATAGATTAAATATTTGAGCCCCCTAGCGGCGAAATCGTGTATTATTTTAGGAATAAAATACACACTAAAGAGTTTTCATAGTTAGTAGTATCTGATCAAAAGAGAATAGTTTTCAATCAGGTTTTTAGTCCCGCAGATATTGCTGTAAATGGAAACATGAACTAAGGCCCTCTAGTGGTGCACTTGTGCATTAAGAAATATTTGAAATTACATGAGAAACATTTCACACTGAAAATGTTCTCCAACAAAGAAAGAATTTTTCAAATCGGACTCCTAGAAACAGAGATACGGACAAAATAAGATATACGTGTATACCCCTGGTGGAAGCATTATGCACTATTTTAAGCAGGAAGTATTCTCAAAAAGTTTTCCGAGGTGAGCGGTATTGGTCCACGGAGGAATTCTTTCAATCGAGTTTCCAGCTCAGATTTTGTTGCAAATACATCAGAAGCAAAAATAAACACTTACGCCCCCTGGTGGCCAAACCATTCTTTACCACAAATGAGAAATTATATGCAAAACATTTCCCCTCAAGAGCTATATCTGATGCAGGAAGAATTTTTCAAATCGGACTTTTAGAAGCGGAGATATTGGAAAAATCGCGATTTACCTTTACATCTTTTAGTGGAAAAGTTATGCATTATTTGAAAAAGGGACTGTAACTAAAATAGTCTTCGACATAAATGTCATCGAAAGGAAAAAGAAGTTTTTCAATTGGATATTTAGAAGCAAATATATGAAAGAAAATGCCTTTTAAATTTGATACGATCTCCATTTGCGCCCTCTAACGGTGAAGTTGTGCATCGGAAAAAAAAACAGTACGCATGGATCACCATTCTCACATTTTAAACTTCCCAATACAAAAAGTATTTTACAAATCGAACTAATAATTGCAGAGATATGGTCTTCCCAGACAGACAGACAAAGTGATAACATAAGCACGGCACAAAAGATGCTAATAACGCAGCTTCAGTCCTTCTAACAGACAAGAAAACCAACAGCCCCCCTCCCAATTTTGCAGGGGGTAAGGAGGAAAATTTGTCAGACATAAGTTATATCAGTAGAAAAATCCTCAACTACAAAACATTGCGCAGGGACAAAAAGGCAGGAATAGATAAAATTCCAAGACATTAACAGAATTTTAGGACATTTCCAGGACTTTCTCAGGACAAAATGGAATTCCGGGACTTTTCCAGGATTTCCAGGACACATATGAACCATGTTTATCGCATGAGACTTGGATTTGGAACAATTCCCATTAGATGATATTTTAAAAAAATATTTTCATTATTAAAAAGCTTTCTACATGATTTTTTTTCACTGATCAATGTCTTTTATAAATACCTGCTATACTAAGGGTAAGACAAGATATCAATAATCCATAGAAAACTTTACATCAAGGATTTTAGTCCATGAAAACAATAATCTGGGATATTGACCAAGTGTTTACTTATTCGGTTTCATTCTCACGTGTGACTGTTGAACCTTACTTTCCTTAAGATAATGAAAAAAAAAAAAAAAACATACAGTTTTCTTTTACTTTCTCAAGCACAGGCAATTTTCTTAAAAATCTAAAGAAAAAAATTCAAATATTCTATGTTTTAAGATTTTATATTGATCAGATTTACTAAAAAGGAAGAAAGAAAGCATTTCCTCTTAAATAGAACTCATGTGTCATACTACTTAGCAACTTTCACAAACATCCTTAACCATGTTTAACCGGACACCTATAATCTCTTTCTGAACAATAACACAACAACATTCCTACCACCATTACTCCAAATTATACATATTACGATTTTGAATTGAAATATTTTGACATGAAGCACTTCTTTTAGTTAAAAGTGAAGATGACAATGTAAATATAAAATATTGAAAGAATATCAAATCTACTCACTCAAATTTTCAAGCATGGATATTGAATTGTTGCTCAAATTAAGAGTGTCCAACTTGGTCAGATGTTCTAGATTTTCAATCTTGAATAACAGATTTTCGTGCAGGTATAAACATCGCAGTTCTGTCTGATGTTCTAAATTCTCAATTTTACGAATACCATTGTTTTCTAACCACAAGCACTTCAGTCCAGTGAAATCCTCCAGATTTTCAATCTTAGTAAGACCTGTATCAAAAATGAAAATATGAATTATGATAAATCTTAAAGTAGTTAATTGCTGGATGTGACATAATTGATATGATGTTGAATTCATCTTCAAAATCTACAAAGAAGCAAATATTTTTTTCAAGCTGCACAAAATAATTTCTTCGATATACCCTTGATCTTATGTAAATCCCATGCATGCCCAGCTCAGGATTGTTGATGCATGCAAAAGCAATCTTAAAATAATATTTTTGAAGCTTGACAGAAAAAAGCTGTTCATCAAATTAACAATCCTACACTTACAGATTCTCTTTAGTAGGCAGGAACTACCCGACATATCTTTTACAGGTACTGTCATCAGCATTATTCAATGAAGTTGCTAGATCTTTTCCCAACTCACTCAGAATTACACTATACTTCATGAGATATTCTTACTCACCAATGAAACAGCTGAACGAGTATGGCATACTATATCTCCAAAAATTCACTTTCCACACGCACAACCATGTTACCGTACCAACGGAAGATTTTCCATAGATAAAATTTTTTGTAAACATAATGGTATTGAACTATTTAAATAAAACATGAATAAACTAATATACAACAGGTTGTATTAAGAGAATACAACGTGGTTTGTCACAAATATTTATTTTTTCAAGTCGACCATGGTTTCGCTGGGTATTGACCTAGCTTTATCAGGACAAATGGCACATAAATATTCAAATTGTATGTGATATATTAATGAGCTTAAAGAATTGCACTCAAATTCCAATTTAATCATCACTAGAGCTGACAAAGGAGGTCAGGTGGTTGTTTTAGACAAAAAGCATTATGATGACAAGTCAAAAATCTTATTTCAGATGGACCTTACAAAGAAATAAAGAATGATCCTTCAGATAAACAATTAAAAGAAATACAGAAATTGATCAAAAATTCAGAAACTCTGAGCCGAAACATAAAAAACAAACTTTAAACTTCATACGCTTATTGTGCGAGATTCTATGCTCTCCCTAAAATACATAAATCTGGCATTCCTTTCTGGCCTATAGTAAGTAATATCGGCACAGAAGCATGTAAGTTATCCAAGTTCTTATCTTCAAAATTATCTACCTTGGCCACTCCAAACGAAACATCTGTGAAAAATTCCATTGAGGTTACCAATTGACTCAAACTGCACCATTGTGTAGATCAACTTACGCTATCTTTTGATGTGGTATCTATAATCACCAATGCTCTAGTAAAAGGAGCTCTGGAATCCCTAAACAGCAAGTCTTATAGAGCAGCATTACAGCCAACCTGAAGTAGAAGAAATAACAAGTTTAGTGGACATTTGCACAAAACAGAACAGTTTTACTTTCCATGGAGCGTTTTATGAACAAACGGAAGGTCTAATCATGGGCAGCCAGCTCACTGTCACCAATATTATGTGAAATCTACATGTGTCGATTGAAGAAAAACTTTTTCAAGCTTATTAAATTTGGCTTATGGATACGATATGCAGACGATACTTTTGTTCTATGGAAAGGAAAAAATTCTGAAATTCCGGAATTAGTCAAACTTATAAATTCCATTTATCCTTACATTCAATTCAGCTACGAAACTGAAAATAACGGATGCCTACCATTCCTTGACATCCTGGTTACTCGCTTAAATGGATCTCTCGCAACCATAATTTATCGGAAGCCTTTCACTGTTTTCTCATGTCCACATGCCAAGTCCAATAACCCTTGGCAACAAAAACTCAGCGCCTTTTACAGTTACGTATATCGCACGATACATATAGGTCCAGATAAAAACAGTTTGGAAAAAGAACTTTATTTCCTCAAACGTGTTGCAGTATAATGAGGATACAACCCTTCCATTATAGACAAGGCTCTAACAAAATTACAGAAACCAAAGCCTATCTCCACGTTAACTCCTGTGATGCGCCCATTGCGAGAGAATTTTGCTATTATTCCATTTTCCCATGACATTGCTTTCAAAATTCCAAAAATTCGGAAAGCCTTTAATTTTAAAGTAATTTTTAAACCCGTAAACAAAATGAACTTTTTAGGATCAAAGGACTATGTTGAAGACAAAAACTTGTAGGGAATTTTCCAAATTCCATGTGAATGTGTTGCTTCCTATATAGGACAGGCCCATAGGGCACTGCGTTTTCGATTGAAGGAGCACAAGACCTAAATTCGGAACTGTGACCTAAAGAAGTCATTGATGGATAAACACTGTTACAAAAGGGACCATACATTTCTCTTTGAAGAAGCAAAACTAATTGACAAGCCAGATTCAACCATCAAACTTGATATTTTGGAAGCTTTCCATATATATCAGAAGTCTTCACAACTTGTTAATGACGTGGCATCCACCCCATTTCTATCAAGCAGGTGGAAGCAACTGAAAACCAGTGGCTGTAAATACCGTTTATGATACCATATACAATTTGAATATTTACATGCCATTCATCCTGATGAAGCTAGGTCAATACTCAGCAAAACTATGGTCGACTTGAAAAAATAAATATTTGTGACAAACAACATTGTATTCTCTTAATACGTATAATCGTCACAAGACTGTAGTCTTTGAGATCAAGAATACAACAGGTTACTATGAAAACATATAGTTGACTAAGCATGTACCAAATCGTGGAATACATTTCTATTCTTAGTAAAAATTCTGTACTGAAAAATGTTTGGAGCAAATCAGGAAAGTAGGACATATTACAACTAATGGAAAATTTACATGATGAATCACTGAAAACATATCAGGAGCAACTGAGGAAATCAGAGCACACTGAACCTAGTGAGAAAACTACAAGCTGAATCTTTTAGAGTCTATCGTGAGATTTTATATTTTTTAGTTTTTCACCTTGCTGCCATATGACAGTAAAACTGCAGGCAAGGTGTGGGTTGGCCACAGCTCATTGATGCTAGAGGTGAGCAATGGCTACCCCGTATGGTACAAGCCAACAGAAGGAATACTGTGGCACAACTCACCAACTATTTGAATGCTGATGATGGTAGTTATGTGTCATAACACACAGTACATTGAACCCTGCTAAAAATTGGGCTGCATAGTTGCAAGCCACTCTGAATTTCCATGCTAACTTTGGTTCACTGTTGAAAGCACCTACAATGGGCATGCGAGCATCAAAACTGGACCTTGAATGATTGGAAGAAGGTCATCTGGTCAGATGAATTTCATTTCTTGTTGCACTATGTGGAAAGCCAGGTATACGTGCAATGTTTACCTGGGGCAGTGTTGGCACCATGATGCACCGTGGGATGAAAAGAAGCTGGTGGAGATGGTGTCATACTTTGGGCAATGTTCTTCTGGGAAACCCAGGGTCTAGTCATTCATGTGCAAGAAACTATGACGTCTACCATTCACCTAAACGTCATTGCAGACCAGGTACACCCTTTCATGACAACAGTATTCTCCTCGAGTAGTGCCTTCTTTGACCACGATAATGTGCCATGCCACACTACCCAGATTGTTTAAGAATGGTTTGCAGAACATGAGGAAAACTTCCAGATATTGGCCTGGCTTCCAAATTCCCCAGCCAATCCAATCAAGCACCTGTGGTTTGCATTTGAACAGCAAATATGATCTGTGGCAGCTCAGCCATGTAACTTACAAGAGTTAAAGGATCTGCTGGTAACATGTTGGTACCAGATACCACAAGACACCTTTAGAAATCTTGTAGCATTCGTGGCTCACTGGGTAAGAGTGGCAGCATGTGGAGGACCAACATCATATTAGGCAGGTCGTTATAATGTTTTGGCTCTTCAGTGGATGGGTGTACATATACATATTTAAAGCCCTGCTATCTAGCACTTTAGCTAGGAAAATTCAGTCATTTCTATGTCAAAATTTCAGGGTATTTTGAAACAGGAAGTATCCGAAGATATAGCTTAGGTTCAAACCGAAGTACTAATGGAACTGATATCAACCTGGAAAAAAATTCACAGCATGCTTTAAGAGGTAGAAGAATCATTGCAGTATATGTAAATACACATCCAAAAGTATTACTTCAAGCAAAAGAATCTCCCAGTTCATGCATAGCATTTCTTTGTAAATGAAAGAAAACCAAAATGAAAGATGGCTGGTTTAGCCTAGAAACCTTCAGATCAGATTTCTTTCCCTACTACATTTTAGTAACAAGTTTTAAAATACTATCCACAGATAATATAGTGTATTTAAATTCAAGGCAATAAATATTTCACAGTTTTATAAATTACTGTTCTTGAGGCTGAATTTTTCCCACAGTGCAAATCTTAAGTGTTCAACAGAAACATTTAAAATAGTAAACAAATCATAATAAGATTTGATAAGAAGAGCTTTAAACAGCCAGACTGGCTTTAAGGGGGTGTGAGTGGTGCTGCCACATTAGATGTCGACTTCTGGAGGGTGCTGAGCTGAACATTTTTTTTTAAAGTGAAATGGTAGAGTATGCAAAAAAAAAAAAAAAAAAAAAAAGAATATCCTGCAAGTATTGTAATTCGAGACGATGAGCAATGGCTTTTTAGAAATGATGAAAAGCAGTGGCATAAAGAAAAAGAACAAAACATGCAGTGAAATGCATACCAAAGGAGATGGCCTTACAACAGAAAGTAAAAGCCATCTATTATTATTGACAAAAAAAGTGTTTACCACTTTTTTGGATGTAGTTATATCTTATGTCTAAAAGGCTTATTTTTATGTACAACATTTGACTTTTGGAAATTATGCAAAATATATCGAGTGAAACAGTAAAGAGGACTGCTGAATTCGTATTCTGCAGTAATAGCATATCATATATAGCCACATAGTTTAAAAACAACATTTTAATGTTGTTAGTACTAATGATCTCTCATATTCATTTGTTGGTGGATTTCAGTTAACAATTTCATTTTCTTAATCCTCTTTGGACACTGTAACATCAGAAGTCCTTAAGCATTGCTTAGCCATTCTTAATAGTAGTTAGGTTGCTGATGAAAGGTCTTGCTGTCATTGGAACAATCTAAACAATCAAAAAATTATTAAAATTAAGCACAAAAAGGGGCGTTGTTTTTAGTGTTGAACTTGGAATCAGCTTGGAAAACTATTAATTTATATTGTATATCTTTTATATGTGGCTGGAAAACCATACAGCCCCCTCCCCCCACACACACAAAGCTTGTTGGTGGCTTCAACAAATATTGTCTCAATGGTCACCACAAATACTGAAGCCAGCCCAGTTAACCAGTATTAGTTGCAATTCAGTTGCACACAATTGCAAAGTTATAGTCACTTCATAATTTTTTTATTTCTTCCTCTTCTTGAGATTGAATTTTGGTAGCACAAATCTCAAGTTCTTAATGAAAAGAACATTTTGAATGCTACAGCAAGGCATTTAGGAGTACTGTTTTGGCAGGTGTCAACAAACCACATTAAAGATAGAATAAAAATAGCAATGTTTACCACAATTAAATGCTTAATAAAAATTAAATGTTTAATAAACATTTAATTGTGGTAAACATTGCTATTTTTATTCAATCTCAACACAGCAAGTTTTGTAGTCATAAATTATAGATAAACCACATTAAAGTTTGAACTATTGTTTTAGCTGCAATATTAAAACTACTGTACTTGTTAATCCTTTAAAATATAAGCATTTTTGTAGATTTATAGACTGTTATTAGAAATTCAGATTTAGAACAATGAATTTCTTTCACATCAATGTAGCCATTATAGAATTTTGTACATATAAAAAAATATGGTGGTCAAACAATCATACATGGCAAGCCTAAGCTACACTTGACAAATACATATGCAATATTTACTTATATATACTTGAAGTCACAAAAGGTTTTTACGAGTATATTACTATCTTTTACCCCATTTATATTAGGAATACATATTTCAGTAACATCATGAAAACATTTTGCAGAATCTTGGGCAACATATGCCAAGATTCTGTGAAGTACTGTGGTATTGTGGCTTATATGCTGACGTTAATACGATATTTTGAAATGCAGTGGACAAAAGGGCAGATCTTTTTTTTTATATGAACAAAAACTTATTTCAAGTGAAATGATAAAAATTAATGTTGAACATATAAAAACCAAATTTAAACATAAAAATATATTAAATGTTGATATATTGTAAATAATTAACAGATATAATACATTTTGACAGTTTTTGGTTTCACACAAAAAGTTCAAAATACTTTCATAATAAAATCAAACCTTTAAAGTGAAGATACAGAGACTCATTTAAATGAGGTGTAATATACAGGCAGGTTTCTTTGCAAACTTTCCGTAGAAAGGCTTTTGTTATCCTAAAATGAAAGAACAACAAAACATTAACATTTAGACAATGAAAAAGTCAGTTAAGGAAAGATTACATGAGATTTTGATACATACACGGGTGATTTTCACATCATTTATGGCTTTCGTTTAATGTTGGGCTGATGATAACTAATACAGTTTTTCAAAATATTCACTTCATTTATTCATTTTACAACATAAATCAAAGCAGTTAATAGTGCAAAAAGGTAAAAGACCTTTAAAGAAAGCTAGGAGTTTACTAGATTTTTTTTTTTTTCAAGTTTCAAAGTCTATTTGGCTTTGCAGTTAATGCTAAAGATGGGAGAAAGTGGAATCCAAAGACAAAATATGTTGGTGAATATCAGCTACTTATCTCACTCTACTGAGACACAGGATTAATTAAAAGACATGGTATCAAATTTGTTTGCCAATCCAGATCGTTCAGGCATTTAATAATTCAGTACCTGTCATCAGAGGTCACATGTTTCACATTGTCACTTCTCTGAGCTGTAAACTGTGAAGTATATGACTACTGATGGTATGCAATGAATAATAATTGCCGAAAATATTTGGATAAAAAAAGGGGGGGGGGAGATCAAGGTAAGAAATCTCTTATTTCAGTATAGATTTAGTTGAATGTTCGATATTCACCTGATACACACCACTTCAATTGCATATTTCATTTGCTACTTAAACAAGAGGTAAGATTTCTCCAGAAAATATAGCAAACATTTTAAGAAAAAAATTATCTTACATTGTTTCTACTAGTTTCATGGTAACAAGGCTCTAATTATAATGTACTCAGACATGAAGGGGATTACATTCGTACAATATGTAAAATGCTAGTGCAAAACTAGGAAAACAAGTACCATAATAAGAAAGAATCAAATGCATACTGTTATTGCTGCACATATTAAATGATGCACATTTTCATCCTGGCCTTACAGCAAAAGTTCACCAAACTGTCATCATTGTCATCAGTAACAGTCATTTTGATCTGACTGCTGGAAATTGGTAGGTTTGCATCCTACTAAATGCATTTAATTTCAAAATAAACTGCTGATATGCTTGTTATCCGGGAATTACAACACATATGCAGCAAAACACATAACCAAAAAATATTGCATGCACAATTGGAAAAATGATAAAGCTCCTTCAACAAGTGGTAATCAATTAAGACATGAAGACTAGAATAAGTTGTTCATAGTATGCCAGCTGCCATCTACATCTGAAGGGTTATTTCAAATCACCCAACACAAATTTTGAGCATTTGGCTCCAGAAGATAATACTAAATTACTAAATCATTTCCTTAGATGAGAGCATATAGTCTCCAAATCACAGACACTGACTTTTCAGAAATCCAATGGGTGCTCTAGCTTTTCCAGAGTGAAACCTGGTAACACTTCCATAAACAAGTTCATCAACCTAAAAATTTTCATGCATTTTAACTATGCATTTCACTCAGAAGAAGTGGACTACTTTTGAATGGCAGGTTGCCTCTCTTTAGACCAGTGCTGAATGCACTTAACACTAAACATTATGCTTGGAACAGGGGTGTAGCTAGCAGGGGCTATAGAGGGGGCTCAACCGGCACTGCAAGCCTGCAAGATAAGCAAGCTGCCCCTGGAAATGCACATTGTTGTAAATTATTTGAACTTTTACTTTCGTTGCTTTATGAAAATTATATTTGTATTTCATTATAAGCATAAATACTTTTCCTTATTTTGTTATGCATTATATTTTTTAAAAACAAGGAAAATTGAAGTGATACAGTACAGTGAATAACTACAGAGACATTACTTTTAAGGGGAAATCAGAAGGAGAAACTACGCCAATGATTATGTGCCACATGATGACAGAGCTTGTTGGTGTTTTGGGCTATAGGAGAGAGAAATACTGCCACCCCCTTTTTTTCAGAGAAACTAAAACTTTTACAGAACATTACAAAAAAAAGAAACAGATAGAAAGAAAGAGTGATGTAGGTGGCGGTGTAGTAGGGCAGAAGACTAAACCCCCTGTTCATCATTTGGTAAGTGACTACATGATGCCAAGCTGCTGTTTAAAAGCTTTGCATGTGAGTAGAGAGTGAGAAAGTTTTCAACGTCTTCTTGTTCATTGTTTTTCGTCCAGTAGGAGTGGTTTTGCGATGCTTTTGTTTGAGAAAAGTTTTCTTTTTGGTGGGATTATGGTGTTCTTTGTTTTTGAGAGGGGGTATGACTGTTGACCACGGTAAGAATTGTGTACCAGCGGGCACCAAAGAAGGAGGATACACAATTAAAGATGGAGAAAAAAGTGGAACCAAAAAAGAGGAGTAGAAAAAGTTGAAGTATGACATCAGTAAATCCCAATGCCATTGTGTGGATCCATGGAAAAAAGACCAGAAAAAAAAAAGAATTCAAGGGAGTGTAAAATATTTTTTAAAGTCATGGTGAACTACGGGCTATTACAAAACTACTTCGTGTCACTTAATTTGCATGTTTGCGCATGTAAAGTACAACAATGGTGAAATGAGAGGACCACACCCAGCTGGAACCTACAGGAAACCCAGAATCCTGACGTGCAAGGAAATGTTCAACAGAAGCTAACCTAAAAAGTGTAAGCTGATATTTATTACTTTTGTCTAATTGTTTTTACTTTTTGGAATAATTATTTGCTAATGAAGTAAATTAACAGGAGATTAAAAACAAAGCAAAACATACATTGTATGTCTGTATTTGTGCGAAAATGCAGTTTGTAGCTGAACACAGAGCCCCCCCCCCCCCCCCCGCAGTGGTGTAGCCATAAATTTCTTAAGGGGGTCCATGGGTTTGGTTCATTGGTGAAAGCCCCTAATATACATATATATATCGCTTTAATTTCATACATAATCTCACCTCAAGAGGGGGAGGGGTCCGGACCCGAGGACCACCCTCTTGGCTACATTTATGCCCCCAGATTACACTTCAGCCCCCAGATTACACTTCAGCCCCCAGATGACTTCTCATCCCCCTCCCCTGGTTCTGGGACCTAGCTATGGCCCTGGCTTGGAGTGCTGTTTTTCACCAAGCACTTACTTCTTGCACTATGCATTTCACATCTGGCATTCATCCAAGAGAAAGGGTACTTTTTCCCAATCTTGATACTTGGAGTTACACTATGAATGCCCTGCCTCAAACTGAGGCACCTGCACTTCTGACTTCTCTGCTCTCATCTGAAAATCAAACTTCAATGACGAATTTTTATTTAATTACATCCCTGACGCTTATCCTCAAAAAAAAAAAAAAAATGGATGAAAAAGGTGGACAATCATTCATGTTGGAAGAAAAAAAGAAAACATCAAGAAGTACAGATTCTGGGGAAAAAGCAATGCTGAAAATGAATTTTTCACAGCTCCTTCAACACTGACTATATACAATATTAACGGACTGCATTAAAATTGAAGACATAACAGAAAAAGCATCTTGGTGCAAATTTTTTATAGTGCATCACACAGGTGCTAACTTTTCAGAAATCTAATGGGTGCTTGAACTTCACGCATGAAGTCCAATGGGTGCTTGAGTTCTGAACGGGAAGTCCAATATGTGCCCAAGCTCTTTACATACCCACACATGCAAACATAAATTTACAGTGAAATGTTGATTACATGTTAATTAGTCATATGATTTAATAGGTGATACGTTTTTAAAATTAGAACGAAAATATAACTATATACATTCTTATTCTTATGTGCATTTCACAGTTTTTTTGGATGTGGGAGCTTTTAGTGTTATCAATGACTTAATGGGTGCCTGAACACCAAAGCACTCACATAGTCAGCTTCTATGGAGCATTGTATGATAACAAAGACAAAGTTGCTTTTACTTTGTTCAAGATGCTGGGGAAGTAACATTCTAGTTATTAGTTCAGTAACAGTCTAAACTTCCACGTTCGGCCCCGCTAGTTCCGAAAGCAATAATAGATGGTGCCACGGTAGCACTTCACCTATCCTCCGCTCTTCTCGCACGTGAAATGCATTCAGCCATTTCTTGACTTTATGTGTCGATGCGTCTCATCGTTTAGTACAATTCATGTGTTGGAAGAAGTACGCTTCAGGGAATGATGAGTACTTTCCCCGCACACTTGGTACGTGTTTTTTTTATGCCGAGATTCGTTATTGATAGAGTGATGATTCTCACATATTTTTTCTCCAAAGGATTGTCTTACAATGAGGCGATTGAAGAAACCTCACATGGCCACATCCACTGAGACAGTTAGCGACTGGTATTCGTATTGCACACAACTAGTCTCACAGTTTATGGTAGCCTCACAATGTAAATGTACTTGGCAGACCATATTCTGGAATATTTATTCCGACGGAATTGCCGTCTTTCCTCTAAACATTGCTTTGAAGTCCTCATTCCTGCGATCAGACAGTTCTTCCCTGGCAGATAAAACTTTCCTTGCTTTTATTCTGCTAGCTACACAGTTTCATATTCTTCCATGAAAATAAATATTTCACACAAATGCCACAATCAACATTCAAAAAGGTCCTTTTAAACGCCACCTTTCATCCATATTATTCGCTTCCTTTGCCACTTTCACAACGTAACAGAATGCTTCACGATGCAGCGATAACGTTTCGCCATCTATCGTCGCTTCATAAAACTATTTTTGGGCCGAACGCGGAAGGTTTACCCAGTAATATACACTGAGTGATCACTGAATTACGACCACTTACCAAATACTTCATAGGTTCTAATTTTACCCTCAGTACAGCAGCTATCTGATAAGGCATCAATTCAATAAGATGCTAGAAACAGCTGGGAGGTATGGCCAATCAAGCTGTGAGTAATACAGCCTTCAATGCAATTATGGAGGTGATTTGTGTATCCAGATGCCTGATATGCCATTCCATAATGTCCCACAAGTGCTCTATGGGATTCATATCGGGGGAGTTCGAAGGCCAATCGATATGCCGGAAGTCTGAACTGTGTTCCTTAAACCATTCCAGCACAACATTGGATTTGTGGCTCGGCGCATTGTCATCTTAGAAGACATCATCACTATTCAGAAAAAAGTGCAACATTGCTGGACGGGTCAGCAAGCAATTCACGATAGGGGCACCAGTCATACGTTGTTTCACATGCACCATGGTGTCCAAGTTCCTGCCTGGTAAACATGTCCCATGCCATACAACCACCTCCACTGCTTGCACTGTGGAGACCATGAAGGATGGATCAAGTGCCTCAGGTTGTTTGCTCTCAATATGTACACAACCATCCAGAGAGTGGAGTAAAATACATGACTCATCAGACCAACACACTTTGTTCCTGTCATCTGACATCCAACTTGCATGACCTTTGCACCAGGTGGGTCTTTTGTGCCAATGGACCATGGTTAGCAGAGGATGTTGTTGGAATCATCTGCTGTTATAGTCCATATCTTCAAGTGTGAGACACATTGTCACGGCAGATACTGTTCCGGGTTGACCTCTGTTGTATTGGGTAGTCAAATGTTGAACAGTGCTGTGTCTGTTGGCCTGCACAAGTCGTTGGACCAGGCACTCACCTCTCACATCAAACAGAAGTCATCACTCTTTCCACATTTATAAGTGAGTCACGGAAAAATTATCATTGGCTACCACCGGGAATCGAATCCAGGGTCTTCCAGTTACGCACCAGACATGCTTCCACTGCGCCACAGTGGCCTCGAATTCCTCCAGACTCACATACATTAACTGCCAAGCCACTTGGCAAAAATTTATTCTAATAACTGGGATAAATCCAATATTCTTATTCTATAAACGTGGAAAGAGTGATGACTTTTGTTTGATGTTCCTAGTCCATGTCAAATGTCTGTATTAATTATTCATTCACCTTCTAATTACTTGTTCAGTTGCTGCTTACCATCTTCGGTGAATCCCCAGCATTGTGTGGGGCTCCAAGAAACAACCTGCCAAGTGGCTTGGCAGTTAGTGTATGTGAGTCTGGAGGAATTCGAGGCTGCTGTGGTGCAGTGGAAGCATGTTCGGCGCGTAACTGGAAGACCTTGGGTTCGATTCCCGGTGGCGGCCAATGAGAATTTTTCTTTTTTCTGTGACTCACTTATAAACGTGGAAAGAGCAATGACTTTTGTTTGATGTTCCTAATCCATGTCAAATGTCTGTATTAATTACTCACCTCTCACATCAATTTTTTGCTGTCTTGCACAGTTTTGCCTCTGGGTCATTGTTTGACCATTTTCATACCAGTCCTGATATACTTTAACTATGGTGGCTCACAAACAACCCATCAGTTCAGCCATTTGGGAAATCAAGGCACCCACTCTCCAAGCCCTGATAATCTGTCCTTTCTCAGAGTCCGATGATAATTCCTTCTGTTTACCCATCACGCACCAAACTGCTTCACTCACACCTTATATATGCTACGTTGGTTGACTAATCATGCCCTTTTAGAAATGCCATGGTCAACAGAGTGCATCCACTTTTGATAGGGGTGGTCATAATTCAGTGATACCTGGTGTATAAAAAGGCATTAGATTTTGCTAATTTAGCTGGACACAATTTTTGCATAACTAATACAGTATTTCAAAGGGATATAAATATAAATTTTATCATTTCATCATAGCACATGAAATTTGAAGTTGCTTGAAGTTCATTATAACAGGATTTGACCTGCACATAATCTTGAGAAAATATTGTGGCATTTCCATTGCACATAGGCTAATGTTCTGTAATATCATGTAGTTAATTTCCTTTGAGGGGTTGTCTTTCACTAAGTTAATACATAATATATCATTCAAAAACTATTAAGTTTGTTTTAATTTTTAGCAGTATACAGTAGATGAAAAGTGTTCTTTTCATTTATTATTATTTTCTTTCTTTCTGGTATACAGCTTCTGGTGTCTCAAGATTCTAATTTTTCCATTTGTACTTTTAACCACAATAATTTCAAATATGATCACATAGATCTCCTTTTCTGGGAACAGAGGGTATCTGTGCAAAATTGCACAAATTAACCCAAACACTGTAACAAAACTAAAATTTCATATTCAATCATTTTTTACAGCATGATTTACCTATGCAACTGTAAAATATTAATTCCATTATTATGATTTGTTTGAATCTATAAAATCGTATTATCATTCAACTAGGTGAAAACCCATCAATGATGATGGGAAAGAGTAGTATGTAGAGTAATTTTTTAATAAACAAGTATTCTTTTTGTTTGTGACATTTAAATGTGAAAGAATGTTTCATGAGCATTACAACAATAAAAAAAAGTACATTGGTTGAGGCAGGGATTTGATAATTATAACAGGCAAGCACCAGGAGGTGCCACCAAAGTGGGACAAACATTCAAGCATTCAGACAGAGGAAATTATATTCTTTGTGATTATTAAGCTTAGGTTAAATCTATATTAACTGTATAAACATCAGCTTTCTAGGGTATGTGCCACATTTTTATTCATGCAGTGTTTCACACTAGAAATCAATAGGGCACATACTTTTTCTTGAAGGGGCATGGCCAGAAGTAGTTCCTAGTTCAGAGTCATAGCCTCTTCAACAATAAAAATGCCCTTTCCCTTGTGCTAGAAAGTATCTCTAGCACTTTTCAGATAGGGCAATAAATCTTCTGAATGAAAACAGGCATGGTGTTGGGCCCTTTGTTATTAGGGCAGCATTAACTATAATTCACTGGGTAACAGAGATGCAAATCATTTTTTTATAGATGCAGTTGATTATGACACTGGATTGACCATGTAAAAATGTATTTTAAAGCTTAATAGCAAACACCAAAGCTAAAATATTTTAGCATCCAACATTTAACTATTCAGAGTGTCGTGACTTTAAAAAATTGGTGAACATATACCTCTAGAGCCATCTCCTTAAGTCAACAATTTTCAGCCTCAGATGCACTGGCACACCTAGGATTTCTTTATGGGGGTGGTCCAAAATATTGAAGACACAAATAAAAATACCCAGGAGAAAGCATCTTCCAAAATAATGGGAAGCAATAAAAATATCTCTGCCATATTAAAGTGCATTTCCAATGATTTGTAAAAAATATATTTAAAAACATATACAAACACGTTTAAAAATAAGCAACCAATAACGAAGAACAAAGGACCAAGTGATACCTCATGGAGAAGACTGATGACCTTGCACTACAACCACTGAGTATGCCACTGTTCAGATGCAATATTGAGCTATCCAAGTACTGGAAGTGAAACAACAAAGATTGTGCTGTATTTGAAAATTCAGTCTTATGACTTACTTGGGGATGTCAGAGAAGCTTGAGTTATGCACCAAGATGGCTGTAAATGGAAATGTTTTATATGTCAATAGTAAGTAAAATCTTGTACCATAATTTTTGAACTTCAATCGAGCAGATGAGCTTTCTTTGAGAAGCTAACCTCTGAATCTCAAAGAACACACGATAGTACCAGGGAGAAAAGCAAGCAGAGATAGTTTGAAGAATGCCAATCTATATTTTTCCTGTTTTTTTGTTTGTTTGTTTATTTTTTCATTTTTTTTTATGACACTCAGGCAACTTTGGCTAGAAAGAATCACTTAGTCACATGTTGCCCAATGTATCAGAGCAATTACATTTTTCAAAATATTATAAGCTTTATTGCTGTTAAAATTTTAGAAAATAATTAATAAGCACAGTACAATCTGTAAGATTCATAAAAGACAGATCACAACAATAAAAACTGTACCTGGGTGAGGAATCATCATCTTTTGAGAGACATCTGTACATGGTGGAATTCTGGTTAGATTCTTTTGCAACCTTGAAAAAGAAATAACAAAGCAAAGCATATTAACATACATGACCATCATACAAAAAAACAGGAAGAATTTCAATTCTTTAGATTAGTGACAACCTCTTTTTCATGAGCCCTTTTTTTCGCCTGGGAAACCTATATTTTTTGATGAAATATTGAATTTCCAACTGATATGGAGTTCTGCTCACAGTTTTTTTTTTTTTTGCATGTGTTTTTACTGTTCTTTTATTTATAAGACTTCATTATACGTACATGTGTTGGGAAATTCATGATGTACTCAGTAGAGAACTGATATCTCACTTGTTTATATTTGTGTGACTATTGAAACCACTATCTATCATATGCAGGCCCATATTTAGCATATATTATCTCCCTGTACAGTCATTTCCTTCTTCAGTCGATTTGCAGGACCATCATACAAAAAAACAGGAAGAATGTGCTGCCATCTCTCATAAACACAAAAGAGTACAGTATAAATTTCACTAAATTATGGGTTTTACACAGAAATAAAGGAAATTACTTAAGTCAAACTTTTGGGTAGCACCCATACCCTTCCATCCTCAGGACACACTATAGTTGCTAAATTCCAACTTTTCACATCATTTAATGCTGCACCTCCTCTTCTCTCAATTTCCAGTCCTTCTGACAATTTTCTCTTGAAAAAGTGCTGTTGATGTGTCAGAACTTCTACAGTGTCCCAAAGCACTTTATGTCCTGTATTTTCAACATGTCTGTCCAAACCTGTTTTGTTTGTCAAATTTCTAATTGCAGCTTTATGTTCTGCTAGTCTGGTCTAAAGATATCTGCCTGTTTCTCCCACATAAGACCAGACTAGCAGAACATAAAGCTGCAATTAGAAATTTGACAAACAAAACAGGTTTGGACAGACATGTTGAAAATACAGGACATAAAGTGCTTTGGGACACTGTAGAAGTTCTGACACATCAACAGCACTTTTTCAAGAGAAAATTGTCAGAAGGACTGGAAATTGAGAGAAGAGGTACAACATTAAATGATGTGAAAGGTTGAAATTTAGCTAATAAATGGTAACACCAACTATAGTGTAGTCCTGAGGAAGGGTAGGGGTGCTACCCAAAAATCTGATTTTAAGTAATTTCCTTTATTCCTGTGTAAAACCCATAATTTAGTGAAATTTATAGTGTATCAAGTCCAGGAGTAGCCATGACATCAATTATTATGAAAGAGTAGTTCTTTAACAACGAACGATGAGAGAGGACTGACTGATAACATTTCAACCTTTTTTTATATATCACACTAAATGCTATAAACTTGTTTACTAGTTATATTCAAGTAAGTTTGCAAATGAGTTGCAAGTTTGCTATAATTTTCTTATTTCAATGTTATTTTGCTGCCCTGTACAGCTGCACATGCCTAAATGCAGGCCTGATCATATGCAACAGTTATCATTCACAGCTATACCTCACTTTTTACGGTGGGAGGGCAGTCATGATATAAATGCTGATAAAAAGTCACTGAACTATCATGTATGTTTTTTGACTGACTTGGGCTCATTCTATTGCATATTATTGCATTAGTAGCCATCATAGGCTTAGCAAGTCATGATATGCATTTTACAGAAAAAATAACCAGTTACTGGGTTTTGCTCTGCAGAATATTTAGCAGTTCTGTGACCTTTTGCTAGCTATATCGTGGCCAGTGATGTAGTTCTAAGGAGGAAAAAATGCCTTAGCAGTGAATGGATTACGTAAAAAGTAATGCAGGAAGAAGGCCCTCAAATTTTCAAAAGCAATTTAAAGTTTGACTTGTTTTTATCGTTTAGCATTTTGATTAAATTTTTAATACCCATCATTTTTATCAATTTTTATTAAAGTTGTTTAATTTGAGCAATTTTAAACAAAACAAAGAATATTATATGGGAGTTAATGCTAAGAATATCATTCATTTCTTTTTTCTTAAATATGGCTTTGCCATTGTATATGAATTTAAATTTTTAGTGTGAATAACATGAATCAGTTACTGATTACGTGTGATCGCACACCTATTTTTCTGAGATTATAGGGAATAAAAGATATCTTTCCTGCTTTTTTGTTGTTGTTTGTTTGTTTTAGGGTTTAACAAGCTTTGTCAGCATCTAGAATAATAGGCAGTTTCCCGTACCATTGAGTGTATTTGGATTAAGTAGACACATATATAATTCTGTTGTTTATTTTTTAAAACATCATGTTAATAAAATCTTGTTTCAGTTGATTTTCATCAGAAAAATCAAATACTTTATCTGAATATTTTTGAAAAAGAAAGGAGAAAAGAAAATCAGGTCTGCTTGTTTTTAAGGAATGGGGCTGGCGATCACCCCAATCTGGATCCGGCACTGCATAATTTTCAGTAATGCTCATTTCATATTTTTTTGTTTATGTTCATTTTTCTACCCAGTTACAGACATTTGCAGGAATTCTTCAGAATGTATATTTATATATACATATATCATCATCATTGTCAACCATTATCAATCCACTGCTGGAAGAAGGTCTCCCCAAGTTTCCTCCACAACGGTCTGTCTTGTGCCAGTCTCTTCCATGTCACTCCCGCATAATTTCGAATTTCATCCATCCATCTTCCATGTGGTCTTCTTCTGGGTCTTTTCCTGTCCCTTGGAATCCAATCTAAAATTTCGGCTGTCCATCGATGGTCTGTTCTTCTGGCAGTATGTCCAGCCCATTGCCATTTCAGGGATTTAACTCTGATCATGATGTCCTCCACTCTTGTCATTTTTCGGATCCACGTGTTCCTCTTCTTATCTCTCCTGGTTACATCAAGCATGCACCTCTCCATGCTTCTTTGAGTTGTCTGCAGCCTTTGTATGTCTCTTTTAGCTAAGGTCCACGTCTCTGCACCATACGTAAGCACTGGAAGGATGCATTGATCAAACACTTTTCTTTTAAGACATAATGGCATAATGCTCTTGAAAATTATGCTGTTTCTTCCAAAAACTCTCCAGGCAAGTTTTGTACGCTGATTAATTTCTTCACCAATGTGACCCTCACTTGATATCTGCTGTCCAAGATAAACGTACGTGTCTGTTATCTCCAGCTTTTCTCCATCAATCGATAAATCTTCATTTCTTGTAAAAGCATTGTACATCACTTTTGTCTTCTGAAAGTTCATTTTTAATCCCACTTCTTTATTCTTGTCAGCAAGTTCCTGGATCATACTCGGTACCTCTGATGGGGTAGTTGCAAAAATGACTATGTCATCAGCAAAACGAAGGTGGGTTAGATAATCTCCATTAATCTTTATCCCTTTGTTTTCCCAGTTCAGTGATTGAAAGACATTTTCCAATGTGGCATTAAAGAGCTTCGGAGATATGGTGTCACCTTGTCTCACTCCTTTTTCAATTTTTATGTGTGTTGTATTTTCAAACAGCCGAATCTTTGCACTTGCATTTTCATAGATGTTATTAATAATATTAATGTATGCATCGTCAATACCGCAGGATTTCAGAGCCATTGCAACTGCTGATGGTTTCACCGAATCAAAGGTTTTTTCATAATCGATAAAAGCCATGCACAATGGAAGTTCATATTCCCTCGCTCTTTCAATTAGTTCTCTCAGTATGTGGATATGATCTATTGTGCTGTAGCCACTGCTGAATCCAGCTTGTTCTCTCAACTGAGCCATGTCTAGTGTCACCTTCAAGCGGTGTGAAAGAACTTGAGTGAAGATTTTATAAACCACTGATAGGAGGCTGATAGGTCTGTAGTTCCTGAGATCCTCAATGTCACCTTTTTTATATAGCAGGATCATTGTAGCGTTGTTCCAATCCTCAGGAATTTTCCCTTCATTAAGGCATCAAGTGAAAATTTGGGCGAGTACTGTTTCGATTTCTCCACTTGCTTCTTGTATGATGTCTACAGTAATTCCATCTTCTCCTGGAGCTTTTCCTCGCTTCATGTTCTTGATTGCATGTGCAACTTCTGCTGGAAAGACTGGAAGAACTCTGGTACTGGTACCTTTCATGATGTCTGGAGTACATGTATCATCCCTTTCATATAATTTGGAGTAGAAATCTTTCACTCTTGTCAAAATTTCGCCTCTATTTCTTGTTACAGAACCATCTTCTTTTCTCAGTGCCATAATCTGTTTTTTTCCCTTACTGAGATGTCCCTTTGCTATCTTTAGGCTTTGGTTGTTTTCAATTGCTTTCCTTACTAGTTCACAGTTGAATTTCCTTACGTCTTCAGTGATACTTTTTCGTACTGTCTTGCATAGCTCTATATATACCACTTTGGAAGTCACATCTTCTTTAGTTGTCCTCGTCTCTCTTCTTTTTTTCATCAACATTTTGGTTTCTCCTGATAATTTGTTCACATACAATTTGTTCTTAGACCCAGCTAACTTTGTTGCTGTTTCCATAAGAGCTTTGGTTACTTTTCTGTTAACTTCAGAAATATCCACTTCTTCTGATGTTAGGCCTTTTAAAGCAGAGAATCTCTTCTTCAGTTCCAATTTGAAGGTATTATGGTGTATTTTAAGGTTGGTTATGTCAATACATTTTGTTTGTCTTATGAGCTTGCTACGTTCGAGATTAGTGTTGAGGTGCATCTTACATCTCACCAATCTATGGTCACTGCCTGTGTTGAACCTGTTCAGCACACTGCAGTCTTCTATGACGAATTTTTTGTTACACATAATAAAATCAATTTCACTTGTCGTCCCATTTGGATGTCTCCATGTCCATTTCCTGTGTGGCTTTTTCTTGAAAAAGGAGTTCAAGATGAAAAACCCTTCTGCCTCTGCAAACTCAACGAGAGTATTTCCACGCTGGTTTCTGTTGCCGTGACCGAATTTACCTACTGAAGTTTCATTCTGTTGCCGTTGCCCTATTTTTGCATTGAAATATCCCATAATTATCTTCAAGTGCTGCTTACCTTTATTATTTAGATGATGAATTTCCTCATAAAATTCTTCAATTTCTTCTTCAGCATGACTTGTGGTGGGTGCATAAGTTTGAATGATCTGAGCCTGGTATCTTCTCGAGAGTTGGATAACGAGTCGTGCAGCTCTGTCAGAGGAACTTTCAACTTCTACAACTTTATCCTTCAGTTTCTTGTTTATTATAAATCCAACACCACTAGTTCTGCCAGTATCTGTCCCACGATAGTAGAAGAGATGTCCACTTTTCAGTTCAATGAGATCTTCTCCTTTTCTCCTTACCTCACTTAGCCCGACGATGTCCCACTTGATCCTTTGTAGTTCCTCTTCCAATTCAAGAAGCCTTGAATCAGAAGATAGGGAGCGTCCGTTATACGTAGCCAAGGTCAGCATCAGATGGCAGCCTAGTCCGGTCCTCCGGGGATTCTTAGCACCCTCTGCCTTCATGTCGCACTGGCCGCTGCCTTGGCCAGGTACATTCCAGCTGCCGGAGACTGAGGGCCAAGATTTAAGTTGTGGAGTCATTTTGGAGGGGTTTGGCCATAACTCACCACGCTGGCCAAGCGGGTTGGTGAGTGTGGGATAGCATTTCCTCTAATCCCGATAGTATAGTTATACCGCTATTGGCGGTCGTCAGAGCCCCTTTAGTGGGAACAGGATGTACCACGAGAAGGCGGGGTTGACATTTGTCAAGGAGAGGCTGTGATGTTACGCATCAATCTACCAAACAAGTAATTGGACACCTATGATAGGAAAGGAAAACGAAGTTTATTAACCTTCAATAGTTGGTGGAGCCTCCACGAGCGGCGATTACAGCTGCGACCCTCCGGGGCATACTCTCAACCAGGCGTTGTACAATGGCTAGCGGTATTTTCTTCCACTCGGCTTGGAGAAGACAGGTCAGTTCCTTCACCGATTTCGGACGGTAGGGGCACCCCTTAAGTCGACGCTCCAACTCGTCCCAGAGGTGCTCGATAGGGTTAAGGTCCGGGCTTTACGCAGACCAGTCCATTCGATTAACCCCATTGTCACCATACCAAGCCATGGTGGACCTCGCAACATGACAGGTGACATTGTCACCCTGAAAGTAACATGGGTCCACCCCGTAAAACTGCAACAACGTAGAAAGCACATGGTCATCCAATATGGTGCAGTAGGTCTCGGCGTTGAGTCTACCAGGAATTGCGACCAAGGGTCCCGTGCCATAATAGGAGAAACACCCCCATAGCATAATTCCACCGCCGCCGAACTTCACAATTGGCACAATACATTCCGGCAGGAGGCGTTCTCCAGGCAGACGCCAAACCCAGACCCTGCCATCCGAACTGTAGAAGGTGAACCTTGATTCGTCGCTCCGGAGAACCTGTTTCCACTGTTCAACGGTCCACTGTCGATGTTCTTTGCACCACGTTAGCCGAGCACCGCTATTGGACTTGGCGATCAAAGGCTTGTGGGCGACAGCACGTCCATGATAACCGAGCAGATGGGTTTCCATATGGATGGTATTCATCAAAAGAACACTCCCGGATGCCTCTTGAAACTCCTCGCGGATGTGGCTCATAGATTTGGTGCGGCTCTTCCGAATTTCTCTGGCCAGCACCCGTCGGTCTCTAACTCCCGGTTTTGTGGGTCTGCTGGGTCGGGGAACATTCCAACAGTCACCTCTCATCTTCCACTTTCCAATCACGTAGGCCACTGACGATTTTGGGTACTTCAACTTGCTAGATATGTCACGTATGGATCGGCCATTTTTATGAAACCCGACGATTACACCTTTCTTGAAATCAGAGAGCTCCGAACTGCGTGGCAACTTGCATGCGACTGGGTTGCGTTGTTGTTTCCCCACACGATATTTAACGAAGGCGGCCGTGACGTGTATCAGGACCGCAGATATCGTCGATTGCAGGGGTGTCCAATTACTTGTTGGTAGATAGTGTATATATATTTATATATATGCAATCATTCTCAATCCACTGCTGGATGAAGGTCTCCCCAAGTTTCTTCCACAATAGTCTGTCTTTTGCCAGTGTCCTCCATTTTACTCCCACTTCCACCTACTTTTGAATTTCGTCCACCCATCTCCCATGTGGTCTTCCCCTTGTCCCTTGGAATCTAGTCAAAAATTTAGGTTCTCTATAAATGGTCCATCCTTCTGGCAATATATCCAGCCCAATGCCATTTCAGAAATTTTACGCTGATCATGATGTCTTCCACTCTTGTCATTTCCCTGATCCACGAGTTCCTGTTTTTATCTCTCCTGCATATATATATATTTTTATCTTGTGTGTGTGTATATATATATACATATATATATATACACTATCTACCAACAAGTAATTGGACACCCCTGCAATCAACTACATCTGCGGTCCTGATACACGTCACGGCCACCGCCGTTAAATATCGTGTGGGAAACAACAACGCAACCAGTCGCATGCAAGATGCCACGCAGTTCGGAGCTCTCTGATTTTAAGAAAGGTGTAATCGTCGAGTATCACAGAAATGGCTGATCCATACGTGACATATTCAGCGAGTTGAAGTACCCAAAATCGACAGTGGCCTACGTGATTGGCAAGTAGAAGATGAGAGGTGACTGTTGGAATGTGCCCCGACCCGGCAGACCTACAAAACTGGGAGTTAGAGACCGACGGGTGCTGGCCAGAGAAATTCGGAAGAACCGCACCGAATCGATGGGCCACATCCGCGAGGAGTTTCAACAGGCATCCGGGAGTGTTCTTTTGATGAATACCATCCGTAAGGAAGCCCATCTGCTCGGTTATCATGGACATGCTGCCGCCCATAAGCCTTTGATCACCAAGTCCAATAGCGCTGCTCGGCTAACGTGGTGAAGAACGTTGGCAGTGGACCGTTGAAAGTGGAAACAGGTTCTTTGGAGCGACGAATCAAGGTTCACCCTGTACCGTTCCGATGGCAGGGTCTGGGTTTGGCGTCTGCCTGGAGAGCGCCTCCTGCCGGAACGCATTGTGCCAACTGTGAAGTTCGGCAGCGGTGGAATTATGCTATGCGGGTGTTTCTCCTGGTATGGCACGGGACCCTTGGTTGCAATTCCTGGTAGATTCAATGCCGAGACCTACTGCACCATTTTGGATGACCATGCGCTTCCCACGTTGTGGCAGTTTTACGGGGTGGACCCATGTTACTTTCAGGATGACAATGCCACCTGTCATGTTACGAGGTCCACCATGGCTTGGTATGGTGACAATGGGGTTAATCGAATGGACTGGCCTGCGTAGAGCCCGGACCTTGACCCTATCGACCACCTCTGGGACGAGTTGGAGCGTCGACTTAAGGGGTGCCCCCACCGTCCGAAATCAGTGAAAATACTGACCTGTCTTCTCCAAGCCGAGTGGAAGAAAATACCGCTAGCCATCATACAACGCCTGGTTGAGAGTATGCCCTGGAGGGTCGCAGCTGTAATCGCTACTCGTGGAGGCTCCACTAATTATTGAAGGTGAATAAACTTCGTTTTCCTTTGCTATCACAGGTGTCCAATTACTTGTAGATAGATAGTGTATATATACACACACGTAACATATATATATATAATATATATATTACACACACACACATATATATATACACTATATTGACAAAACTCACCGTACACCAGTTCCAAAGCAAATGAACGGATCCACAGAGTTGTTAAGATACGTGGTACAGCTGCTAATGGTATAAAAACAAGTCTGCAGTTGACCGTGATCATATTGCACTGCGAGGCTGTGTGAAAATGTCGCAGCAGGAGAGAACTGACTTTGAGAAAGGAAAGATTGTTGGGAGTTATATTAATGGGTTACCGATAAGAGAAACTGAGAGGCATTTAAACATACCCAAGTTGAGTGTTTTGAATGTACTGAATAAGTGGAAGACACATGGCGTGCTTGAAGCAGCAAAACGTACCAGCAGACCAAAGAAAATCAGTTATAGAGGATGTCGAAGCCTCAGGAGAGTCGTTACAGCTAATCGACAGAGTACTGCACAAGTCCTCAATGTGCAGGTGAGTAAAAATGCTGGAACCTCGGTATGTACATGTACCATTCACAGAGAACTTAATTTCATGGGTTACTGTGGTTGTGCGGCTGCTCATAAGCCTTTCATCTACACTCGGAATGCTACTCGTTGTTTAGCATGGTGTAAAGAACATTTATCATGGGCCGTAGATTAACGGAAATGGGTCCTATGGACTGATGAATCCAGATATACTATCCATCAGTCTGATGGCCGCAGCTGGGGGAACGTCATTTACCACAGTGTACTTTTTCTACGGTCAAGTTTGGAACTGGCAGTGTACTTGTGTGAGGGTGTTTCTCGTGGTATGGTCCCTGCCCATTGGTTATTGTGGACAAACCTGTTAACCAGCATGTCTACTTTGATATTCTGGACAATTATGCCCTACCAACGCTGTGGCAAAATTATGGAACCCAGCCTTGTTGATATCAGTAGGATAATGCCCCTAGCCATAAAGCAAGTACTGTTATGGTGTGGTTTGATGATAATTCCATATCATGTGTGGACTGGCCAGCACAGAGTCCTGATCTTAATCCCATATAGCACCTATGGGATGAATTAGAGTATCACATAAGAAGTTTAGAACTAAGGTCTATTACTCAGCTACAGTTAGCGGCAGCATTATGTACTGAATGGAAGAGCATACCCATCACTGTGTTCCAAAACCTTGTTGAAAGTATGTCTTGAACGGTCAGTGCATGAATTAAGGCGAAAGGTGGACCGACACCATACTAATGTATGTCAATAAATGCTATGTTGTGTTTCTCTTCTAGGTGTCTGGTGACTTTTGTTAATATAGTGTATATCAACATCATCATCATCATCATTGTTAGCCATTATCAATCCACTGCTGGATGAAGGTCTCCCTAAGTTTCCTCAACAATGGTCTGTCTTGCATATCAGTCACTCCTGCATATTTTTGAATTTCATCCACCCAACTCCCATGTGGTCTTCTGGGTCTGTTCCTGTCCCTTGGAATCCAATCTAAAATTTTGGCTGTCCATTGATGGTCTGTCCTTCTGGCAGTATGTCCAGCCCATTGCCATTTCAGGGATTTAACTCTGATCATGATGTTTTCCACTCTCGTCATTTTTCGGATCCATGAGTTCCTCTTCTTATCTCTCCTGGTTATACCAAGCATGCACTTCTCCATGCTTCTTTCAGTTGTCTGCAGCCTTTGTATGTCTCTTTCAGTAAAGGTCCATGTCTCTGCACCATACGCAAGCACTGGAAGGATGCATTGATCAAACACCTTTCTTTTAAGACATAATGGCATATTGCTCTTGAAAATTATGCTGTTTCTTCCAAAAGCTCTCCAGGCAGGTTTTGTACGCTGATTAATTTCTTCAACAATGTGACCCTCACATGATATCTGCTGTCCAACATAAACCTACGCGTCTGTTATCTCCAGCTTTTCTCCATCAATCGATAAATCTTCATTTCTTGTAAAAGCATTGAAGATCACTTTTGTCTTCTGAAAGTTCATTTTTAATCCCACTTCTTTACTCTTGTCAGCAAGTTCCTGGATCATACTCTGCAGCTCGGATGGGGTAGTTACAAAAATGTCTACGTCATCAGCAAAACGAAGGTGGGTTAGATAATCTCCATTAATCTTTATCCCTTTGTTTTCCCAGTTCAGTGATTGAAAGACATTTTCCAATGTAGCATTAAAGAGCTTTAGAGATATGGTGTGACCTTGTCTCACTTCCTTTCCAATTTTTATGTGTGTTGTATTTTCAAACAGCCGAATCTTTGCACTTGCATTTTCATAGATGTTATTAATAATATTAATGTATGCATCTTCAATACCACAGGATTTCAGAGCCATTGTAACTGCTGATGGTTTCACCAAATCAAAGGCTTTTTCATAATCGATAAAAGCCATGCACAATGGAAGTTCATATTCCCTCGCTCTTTCAATTAGTTCTCTCAGTACATGGATATGATCTAATGTGCTGTAGCCACTCCTGAATCCAGCTTATTATCTCAGTTGAGCCATGTCCAGTGTTACCTTCAAGCGGTGTGAAAGAACTTTAGTGAAGATTTTATAAACCACTGAGAGGAGGCTGATAGGTCTGTAGTTCCTGAGATCCTCAATGTCACCTCTTTTATGTAGCAGGATCATTGTAGCGTTGTTCCAATCCTCAGGAATCTTCCCTTCATTAAGGCATCGAGTGAAAAATTGGGCAAGTACTGTTTCAATTTCTCCACTTGCTTCTTGTATGATGTCTACAGTAATTCTATCTTCTCCTGGAGCTTTTCCCCACTTCATGTTCTTGATTGCATGTGCAACTTCTGCTGGGAGGACTGGAAGAACTCTGGTACTGGTACCTTTCATGATGTCTGGAGTACATGTATAATCCCTTTCATATAATTTGGAGTAGAAATCTTTCACTCTTGTCAAAATTTTGCCTCTATTTCTTGTTACAGAACTATCTTCTTTTCTCAGTGCCATAATGTGTTTTCTTCCCTTACTGAGATGTCCCTTTGCTATCTTTAGGCTTTGGTTGTTTTCAATTGCTTTCCTCACTAGTTCACAGTTGAATTTCTTTACGTCTTCAGTGATACTTTTTCGTACTGTCTTGCATAGCTCTATATATTCCACTTTGGAAGTCACATCTTCTTTAGTTGTCCTTATCCCTCTTCTTTTTTGCATCAACATTTTGGTTTTTTTCTGATAATTTGTTCACATGCAACTTGTTCTTAGACCCAGCTAATTTTGTTGCTGTTTCCATAAGAGCTTTGGTTACTTTTCTGTTAACTTCAGAGATGTCCACTTCTTCCGATGTTAGGCCTTCTAAAGCAGAGAATCTGTTTTTCAGTTCCAACTTGAAGTTATTATGGTGTTTTTTAAGGTTGGTTATGTCAATACATTTTGTTTGTTTTATGAGCTTGCCACGTTCGAGTTTAGTGTTGAGGTGCATCTTACATCTCACCAATCTATGGTCACTAGCTGTGTTGAACTTGTTCAGCACACCGCAATCTTCTATGACAAATTTTTTGTTACACATAATAAAATCAATTTCACTTGTCGTCCCATTTGGATGTCTCCATGTCAATTTCCTGTGTGGCTTTTTCTTGAAAAAGGAATTCAAGATGAAAAACCCTTCTGCCTCTGCAAACTCAACGAGAGTATTTCCACGCTGGTTTCTGTTGCCGTATATATATATATATATATATAATGTTAAAGCATGTGCACTGTGCACATACAAAAATCAAACAAATATAAACTGGAAAGTTATTAACCCTGCAGATTACATGAGATTTGAATATGAGTGTTAAAGTCTCGACATCTAAAAAACCCAATTTAGAGAGAACCCTTAAAATTTAACCCAATTAGAAAAGACCCCTTAAAATTTAATCCAATTAGAAAAGACCCTTAAAAGAATAATGCTTATTTCATATTTTCATATTTTTTTGTTTATATCCATCTTTCTGCTCAGTTACAGATACTTATAAGAATTCTTCAGCATTTAAATATATCATCATCATCATCATTGTCAACCATTATCAATCCACTGCTGGACGAAGGTCTCCCCAAGTTTCCTCCACAACGGTCTGTCTTGTGCCAGTCTCCTCCATGTCACCCCTGCATACTTTCGAATTTCATCCACCCATCTCATATGTGGTCTTCTTCTGGGTCTTTTCCTGTCCCTTGGAATTCAATCTAAAATTTCGGCTGTCCATCGATGATCTGTCCTTCTGGCAGTATGTCCAGCCCATTGCCATTTCAGGGATTTAACTCTGATCACGATGTCTTCCACTCTTGTCATTTTTCGGATCCACGAGTTCCTCTTCTTATCTCTCCTGGTTACACCAAGTATGCACCTCTCCATGCTTCTTTGAGTTGTCTGCAGCCTTTGTATGTCTCTTTTAGTTAAGGTCCACGTCTCTGCACCATACGTAAGCACTGGAAGGATGCATTGATCAAACACTTTTCTTTTTAAGGCATAATGGCATATTGCTCTTGAAAATTATGCTGTTTCTTCCAAAAGCTCTCCAGGCAAAGTTTTGTACGCCGATTAATTTCTTCATCAATGTGACCCTCACTTGATATCTGCTGTCCAAGATAAACGTACGTGTCTGTTATCTCCAGCTTTTCTCCATCAATCGATAAATCTTCATTTCTTGTAAAAGCATTGAACATCACTTTTGTCTTCTGAAAGTTCATTTTTAATCCCACTTCTTTACTCTTGTCAGCAAGTTCCTGGATCATACTCTGCAGCTCTGATGGGGTAGTTGCAAAATGACTACGTCATCAGCAAAACGAAGGTGGGTTAGATAATCTCCATTAATCTTTATCCCCTTGTTTTCCCAGCTCAGCGACTGAAAAACACCCTCCAATGTGGCATTAAAGAGCTTCGGAGATATGGTGTCACCTTGTCTCACTCCCCTTTCCAATTTTTACGTGTGTTGTATTTTCAAACAGCCGAATCTTTGCACTTGCATTTTCATAGATGTTATTAATAATATTAATGTATGCATCTTCAATACCGCAGGTTTTCAGAGCCATTGTAACTGCTGATGGTTTCACCGAATCAAAGGCTTTTTCATAATCGATAAAAGCCATGCACAATGGAAGTTCATATTCCCTCGCTCTTTCAATTAGTTCTCTCAGCACGTGGATATGATCTATTGTGCTGTAGCCACTCCTGAATCCAGCTTGTTCTCTCGGTTGAGCCATGTCCAGTGTTACCTTCAAGCGGTGTGAAAGAACTTTAGTGAAGATTTTATAAACTACTGATAGGAGGCTGATAGGTCTGTAGTTTCCAAGATCCTCAATGTCACCTTTCTTATGTAGCAGGATCATTGTAGCGGTGTTCCAATCCTCAGGAATCTTTCCTTCATTAAGGCATCGAGTGAAAATTTGGGCGAGTACTGTTTCGATTTCTCCACTTGCTTCTTGTATGATGTCTACAGTAATTCCATCTTCTCCTGGAGCTTTTCCTGGCTTCATGTTCTTGATTGCATGTGCAACTTCTGCTGGAAGGACTGGAGGAACTCTGGTACTGGTATCTTTCATGATGTCTGGAGTGCATATATCATCCCTTTCATATAATTTGGAGTAGAAATCTTTCACTCTTGTCAAAATTTCGCCTCTATTTCTTGTTACAGAACCATCTTCTTTTCTCAGTGTCATAATCTGTTTTCTTCCCTTACTGAGATGTCCCTTTGCTATCTTTATGCTTTGGTTGTTTTCAATTGCTTTCCTCACTAGTTCACAGTTGAATTTCCTTACGTCTTCAGTGATACTTTTTCTTACTGTCTTGCATAGCTCTATGTATTCCACTTTGGAAGTCACATCTTCTTTAGTTGTCCTCATCTCTCTTCTTTTTGCATCAACATTTTGGTTTTTCCTGATAATTTGTTCACATGCAACTTGTTCTTAGACCCAGCTAATTTTGTTGCTGTTTCCATAAGAGCTTTGGTTACTTTTTTGTTAACTTCAGAGATGTCCACTTCTTCCGATGTTAGGCCTTCTAAAGCAGAGAACCTGTTCTTCAGTTCTAACTTGAAGGTATTATGGTGTTTTTTTAAGGTTGGTTATGTCAATAGATTTTGTTTGTCTTATGAGCTTGCCACGTTCAAGTTTAGTGTTGAGGTGCATCTTACATCTCACCAATCTATGGTCACTACCTGTGTTGAACTTGTTTAGCACACTGCAGTCTTCTATGACAAATTTTTTGTTACACATAATAAAATCAATTTCACTTGTCGTCCCATTTGGATGTCTCCATGTCCATTTCCTGTGTGGCTTTTTCTTGAAGAAGGAGTTCAAGATGAAAAACCCTTCTGCCTCTGCAAACTCAACGAGAGTATTTCCACGCTGGTTTCTGTTGCCATGACCGAATTTACCTACTGAAGTTTCATTCTGTTGCCGTTGCCCTATTTTTGCATTGAAATCTCCCATAATTATTTTCAAGTGCTGCTTACCTTTATTATTTAGATGACAAATTTCCTCATAAAATTCTTCAATTTCTTCTTCAGGATAACTTGTGGTGGGTGCATAAGTTTGAATAATCTGAGCCTGGTATCTTTTCGAGAGTTGGATAACAAGTCGTGCAGCTCTGTCAAAGGAACTTTCAACTTCTACAACTTTATCCTTCAGTTTCTTGTTTATTATAAATCCAACACCACTAGTTCTTCCAGTATCTGTCCCACGATAGTAGAAGAGATGTCCACTTTTCAGTTCGATGAGATCTTCTCCTTTTCTCCTTACCTCACTTAGCCCCACGATGTCCCACTTGATCCTTTGTAGCTCCTCTTCCAATTCAAGAAGCCTTGAATCAGAAGATAGGGAGCGTCCATTGTAAGTAGCCAAGGTCAGCATCAGATGGCAGCCTAGTCCGGTCCTCCGGGGATTCTTAGCACCCTCTGCCTTCATGTCGCACTGGCCGCTGCCTTGGCCAGGTACATTCCAGCTGCCGGAGACTGAGGGCCAAGATTTAAGTTGTGGAATCATTTTGGAGGGGTTTGGCCATAACTCACCACGCTGGCCAAGCGGGTTGGTGAGTGTGGGATAGAATTTCCTCTAATCCTGATGGTATAGTTATACCGCTATGGGCGGTCGTCAGAGCCTCTTTAGTGGGAACAGGATGCACCACGAGAAGGCGGGGTTGACATTTGTCAAGGAGAGGCTGTGATGTTACGCATCACCTGACCTTACATCCCATAGATATATATATATATATATATATATATATATATATATATATATATATAGGCTTGTGTGAAGTGACGAGGCCTGAAATTTTGAAGCATGTGCATATGAAAATCAAACAAATGTAAAATGGAAAGTCATTAATCCTGCAGGTTACATAGAAGATTTGAATATGAGTGTTAAAGTCTCAAGATCTAAAAGACCAAGTTTAGTGCTGAGGAGTAAAACTTATTTCTTTTCGTTTTATTTTTTTTGGGGGGGGGGGCACGTTCTGGAAGGATTTACATTCTCAGTGGAACTCTTTTGCAGTGTGAAATGTATGAGGAAAAATAATAAATTTGCATCTATGTGAGCGTATCAACAATAAAAGTTATTTACAAGAATCATAACTTTGAGGATGGATTTAACATAAAAAAATAACTCATTTCTCTAATAAAATGATCATGAATAAACTGTGATAGGTAATAACACAGCAGTTCAAAAGAGACACCTTGCAGGAAGTTACGTAATTCAAATTGTAAAATGTTTGTCTTATATCAATGTTTACTGAAAGGAAATAATGTTTTTGGCAAGATGTTAACAGGAATAACGATTTGCCTGAAAAACGGAAATATTTAACAAACGTTATTTTCCTTCTTTTCTTTACAAAAATCTACTACTAAAAGAATATCATTATTTATGCCTAGTTTAAATGCTATGACTTTCACTGTTTTAATAAAGAAAAATGAAAACGTTTCGTTGTAAATGCTAAGAAAGTACAAATCAGTGGGGAAAACGTAAGAATTCGCTGTTTTTGAAGAAACTTAACTTACGTGATTCAAATCAAGGACTTCATAGATTTAAAACTACAGACCCTAAAAACAATCGTACTTAAATATAATCACGACATCTTGCATCCCTCTCGCTCCTAAAACTAACTGAACAAAAATTAGGCGGATAATTCTGCTCGAACATAAACTTAAAATACACAGAAAGGGAAACCATGGTAACCAAATCAAGCAAGCAGACGGTTTGCAAAAGCTCAAACATTGCAGTTACGGGTGCATAACATACTTCAGAATTTAAGACGACAATATATTATTAAACTCGTTCATCAAAAAAAAAAAAAAATGTGTGTGTTTTTTAATGTGCGTTTATAGATCACTATATTGTGATGGCGCTATTGTTGCGAAAAAATCACAGACACACAAAAACAAAAACAAACAACTTTATGTTCATCAAGGAGGATAATTCAGAAATTTGACTCACCTCATTGGAGGTGCCGTCATTAAGATCTATTTTTTAGATCAGTAAAAATACAGGATTTTATAAATTTTGACTGGTAAGCAAATTTAACTGTGGTATTATGTATATATATTTATTTTTTTAACAATTATAATGCATAACTGAGATTTGACGGAGAGATTAGTGTTGTCCAATAACAAATGGGATTCATATGACGTCATGTATTAGGTACCCTCATTTTGCTTCAGCTGTCTGGCAGGTGCTACCGTGCTGGCAGCCAGTTTGTTGTCAACACAATTGTCATTTCAAGAGAAACGCTAGACCGCTAAAGTTGAGAAGCCTTTGCTCCGTCGTGTTTAAAGAGTTTCATCCAGTTTGTTAGGTGCAGCGAGCGCGTATTTTTGCATTTGTTTTGATCTGTCAGCATTGGATTTTCACAATGTTTGATCTTTGTATGTGCTTTGTGGAGACGTAGTTTGTGATTTGTTTATGATTTGCCCTACACGTTTTATCTTCCTTGTTGAATTTTGAATTGTGCGCATGTTTTGATTAGACCGCGTAAAATGTGGAGTCCGACGCACGTTCAAGTAACCGGTAAGTTATTTTTACCCTCCGATACTTTTGTTTGTTATAGGTATTTCGCTTTTATTGATTTAAACTGCAGTAATAGGTTTTATTTACTGAAAATATGCCTGATTTTTTTTAGTAATGTTAAGGAACCCACTTTCTTATTGCACTTTTCTGATATCATTCTTCAGTATTTTATGTTGATTACTTTCGTCATAGTTAACGAACTTTTTGCAATATTGTCAAAATATACGAGATGTGGAACAAATCTTTATTGTGGTAAAAACACCTGTGAAAAGTCTGCATGTGGTCTGTTGTTGCAGTTGTAATTTTAACAGCAAAACTGACAATCATATATAACTAAAAGTAAAACTGAGACCTGGAAGGTATTATTCTATACAACGTGGTTTTGAAATGTACATATGTTTCAAATTCGTGTGTTTTGAGAAAAAAGTTCATAATTTTAAGATGTAAAAGATAAAAATATTTCATGAAGGATGGATAAATACCCATACTTTTGAACCTTATGGAGTTCCATAATCATATTAATCCTGTTACTAATGTTCCAGATCAGATCAGATGTAGAGGATTTTAGGAAGGGAGTGTCTGACCCCAGGTCTTAAACAACCCTTAGAAATAGGAAGCTAGGAGATTTGGGCTAGAGTGCCCAATAGGAAAGTGACATGGAAGTGAGGTAGAAAGGGGGAGTTAGATGCTCTTATTTATCACCCGGGGGCCAGTACCCGGGGTCCAATGGTTTAATGTGGCCATCTGACATGGGGCAGATATTTAGTGGTTCAATCGTTTATACTTGCCTGGGATCGAACCCCTCCGTGGCAGTCACAAATGTTGACCATTAGACCATCCGTGGCCCACTAACGTTCCAGATTTATGTTGAAAGTTTTGTAATTTTGTACTATCTTGTTCTGTCTAAGATTAAATCTTGTGGATGGTTTTCTGTGCCCTTTAAAGGAGTGAGTGCCATGAAACCTCAGCAACCAACATGAGTTTCAGAATGCCAGTTTTTAGTGTATAGATATCATTTCATAAAACAAGTTTTATGGTGCTACAGAGATTTAGTAATTTTATTCTGACAGATATTACATAAATTAGAGAGTTTTGTAAATATTCACAAAATAATACATTCTGTGGTGCATCAATACCTTTACTCAGGATCACACTTTTGGAATGTCTTATTGATAGCTGGCAAAAGTAGAGCCGAGACAAGAAGTATCAGAAGTTCGGTCATGATCTGAAGCATTTTGAAAGGCTTGAAAGTGATAGGTGGGTTTGCTTAACAAATAGAAACATGAAGTTCTGGTGAAACTTCCAAGTCAGAAGAGAGCCTCAGTGGCATTCTTTCAAATGATCAGATACTATAAAGAAACAAAAAAGCCATATGCAAGCTTAACTCTTAACTGAGTGTTTGTATTACAAGGATGATACTAAACAGCTAAATCATGCAATAGAGAGCCTCATGTAACCAGGGCCGGATTAAGAGGGGAGATCTAACAGGGCTATAGCCTAGTGGCCCACTATTGCCAAGGGCCCAGGATGCTGCTACACCAAAAATAACATACTGCTTATGCATTTGTATATAGAGAGAAGTGTAATAGTTTTAGTTTTGTCTCATATGGTTTCCACTCGATCACACACAGTGGCTAGAACAAGGGTGCACAACCTTTTAGCACTTATGGGCCAACAAAAGACTCCAAAAAGATTCTCATGCCAAAATATTGAAAAAACAAAAAGGAAAAAAGACATGCACAGAAATTAAATAAACAAAACAATTTACTTGCTTAAAAAATATGCAAGCGTTGCCAAAACCTTTTTTATATTTTGTAGGTCTCTGGGATGAAATTTGACATTGTTTGTTTTTTTATTAGTCTTTCAATATCTGGTTCAATGTTGGACACGCACACAGACCCGCAGGTTTTCCACCAGGTGTTCATCAGTTAGACCAGAACGACTTCTTGATTTACTTGTTTCATTGCAGAAAGTGATTGTTTGCACGAGTGCTTCCGAATAATATTACCGTTTTTAGAAATTGGATTTTCAATCTCTTCATTTCACAACACAAATAGTTTATGTGATATTATAGTAAAGAAGCTTCTGCAAATTTAACCTTCAATTTGGAGTTATATTGGAAGGTCAGCAAGCTCCATCTGAAAATTAACAGGCATCGTTTCAATATTAGTTGCAAATGGTATTGTAAACACTGCTTCTGTACCTTCATAAAATTTTCATGCCATTATATATATATGTGTGTGTACCCCCAGTGCCCCATAAAATTTTCATATCCCTGTAATTTTCCTATAAATGTTTGACTAATTCTCATTTTGTGCATGCTGGCCACATATAATCAGACTGAGAGCCGTGGGTTGTGCATGTCTGGGCTAGAAGATGAACAGATTTCAAGGCAGTGATTCACTAAAGGTAAACCTTCCATGTAGCTGTGTATAGTGAGGTCTGCGAGACAGTTTCAGATTTTTCCCTACCATCCACGCACACCTTTCTATTTGCACTTGGTACCATTTATCGATGAAATACACTGACACTTCACATAGCATAACAAAAGAGATGCACCAAAAAAAATATACAATGCTAAATTATTAAAAATTCCACGACAAAATCTAGGAATCTTAAGCTTTTAACTTGTGTTCTTGTGAGAATAGTTGGAAATAGTGACTTTTCATGAAAACTCTACAGGTAAGTTATTAGTTTAATGAAGAATGTACTGTGTATTCATTATTACAAGCATATTGCTACAGTTTCATGTTTTAACGGGCTTCAATAATGATTCTCCGTTATGATGTCTTAGCCTAGGGTGTCCGCTAGTGCCTTTATCTAGTTGTGCATTGTAACAAGGGCTCTAGTATAATCTCAAGACTTGAGTGTGGATGGAGTATAGTAACCTATAACTTTAGAACAAAGTTATAGGAGGCATGGGTGCCTGCAGCAAGGGTCAAGTGACCCACCTGAAAATTGGAATCCTTCCAAAAAAATAGAAATTAAGTAAATCAAACTCATCTTTGTTATGTAGCTTCCTAGATTATTATATTCAAACTAGTTAGCTTTTTTATGGGATTTATCTAGGTAAATTCTTAAAAATTCTGCAAATTTTCGGAGAGAACTCCTCTCCTTCGTCTGGCAGTCGTTCGTTCAATCTCTGTCACAGTCTTCGGTTATAGTCAACCTTGATGGTTACAGCGATTCTGCAAAATGTCTTGCCAGATGTTAGGCAGCGAAAATCCCTTACAGTCGTTAATGATGAAGTTCTGGTATTTTCCAATTTCAAGTCCCTCTTTTAATTTTTGCTTCAGAAAGTCGGATTGATGTCCAATGACAGTCAAAGAGTCCCAGTCTATGCGGTGTCTTGTTTCTCTAACGTGTCTGTCTAATCCTGTCTTGTTTGAACATTTTTTTATTGCTGCCTTTGAATAGAAATTAAGGCAAGATAGAGGAGCGATAATTTTTGATTTTTTCAAAGATTTGAGGCTGTGCATCCAGCCTTGCTCGTTAGTCTCACTGTGCTCCATGGTCCTCCCTTGCTGTTATCCCAGTGGACTTCTCAATCAATGAAACCCATTTTATCCACCCCTCTCCCACATCAGTAAACAAGTGCATAGATCTCGTGTACCATCAAATTCTGTGAAAGAATATTACTATCAATGCTTCTACACTCAGTAAGTAGTACAAGCAAATTCAGTTTGCTTTGAATATTCTGTCGATTTTTCATGTGTTATGGAGAATATTTCTTCCTTCATTGATTTACTCTATATTTGGATTCTTTGATAACTTCTCCGTAAAGTAGATTCTCAAAAAATTTGACCTTTTTGAAAAGTTTTTGACCTCCATTTTTCTTATGAACAAAAGCAACGAAAATAATTTTTAAAGATTTTATGTATTTACTGTGAACAAAATGATTTTCTTCTAATACTTCATTCAGAGCTGCCTTAATTCTAATGAATAAATTAGAATTAAGGCAGCTCTGAATGAAGAAAACTAGTTAAAGAAATAGCCAAGAATTCTTAATTCTTGGCTATTTCTTTAACTAGTTTTATACGAAGTTTCCGCAAAAATGTTTGTAAATCTTTTTGCTCAGGCTAGAGACCCTTTTAACCATGAGCCCCCACATTGTGGGGGTTGCTGGGGCTATTAGTATGCCCCTGTTTGTAGGTGAAAAACATTTCAGCAACGTATGACATCTTGATAATTTAGATGCAGAATCAAGATTGTGATACCACTTTTGGAAAGACATTGGTAGCAGACGAGATTTTCCTTTCAGAACAAAGTATGCAAGAAGTGTAAAAATTTTACCCCTGCAATTTGAGAGGCACTAATCATAGCCTCACTTTCCACAACAACATGTGCCATTGAAAGATCTTTCAGTAATCTGCATAGGGTGAAGTCTTGGGTGAGATCAACCATGACCTATGAGAGAGTAATGGTCTATATGCAGGTTGGTATTTAGACATGTGCAGCTGCACAAGGGGGCAAAATAATATTGAAATAAAAAACTATAACAAGCTTGAATGTAACTAGTAAACAAATTTATAGGATTTAGCATGATGTATAAAGAAAAGAGCGAACTGTTGGCAGTTATCCCTCTCTCATCGTTCGTTATTAAAGAAACTACTCTCGTGTTTATGAGACATGGTTTTATTGACATTTACAATTTTTCTGCAGAATATTTTTGTAAACTTGTACATTTCTCAGTTTTTTGGTTTATTCAATTATGTTACAATATTTCAATAAAATTGAAAATATCAATGAGCATTTTGTTTTGTATAAGTTTTCACAACCATATATCTGCTAGTCAATTCTGTGAGTAGGTGAGAGTGATGATAGTGTTTGAGGGGGGGGGGAGGTTAAAATAAATGAATGCACAGGGGCATAGCATATCCTAAATATGGGCCTGTCTATGAGTATATATCGAAATTGGGTGCATGGAAATTCAGATTGTATAAGAAAGGTGCTCAACAGATTTAGGCCAAGCAATATAAGACTGCAAATAAATCAATGAAGGAAGAAATATTCTTCATAATACATGGAAATTTCACAGAATATTCAAGCAAAGCAAATTGAATTTGCTTGTACCTCTTACTGGTCATCCATGTAACACTTCTCAGAAAACTTGAAAATTTCGTCGTCCTGGAGCGGGAAACAAAACCCTGCATCCCCCAATTACCGGTCAAGTATGCTAACCATTACACCACCCAGAACAGTGAAGTTTGAAACAACTGAGACATAGGTTTCAACTATTGAAAATCTGAGGACTTTCAGATTCCTATGTCTCAGTTGCTTGGAACTTCACTGTTTTTGGGTGATGTAATGGTTAGCATACTTGACCGGTAATTTGGAGATGTGGGGTTCGATTCCCGCTCCAGAACAATGAAATTTTCAAGTTTTCTGAGAAGTGTTACATGGATGACCAAATAAGTAGTACAAGCAAATTCAGTTTGCTTTGCTTGAATATTCTATAAGACTGTGATTTTTATTTCCTTTCAACCAGAAGTGACACAATCATAATCCAGCTTAATTATCATAAGAAATTGTCCATTGCTAGCTAAATAGGTTTCACAGCATTTATTAAATTATGTTTTATTCAAATTGGTATGAAATGCTCCATAGTAGTTTTTTTTTTGTTTTTCTTTGTCTTAAGAAATAAAGATAGTTGTATGCAGTGAGACCGTATCTTTGTCATTTATGTTGTATGACTTAGAGCGATCTTATGTGGTGAAACTTTGCTTTGAATTCCCCCCCCCTGGTATCCCCAGGTAAAATTTTGTGGGTACCCATGATAGGAGGTTGCTTTTAATAGGTTAAGATTCCAGAATGTAGAGGGAAAATATAACAGAGAAAAACTATGGAGGTAGATAAACAAGAGTTTTATAATTTCAAAGAGTAAAAGTGAACTCTGTATCTCATTCCCTGTTTCCTTGCAGGTAACACAGTGGCATTTTCCTACACCTACCTCACAATCTTTGGAAACACGGTGCATTAGGCACATTGAAGCTATGTGAATACATCAGTTATATTCATTCAATGTGACTAATACGTATTACTCACACTGAATATTTGGAATTGTGTGGAATGACAGAGCAGTATTTAAAGAAAAATATGTACTTGGCTTGTGACACCCTCATTATATTCATTTATTTAAAACTGTCCAAATTAAGTAATTTTAGCAAAAATTGGTATAAAAGAACAGGTTTAAAGTAATCTTACATGTACGGAAACCATTGAAAGATACAAAATTAGGTTTGGCACCAAAATTTCAAACGACGTTTGATGCCGGAAATTGTGTGATTGGAAGAGCATTGCTTGAAACGTAAAATGTGGGGGATGTAAGATCAGAGTTTTACTGTAGTACTGTATCTTAGGATATATTTAGGTATCTTTTTATTCTTATTAGAACCTTAATGAAACTCTAAAGCAGTTGGTTCTGTAGTCCACTGGTGCTGTTATGTATGAAAGGGCCCCGTAGAAAAATCGCGGCGACGGGCGACATACATCGCAGATTTATTTTGCTCCTGCAGACAAAAATGATATCCTCAGAACACTGTTAAATCCTCTTGCAGACTTCCGATCATGGATGGAAGTTAGACGGAGTGAAGATTTCTTCTGTAATCATAATTTATTTTTCTCGTGATGCTCCCCCGATGTTCCAAGAAAGGTTTGTCTGGTACTGTTGTTAAATATTGTTTTATTGTATAAATGTTTGTGCTTCAGTTTGAAAATGGGGACAACAATTTCCGAAAATGGAAGTTAGACGGAGCCCTGTAATCTTAAATTCTTTTTCTTGCAATGTTACCTCTGTACTGTATGGTCATTAAATGCCATTTTATTAGATAAATGTATGTATTTAAGATTGGAAATGGAGGAAAACAAAAGTTAAATGCAGTAAAAATTTCACCCGAGATTGTAAAACGGAGGCAAAAGCTTTCGACAACAGAAGCTAAAGGCAGCGAAGGTTTCTCCCGTAATCCCCACCCAGTTGTTCGTTTTCCCTGCACTGTATTATTGTTTAAGCATCATTTAATTACATAAATGTTTGTATTTGAGATTGAAATGGAGAAAATATTTCCGAAAACGGAAGTAAGACGGAGTGAAGATTTCTCTTGTAATTGTAATTTTTTTCTATGAATGCCTATGTCCTGTATTGTTGTTAAATATAATTTTATTCCACAAATCTTTATGTTTCAGCTTGAAAATTGTGGCAAAATTGTAGGTACAGAGCGTTCTTGATCCTAGTTATCATTGCAATTGTTATAGTACCTAGGATAGACATTCTTTTAGGTAGAAAATATTGTGTTCAGTTGTTTTATCTCCTTTCTTTAATTCCTATTTGTGCACATTTTTATTGTTTTTAGCTGTGATGTATAACTAATTTAAATTTCCTTTTTAGTTTCTTTTTCTATGTAAATTCAAGTTCATTCTCCTTAGCATTTTTCAAACTTAACGTGATATCTGCTCTATCACTAAGTATGGTTGGCAAAACCCTGAGGTCAGAACGAATAATGTGTAGATGTTAGTATCATTACTTATCCATGCAGGCTTGTATTAATAGTTATTAGGGCGGCCAAGACCCACAGCACAATGTATTGGATTACAGCTGGTAAGAAATACACCTTCAATCTGGGCTCCATTATTTATTATGCCTATATATACATATTTCAGCAACTGTGCAGGTTCTCAGAAGTGGTTCATATATACGAGCTAATAAGATGAAGGTTAAAAAAAGCATGAGATCTTTCTGGTCCACTCTGGGCCCATTGTCAGATAAATAAAACAACAACATGGAGAGAATTATCATGGAGAGAATCATTCAACAACATGGAGAGAATCAATGATGGAGAGAATCATTCAACAACATGGAGAGAATCAATGATGGAGAGAATCAATGATGGAGAGAATCATCAATGATTTTCTCTATGTTGTTGTTATATTCATCTAATGATGGGTCCAGGGTGGACCATAAAGGTATCATGCTTTTTGAACCTTCATGTTATCAGCTTATATATATGAACCCTTTCTGAGAAGCTGCGCAGTTGCTGACTTATGTATATAGAGGCATAATAAACAATGGAGCCCAGATTGAAGGTGCGTTTCTTACCATCTGTAATCCGATACATTGTGCTATGGGTCTTGGGCACCCTAATATTTATTAATTAATGATGTGTGGATGTCTGAGATGAGAACTGAATGATATACCATATAATGTTTTGAGAAGCAGCAGGGTGTATTGATGGTGGAAGTTAATGCTAATTATAAACGAGGCGTCGTCTAGTTAAAGTTGTGTCTATTTAAAGGCTGCGTGTTGTGCTGATATTTATATATTTATCATTAAGATTTCTACCAGTTAATTTTGTTTAGTTAATAAGTTTACAACTAATCTGATACGACCTTGAATCTCTTCTTGAAAAGATTTCCCTAAAGTTCCCATCAATGAAGAATCACAGCAAGGCATTGACTTTTTGGATGTCCACCTGGCAAGGCAAGGGAATCATCTTAACAGATCTGTATACAGAAAACCCTCTGCAATAGCAAACATAATCCCATTTTTATCCCACTCCCCAACTGCTCACAAATTTGCAGCCTTTAAAACTTATGTCAATTGTGCCAGGATTGTCCACAACACTGAATCTTCCTTCAATGAAGAAATTCACACCATAAAGAAGATTGCCGAAGCCCATCAGTTCCCACCTTCTACAATTCAAAAATTCCTCCAAAATTCCCACTTGAAAAATCTGTCTGCTCTCTCACCAATATTAATGGAAATCCCACCATTCATTGGTTCCATCCCTTTCCATGGATCCTTCTCTTATAAGATGTGTAAACTTTTCAAAACTATGGGCTACACTCTCACAGCGAAACCAAACCCTTCTGCAATAATGTGCCTGCTTAAAGACAGGGATCCTGTCTCACCCATGGACACCCCTGGAGTTTATGCTATTCCCATTTCAACTTCCTCTGGTCTCTCAGTGTATATTGGAGGCACATACCGAAGCATCAAAACAAGACTTGGTGAACACAAAAAAGATGTTTCCAATGGTCTTCCAAAGACAGCCTTATCTACACTAACCCTTGAAGACACCTCTGCAGTTCCCATTTGGAAAGAAACCAAAAAAGTTGCCCCTTTCATCAACAAGGCATCTCTGCATTTCCAAGAGAGCATTGAAATTTTGTTCACCAAAAACTGCAATTCAGAGACCCCTCACCAAATCCCATTTATTTGGATCTCTGTTCTAAAATCTGGCAACAGTTCCAACGCCCCAACTTCAAATTATAGTTCTGGCAACCAGCCCATCCAGTCGATCCCGGGTGATCAAGGTCGTAGGATGACCGAAAGCCTAAACGAACCTTTTATCGTACGTGACTCTGTGTGTTTTGCTCATTTTATATGTTTAATTTGATACGTTTAGGATTTGACGATTAAGTATTCTGTTCTATCGGAATGCTACTCTTCAAGTATCTGTTGACAGAGAATAAAGAATCAGTCTATAAGTAACCATTTCTGAAGTTATTTGAGTGACCCCTGATTTGCTTAAAAGTAAAATTATTAAGAACTGATTTGTGTAGTGTACAGATACCTATACTTAAATGAATATTACATCGCATCTAATAGTTATTTTGCCAAGTGACCCCAAGCAGATTATTTTGTAGCACCATGTTATCTGTTGCAGACTGCCCAGGAAATTTCTGCTGTGGGGTGAAAGGGTAATATCTGAGAAATATATTCTGTCAACTAGACATGAATGTTTTGGTGTATACAAATCCAATGGCAGACAGAACCCTTCTAACTGCATCAGTTTTTTTTTTTTTTTTTTTTGGGCTTTTCACTTTGCCTGCTATTCTTGAAAAATAATTTTACATACCAATTATGTGAGGAAGTTTTGTAATCACATAAATCTACTTCGAGATTTCAACAGAAATAAACATTTTAGGTTCCTGCAAACACGATCTGACCACTTTAACAATGGTATGTATCATGTGTGTAATTTGTTGCCTTCATAACTTAATAACTATTATAGCTATCAAGATGAAATTTAATATTTAGGAGTCTTGTAATTCCATGATGTGGGAATGAAATGGTGGAAGTTACAAGTGGGAAAGCCTTTGTCAAAGAAGAAAAGTTGAAATTTTTATAAGGATGATCACTGAAGTACAGTACTAAATGGCATTTATCATACATCATTCGAATTACCCAGTGGTCCGCTGGCCATTGGCCAGTAAAACTTTCGTCGGACCACTGAACTATTGATTCTACTGGACCGGATGGCCAGTATTTTTTTTTTTTCTAATTTGTTACAAGTTAAAAAATGAATTTCTATTTCTTTTACCTTGCTGTTTGGTTTCGTTTTAGGCTGCAAACTAATGATAGGTTTAAAAAATATTGGAGATAATTCCATTGAAACGATGCATTATTTCCTATATATATATTGTAAATGTCTAAATTTTTTTGTATTATTTTTTTTTACAGATCAGTAGGCATTTTGGTGGACCAGTGGTTTTGAAATTCTAGTGGCCTGCCGGGCCAGTAGAAGATTTATTTCTAATTCTAACACTGTGGTACATGCTATATGGGATGTGCTGTTGCATATACTGTATATCATCAGATTCCATCACACAGACAATTCCCCTAAAGATTCCGAATATGGATAAAATTGATCAGTTTCTTGTAAAACCAGCTTTATCAATGTCATTTTACTCATATCGTAATAGTCTTGTAAGTGCAATGAGAAAAAAGAAATTTTAAGGGAAAGATGAGTATATAAAATACTGAATTAAAGGACAATATTTTCTGTTAATTCTAGTTCCAGTTGAAGAATTTTTATTTCATCTTCCTTTCCTCTGAGTTCCTTTGGAACGTTTCTGGCCTTTAGATTTTAGTCAAGGCCTATTCTCAATGTATAGAAGAATTATAAAAAGTTTTGTTTACAAACAAAACTTTTGATAATATATATATATATTAACTACAAAACTCTTGATAATGTAAATGTATATGAGTAAAATATAAGCTGAGTTCTGTTTTGTTTAGGAGTAAACAAAAGTTTTGATAATCCTTCTATACATTAAGAACAGGCCTTGACTGAAATCTAGAGGCCAGAAATGTCTGTAAAAAACCAAAGGAACTCAGAGGAAAGGAAGATGAAATAAAAATTCTTCAACTGGAATTAAATAAGTATATCTTGGGAAAGCCTTAAGTTAGTGATTTAGTAGCTGGCAATATGTTCATTACATTCTAAGCAAAATGGCCAGAAATAACACCTCTATCTCTGAGCTCAGTTGTAGAGTAGTTTTAAGTAACATTAATATCAAAATGATTTTTAGTCAGCCTGCATTTAAGCTGGCAAACTGAAAATATGTGTAGATGTCATACTAACTTATTATAATGATTTATGCTCCTACAACCCAGAGCATTGAACTTATCCTTCACTCTTATGTATTTATGAGGAGCAAAAAAAAAAAAAAGTCATTATTTTTGGAGCTGTACGGCATTTTGGGACCCCTTGCCTAAGCTTTGTGGGCTTCCCTGTAAATCCACCCCTGGACACATCTCTATTTTTTTTTTATGTCTCTCCAGCAACTTTATACATGTATATGAGTAAAATATCATCATCATCATCATCATTGTCAACCATTATCAATCCACTGCTGGACGAAGGTCTCCCCAAATTTCCTCCACAACGGTCTGTCTTGTGCCAGTCTCCTCCATGTCACCCCTGCATACCTTCGAATTTCATCCACCCATCTCCCATGTGGTCTTCTTCTGGGTCTTTTCCTGTCCCTTGGAATCCAATCTAAAATTTCGGCTGTCCATCGATGATCTGTCCTTCTGGCAGTATGTCCAGCCCATTGCCATTTCAGGGATTTAACTCTGATCATGATGTCTTCCACTCTTGTCATTTTCGGATCCACGAGTTCCTCTTCTTATCTCTCCTGGTTACGCCAAGTATGCACCTCTCCATGCTTCTTTGAGTTGTCTGCAGCCTTTGTATGTCTCTTTTAGTTAAGGTCCACGTCTCTGCACCATACGTAAGCACTGGAAGGATGCATTGATCAAACACTTTTCTTTTAAGACATAATGGCATATTGCTCTTGAAAATTATGCTGTTTCTTCCAAAAGCTCTCCAGGCAAGTTTTGTACGCCGATTAATTTCTTCATCAATGTGACCCTCACTTGATATCTGCTGTCCAAGATAAACGTACGTGTCTGTTATCTCCAGCTTTTCTCCATCAATCGATAAATCTTCATTTCTTGCAAAAGCATTGAACATCACTTTTGTCTTCTGAAAGTTCATTTTTAATCCCACTTCTTTACTCTTGTCAGCAAGTTCCTGGATCATACTCTGCAGCTCTGATGGGGTAGTTGCAAAAATGACTACGTCATCAGCAAAACGAAGGTGGGTTAGATAATCTCCATTAATCTTTATCCCCTTGTTTTCCCAGCTCAGCGACTGAAAAACACCCTCCAATGTGGCATTAAAGAGCTTCGGAGATATGGTGTCACCTTGTCTCACTCCCTTTCCAATTTTTACGTGTGTTGTATTTTCAAACAGCCGAATCTTTGCACTTGCATTTTCATAGATGTTATTAATAATATTAATGTATGCATCTTCAATACCGCAGGATTTCAGAGCCATTGTAACTGCTGATGGTTTCATCGAATCAAAGGCTTTTTCATAATCGATAAAAGCCATGCACAATGGAAGTTCATATTCCCTCGCTCTTTCAATTAGTTCTCTCAGCACGTGGATATGATCTATTGTGCTGTAGCCACTCCTGAATCCAGCTTGTTCTCTCGGTTGAGCCATGTCCAGTGTTACCTTTAAGCGGTATGAAAGAACTTTAGTGAAGATTTTATAAACTACTGATAGGAGGCTGATAGGTCTGTAGTTTCCGAGATCCTCAATGTCACCTTTCTTATGTAGCAGGATCATTGTAGCGGTGTTCCAATCCTCAGGAATCTTTCCTTCATTAAGGCATCGAGTGAAAATTTGGGCGAGTACTGTTTCGATTTCTCCACTTGCTTCTTGTATGATGTCTACAGTAATTCCATCTTCTCCTGGAGCTTTCCCCCGCTTCATGTTCTTGATTGCATGTGCAACTTCTGCTGGAAGGACTGGAGGAACTCTGGTACTGGTATCTTTCATGATGTCTGGAGTGCATGTATCATCCCTTTCATATAATTTGGAGTAGAAATCTTTCATTCTTGTCAAAATTTCGCCTCTATTTCTTGTTACAGAACCATCTTCTTTTCTCAGTGCCATAATCTGTTTTCTTCCCTTACTGAGATGTCCCTTTGCTATCTTTAGGCTTTGGTTGTTTTCAATTGCTTTCCTCACTAGTTCACAGTTGAATTTTCTTACGTCTTCAGTGATACTTTTTCTTACTGTCTTGCATAGCTCTATATATTCCACTTTGGAAGTCACATCTTCTTTAGTTGTCCTCATCTCTCTTCTTTTGCATCAACATTTTCGTTTTTCCTGATAATTTATTTACATGCAACTTGTTCTTAGACCCAGCTAATTTTGTTGCTGTTTCCATAAGAACTTTGGTTACTTTTCTGTTAACTTCAGAGATGTCCACTTCTTCTGATGTTAGGTCTTCTAAAGCAGAGAACCTGTTCTTCAGTTCCAACTTGAAGGTATTATGGTGTTTTTTAAGGTTGGTTATGTCAATAGATTTTGTTTGTCTTATGAGCTTGCCACGTTCAAGTTTAGTGTTGAGGTGCATCTTACATCTCACCAATCTATGGTCACTACCTGTGTTGAACTTGTTTAGCACACTGCAGTCTTCTATGACGAATTTTTGTTACACATAATAAAATCAATTTCACTTGTCGACCCATTTGGATGTCTCCAAGTCCATTTCCTGTGTGGCTTTTTCTTGAAAAAGGAGTTCAAGATGAAAAACCCTTCTGCCTCTGCAAACTCAACGAGAGTATTTCCACGCTGGTTTCTGTTGCCGTGACCAAATTTACCTACTGAAGTTTCATTCTGTTGCCGTTGCCCTATTTTTGCATTGAAATCTCCCATAATTATTTTCAAATGCTGCTTACCTTTATTATTTAGATGACAAATTTCCTCATAAAATTCTTCAATTTCTTCTTCAGGATGACTTGTGGTGGGTGCATAAGTTTGAATAATCTGAGCCTGGTATCTTTTCGAGAGTTGGATAACAAGTCGTGCAGCTCTGTCAGAGGAACTTTCAACTTCTACAACTTTATCCTTCAGTTTCTTGTTTATTATAAATCCAACACCACTAGTTCTGCCAGTATCTGTCCCACGATAGTAGAAGAGATGTCCACTTTTCAGTTCGATGAGATCTTCTCCTTTTCTCCTTACCTCACTTAGCCCCACGATGTCCCACTTGATCCTTTGTAGTTCCTCTTCCAATTCAAGAAGCCTTGAATCAGAAGATAGGGAGCGTCCATTGTACGTAGCCAAGGTCAGCATCAGATGGCAGCCTAGTCCGGTCCTCCGGGATTCTTAGCACCCTCTGCCTTCATGTCGCACTGGCCGCTGCCTTGGCCAGGTACATTCCAGCTGCCGGAGACTGAGGGCCAAGATTTAAGTTGTGGAATCATTTTGGAGGGGTTTGGCCATAACTCACCACGCTGGCCAAGCGGGTTGGTGAGTGTGGGATAGAATTTCCTCTAATCCCGATGGTATAGTTATACCGCTATTGGCGGTATATATGAAGTAGTTGAACTTAAGGAATATTTAGATCATGAAGCTGACTGTTGATGAAGAATTGTGTGTTAATTAAAACACTGATCTGAATTAGTAGTCATGAAAAGCAGTGTTATTGTTAAAATTTTACTTTATTTTTTATGGGGATTACTATGTTGAATTTTTATTAATTCAAGTATTTTTTTTATAGTCCAAGTATTTTTGGGTTTTATAGCAGCCTGTTGTTTGGACTGACTCAAGGGAATAGATGTTGTCACTCATGTGGTAATTTCTAGTCTTTCTGGTTGCTAATTGTGGTTCCTCTCAGTTTTTACACCTTCCAGCTTCCCTTATGCAATGTGCTGCTAATAGTGATAAAATTTTTATGGAGCCCTGGTTAATTGAATATTGGTGTTTGGAATGACATTCAGTCAACTGAGTCTCCATGGAAATTTGATTACCATCAGCAGCACTGTGAAAAGGAAGCTGGGAGAAGGTGTTGATAGAAGAAGAGGAGCCACAATTAATGACTTGAAAATCTGAACATTACCACATGAGTGGCAACACCTACTATCTTGAGTCCATCCTGACAACTGGTTGGAGTACAACCTGAAATTTCAATCTACAATGCATAAAATTTACCCTAGTAATTCCCACAAAATTAAAGTCGAATTTAAATGATAAAGCATTAACATCTGATGAAAAGTTTTTATGCTTTTGAGAGAGATGTTGCCTTCTAATATATTTGCCACAAAAGTTTAGAGTCAGCTACTTGAATGTCTTATCGAATCTCAAGATATGTAGGATCAGTACAATATGTGCCACCTATAGTTCGATCCCTAAAGAATATCTGCCAAAAATATCATATTGATTTTGGGGTGAGGACAAAAAACATCAGTACCAAGATTCTGTGAAAGACAAGGACAAATGGGGAATTTACAATATTCCATTATGTTCTAATGATGCAGGTAACTTGGAGTCTGCATACATTGGCTCTAACTCCAGGAAATTACATACTAGAATTCTGGAACACAAATACAGTGTCCACAATGGTGCACAAAATACAGCGTTGGCAAGGACTGTTTGCGGAGGAGGATATGAAAAGGAATGGGACAAAGTGGCTGTAGTGGTGACCCCATCAAGCAACACATCTTTGTTATTTGCAGAGAGTTTGTTAATTCTTAAGAATATGGACCGCCAGGACCGGTGCTGCAATGACGAGGTTCCGGCAGGGGCGGATTGATGGTTGCCAAAAGTGCCCTGGAAAATTTTTGCAAATGGGCACGTTCAGTTGTAGTTCTGCGGTACTATTGTATCACAACTGAAAATCACTTTTTTTGTTTAAGAAACAAAACAAAAAGTACAGTTGCTCTGAAAACAGTGGCAAGCATAGTACTTGGGGGGGGTAAAAAGTACACCTGTCATCCTTAAATTGAAGTGGGTGTTGCGGAAAAAATTTCGTCGGCCCATACCAAGATTTTACTGCAGAAAAATTGTACTGCAATTTTTCTGTTGTGGACAATCACAGTTAGAAATTTCAAGATATTTAAATACCATGGTAAACTCACTTAATCGACGTGGAAAAAGCGAATAACCAGGTTTGAATCACTAGTTAGTTATGTATGTAATTGCGCTGGAGAAGCTTCTAATTTTGGACACAATATTTATATTTTAGTGTTTTTCCTAGAGTTTTTTTACAGCTAGGTGGCAAGAAATTTTAGCTGGGTGGTACTTTAAACGACCCCTTCCTTAATCAAAAAAAAAAAAAAAAAAAGAAAGGATGTTGTTTTGCTTAACATGATTGTACTTATTAAATACTAACTGATAAATCATGTTCAACACAGATTTCAGTCATTTTTACCAATATTTATGGTGTATGTGAGAGTAAGTTTTCCACTCTTACTATTATGTGTGTTGTGAAAACATTCATTACAGGAAATTTAGCTGGGCGGCAGAGAATTTAGCTGGGCGGTGAGCCGCCCAGTAAAAAGGCTCTAGGGAGAACACTATATTTGTTTAAAATTTTCTCTTAAGAACGCTGAAGTAAGAACATTAAATTAAAAAAAATAAAAAATTGCTGATACTATTCATATGCGTTTCAATTACAAAACGTGCTTTTATACTGCAGTTATGTATTGTAAAGAAACCTTACTAAATAACATAAACAAAACATTTTGCAACTTCATGTTGAAATGATATCTCCGTAAATACCTTCATCTGCAGCATTTGTCAGAATTTATCACAAGGAGGCTAGGCTCCACAGGTAGAACATTTCGGGGGAAAGGGATCGTATATGAACATCCCCGCAAATAATCTTACAGTTATTTCAAAGTAAGTTCTTGATATTATTAGCTTTCACTCTGAATTCTATGTTGTCATATAGTGGATAATACATCTCATAATGACCATTATCTAGCACTGTTCTGCACCTTATCAAACATGGGTGAGTATTTTCACTACTTTAACTAAAGTAGTGAACAAAATTTAGCCCTGTTCGACCCCCACCCCAGTGGTGTTAACATACATTACTTACAGTCGAATTTTCGGGTAGCACGGTCCCTACCCTTCCTCAGAACTATAGTAGGTATTGCCATTTGGGAGCTAAATTCCGACCTTTCCAATCATTTAACGTTGTACCTCTACAACATTAAATGATTTGAAAGGTTGGAATTTAGCTCACGAATGGCAATATCTGCTATAGTGTAGTCCTGAGGAAGGGTAGGGGTGCTACCCGAAAATTCGACTGTAAGTAATATACTTTTATTCCTGAGTGAATCCCATAATTTAGTGAAATTTATGAAAAATAACCAAGTTGAAACCAGTAATGACAATGACAACAAAAATGTTTTTTATATAAAAAATGTACGTAATAATACAGCAAAATGATGTTGAAATGAATAGGAAGGATTGTGCAGAGGTTTTGTGAGCTGTATCCATGTTTTTTTCAAAGACCAGCATAAATAACCCTTTCTCATTTCTACAAAGGCCTAGTAAAGCATGGGTTTCTGCTGTAACATATTTGCATATGCTATAAAATAATTACTCCAGTAAATATACACTAACCTATAAATAAGTTAATTTGAATTAAGTAGCATTTTCAGATACCTCATTAGAGATAAATAAAAATGAACAACCCATTAACTCCATAAAAACTGTTATTGTATCATATGAGAGCATACCTGCCTACCACAGTTTATTATAGGACTGAAATCCCACCTGTAATGAAAAGATCTGTAAAAGGGTAGAAGAATGTCTGGATGTAAATATTGCAGCTGTTAAATAGATATTAGATCGATGTGTTCACCAAAATGCTATGGCTTATTCGAGGTCTACCATAGTGTAAACATTCCTGGTAGTGGAAAGGGGGCATGAATGGAAGAATATTTCCCCTTCAAGATTCACACTGCTATTTCAAGGAGAAATAGCTGTTATCTGAAATATATACTTCCTACATAGTACCACATATTGTTATGTTATATACATGTTTTCCAAAACTTACCACACTATGTTAAGCTTTTATTATGAAATAACTATTAAGAATCAATTACATACTTATTGTATGCGACAAGGCTCAAAAATTAAATTGCCCAACATGTCCAGGGCAAGTAAAAATTCTGTCCAGGCATGTATTTGTTTTTTTCTTTTTTTGTAAATTTCAAAGTCCTAATAGAAGTGTTGTGTGTTGGATGCTGAAATTTTGCAGTGATTAGTTTCTTTATGAAGCCTGCAAATTTCATGAAAATTAAGAGAATTCACATCAAAAGTGTTACTTTTTTTGTGCTGATTTAAACATGGAATGAACTATAGGTGAGTTCATATTTTACTGCGTGTGTAATTTATGAAATGCAGTGAAATATAAGTGAGTTCAAATTTCATTGCTGGGGGCAGTTCATGAAGTGCAGTAAAAGTACTTTGTTTCTTATATTGTTTCTAAAATGTTTAGAAAAAATAGTATAGTGTGTGTGTGTATATTCGAGCATGAAAAATTACGGTTTGGGCATATATTTTTTGGGCAACATGCCCGGTCAGGCATGTTACAATTTTGAAAATTTTTAGGCCCTAGTGTGTGATCTTTGTTGTCTAGTAACTTCATCAGCATCAATCATGAAATATCATGGAATAATGAAATAATAAAAATATTCAAATTTGTATTCATCAGCATAATTCATTTAGGCCTGTTGTTGACATTGCTAAGTCTACTTTAGTTGTGCAGTAAAAACATCCACAGGTATAACATTCTTGTTGTCTTTTACAATAATTCCTTTTGATGTTGTGTGGAAATAGTTATGATCCAATGAAAATTCAATTAGAATGCAAGATTGATAATTACCAGTAAAGAACTGAAATCAATGTCTTTTCTGGGAGATGTTTTTGGGAAGTAGTGAAGAAAATGCCCTGTGACATTTTTTATGGAGTTGGGGGAGGTACAAAGCTTCAACATCCTTAGTTCCAACACCCTTAGTGTACATTTCTGATGTGAAACACATCTTTGCATTAAAAAGTAACCTAGGATTTCCAAAAAGAATGGATAGATACGTCCATGTGCACTTGCTAAAGGAACATCTTGGATGTAAGAGTGGTTGATGGACACTGAAGAGTTTATGTATCTTCATTAAAATATGCAGAACTAGCTCATGAATTCTTGTTTTCTGATGCTAGCCTCCTATCATATCTTTTAGTTGAATAGCTATTTAGCTGTTTTTGTATTACCTATTTTGCTGCTTACAAAAATAAACTTTTGTGTGTGTGTGTGTCAGATGTGGTGGAATGATGAATCTTTGTAATTCTGCCAATTTAGGTTACTATGGCTAAATAAATTTTACTAATTTTTTTTTAAGTAATAAAAAGATCTGTAAAATTCATTTCAGCCAGTTGAGAAGATATAAAATACTGTAGTGCAGCCCAATTTTCACTATGTAATGTATTAATGGAAAATAGGAATTACAGGTCCTGTTGATGACATTCTCACTGAATAAAAAGTAATGACTAAACTTCTTTATTGTGTGATTAATGTGATAATTGGATCTGAATGCTATCAACCGAGACAAGCTTTCTTCCACATGCTAAAATCTTCTGAAAAGAACAAACCCTGATGATTACTTCAGATCATATATCAATTCTGGACTGTTTCCAGTGCCATTGCATCTGTGTTTAAGTCCTGGATAACACATGGTTCTTTCATGTGTTCTAACAAAATAAAATAACAGGAAGAGGCTAATTTTTTTTTTTTTTGTTACTGAATCATGAATTTGAAGAGGAAAATGTGTTTCAATGTAACCTTGCCTGAAGGCATACTTGTTGCCATTTCATCTTTGAGTAACAGCCTACTCTTGCAAACTAATGTTTTCTTTACATTGTGATTAGAGTAATGAAAATCACAAACTGTGTTTTTCTTTAACCTAAATGCAAAATATTTTAATACATAACATACTGACAGGTAAACACAACATATAAATAGAAAAAAAAATCATACAATGTCATGCTTCACTAATGCTAGATTAATTTTCAAATTACTATTTCTTTAACATATTACAAAATATTGCCTAACATTTGACATCTGATGTTTTGTTGGAATTCAATTATTTCTGTTAATGGTTTATAGTTTTGATAAACCATTTACTTACTTTGAGTTCCTTTTTTTTTTTTTTTTAATGAATTCTACCACAGAAAGGGTGACTGTTATGCTTTCAAAATTTTTGTTTGTTTTTAGCTGTTCTTTGGAAATCCTTGAATTTTATCTCTGCTCATTTCTTACTATTTAGGAATAGTTTCTTTCTGTATTTTCCTGTATCTTGCTATCCTTGTGTCATACCTATTTCTTTTCCATCTCCTTCCTTAACTATTTTCCCATTCCAGCAATTCCATGATATCATGCCATGTTACATGTTCTTAAACTTTCTTTTGGCATCTCCAGTAGGTTAGTCTGCCATTTTCAAAATCTTATTAGAAACTTGTATTTGTAATAAGATTTTGAATTTGATTATCTATAAATCCATACTGAAGGTGCTGGATAGTTTCAAAATCTGTAGTTCCTCAAAAAGAAATCTTATCAGTAATTCACACTTTTGTAGTACTATTGAGGAAAAGCAACCAGATGTAGCATTTTTTTTAAAATTTGTTTGTGCAATTTCTATTTCATTTTTCTCTTCGTTGCATCTACTAATGTTCTGATAGCTGAATATGTACCCCCTTTTGGTATTTATTCAGTGCATCTTACAATCTTCCTTACTCCTTGTTTTTGGAATTCTGTGTAACTTTGTCTTCTAAGTATTGATCTCTAAAAGCAAATTTTTCTTCTTTGATCATATTGTGTCCAATTCTTTCTGGAGGCCTTCTGGATCTTTACTTAGTATGCAGTATCATCTGTATATCTAAAATTGTTGATGTTAACATTACCAATTTTAGTTCCTTCTTACACATTTAAATACTCAAAATGTTTTTGATGCTGTGTGCTTCATAGTGAAAAGAGGGGGTAGAGCTTTGCCTTGCCCCTTTTTATGTTATGAAGTAGACTATCAATTGCTTGTCTGCTCTTAGTTCTTTAATTCCAAAAGAATGATAGTTACCCCTTTAAATAATGTGAACGAATTAATAGATCAATTTTTTAATGAAACTTGAGGATTTGAAGGATTTTACATGGCCATGTAAGCTTTGGTATTACTTCTTTGCAGAGAAAGGGCTCATTATGTAATGCAACATAAATTTTTAAGTTACTTTTTCAAAAGTTAAAGATGGCAATATTTTTACTCAGTAGTTTTTTTTTTTTTTTTACTGTGTTCTCTCTATTTGGAAGAAAGTGTTGTACTTTCTTCCATGATCATTTTGAAAAATTGATGGAGATCTCTATACATTTTGTTGTCAGTGATACCAAATGAAAATGGTCACTTGTGAAACACCAAGTAAACTCAACACTAAAAAAAAAAAAACAAAAAAAACCCAACTCAATCTTGAAAATGGAATTTTAAAAAAAATTAAATTACTTGAAAATGGTGAGATAATGGATTAAATAAATTACAAATGTTCTTTATGTTTATTAAAAATGTTTTTCTTCTTTGAGCGAACTTTAATCATTCTGTTTCTCCAGGCTTTACTTGTTAGAAATGCATGTAAATATTTTATCATTGTTACAGTTGGGTGATACAAGAAGAATTTTTTAAATCAATATTCGGAAAAGGTGACATCGAGTCCGATAAAGAAAAATAAAATAAAAAAAAATAAACTACTTTATACCCCCTGGAGGAGGGGGAACTGTACACTGTACAAAGTTTTAGCCATAGTTGTAGAGCTATCCAGTATTAAAAGAAAAATGTCTGACGTTTAGAAGTGGAATTATCTTTCCAAATATAAAAATGTGTTTGCACACATAGAATAATTGGAAACTCGAATGTAAGTTTCACGGTTAGCGCTATGCGCTCGAAAAAGCTTTTTCCGATTTTGAAGTATAGATGAGGAAGTGTCAGGCGCATAGACTGCCAAACAAGGAGTTAGTAAGTTTTTCTCGTTTTTTTTTTTTTTTTTCTTTCAAAAACGAGAAGAGTTCGTATATCTCCCCCTCCCTTTCATCCCCCAAACCCAAAGGCGAGCTTACGATGGAAAACTCTACTAGTTTTTTCTTGACTAAAATACGAAAGAAAGTAAACTGGTCAAATTAGAGCTAAGACGTGATGGGGTAATTTCAGGGGAGTGAATGTGCAATGTAAAAGTAATCAACTAGTCAGGTTTGACTGACGTTTCCAGTCGGGTGAGTTTATTTTAGAACTAGAAGGAAGCGTCTTCTTTATTTATGTCGTAGCCGGTATGAAAATCTTCGCTGTTCGGACTGATCTCCTTCCTTTCGTTCAAGTATGCGAAGTGCTATGTACCATCGTGCGTGAGGAAATCTGGTTTGTTCTCAGAATTGCTGTTTCTCTTGCTTCGCAAAAATCGTACGTGTAAAGCAATGTTTTGCTTCACTGCAGGTCCGCTTAAAGTGATTATAAGGTCGCAGGTGGGACGCACAACATCGTAGATGCCGAGTTCCTAAATCTTATATCCGTTTATTGTAATTTCCTAAATTACCGCGTGCAGAAGTGAAAGCCGTGATATTCGAAACACTGTGTAGGTGGAACAAATTGATCGACCTTTCCTGGTAATCTACCGTGCCGTACAAGATAAATCAGGGCTTTGCAATTGGAGTATAACGTGTATGTTGGCAACTTTGAAAGTTTTTCAAAATATGCTAGCACAGGCACCCATACGGACGATTAAAACAGTGCAATGCCCCACCCTTGGAAATCTGCGTGCGCTGTAAGAATTCTTCCCGGCGAATTAAAAGGCAAAGTCATGTTTAAAACTGATTTAACAATGTAGCCAGTAATAATAACTGTAATTCATCATGTGCATTGAAAGCCAAATAGGCGATGGAAGAAATAGGTCGTCATCAGTTGCTATCAGTTTCGCTTGGAATAATGCTTAACACAGATATGCGCCTCAAAAGTTTTTTTGTTTTTTTTTTCCAGTTTTTTTTTCATGTTAATCTTTCGCTCTTTCTAATTTTTTGTATTTTTTGTTTACGCTTTCCAACCGTAGGTTGAAGAAGCGTATATGCTCCAGCTTTGTCCGTCTGTCGGCACGATAACTCGCGTAAAAATGGTTCGATTTCGATGAAATTTTAGTATGTGGTAGGGGACCACCTGGGGAAGAACCCTATTGAAAATGGACGAAATGGGGTCAAAGGTCACGACATAGGAGCGAGATCCATTGACCTTATGCGTCATAACTTGCGTAAATATGGTTCGATGTCGATGAAATTTTTTAGCATATTGTAGGGGACCACCTGGGAATGACCCCTATTGAAAATGGGTGAAGTGGGGTCAAAGGTCAGGACATAGGGGGCGGGATGCATTCCATTGCCTTTATGCGTCATAACGTGCGTAAAAATGGTTCAATATCGATGAAATTTTATTATGTGGTAGGGGACCACCTGGGGACGAATCTTATGACGTCACAATCTTGCGCTTGATATGTTGGCGCGCGGTCACGCCATCTGTCTCCTTACGTCACGCGTTGTGTGTGGATCCTATTAAAGTTTTATGACGTCACACTCTTGCGAGCAGATGGTCGCGATTCCCATCTGCCTCATTACGTCACACTTTGTGTGCGTATGTTCGTCCGCACGATAACTCGCGTAAAAATCGTTCGATTTCGATGTACATTTAGTATGTGGAAAGGATCACCCGGGAAGGAACCCTATTGAACATGAACGAAATGGGGTCAAAGGTTAGCACATAGGAGCGGTATCCATTCCACTGCTCTTATGCTTCATAACTAACGTAAAAAAGGTTCGATTTCGATTAGATTTTTAGTATATGGTAGGTGACCACCAGGGGACATACCCTATTGAAAATGGGCGAAATGGGGTCAAAGGTCAGGACATAGGAGCGGAATCGCTTCCATCGCCATTATGCGCCATAACTTACGTAAAAGTTCTTCGATCTGGATGAAATGTTAGTATGTTGTAGGGGCCTGCCTATTAAATGGGCGAAATGGGGTCAAATGTTAGGACACAGGAGCGGAATCTATTCCATAGCTCTTGTGCATTATAACTTACGTAAAAATGCTTCCATTCCGACAAAACTTTATCATGTTATTTCGGAGGTATACTGAACCGGTTCTGTAGAATATCATCGAAATGGGATCAAAGTTCAGGGCACAAGACCGAGATTTATTCCACAGCCATTATCTTCATAACTTGAGTAATGATTTCTGGTATGTTGGAAAGCGTATCATAATCAATGCATTGCATGATTTTACTAACTTGTTTCCTTTGCAGTTACATTTCTGGATCTTCTTATTACGATGTATGATCCTGCTGTTCGACGTACGTATGTCTTTAGCAAAATGGTTAGGTAAAAGTTTTTTTTTTTTTTTTTTTTTTTTTTCTTTTTTACGCTTTCCAACTGTAGGTTGAAGAAGCGTATATGCTCCAGCTTTGTCCGTCCGTCCGCACGATAACTCGCGTAAAAATGGTTCGATGTCGATGAAATTTTAGCATGTGGTAGGGGACCACCTGGGAACGAACCCTATTGAAAATGGACGAAATGAGATCAAGGGTCATGACATAAGAGCGGGATCCATTCCATTGCCAGTATGCGTCATAACTTGCGTAAATATAGTTCGATTTCAATGAAATTTTAGTATGTGGAAGGGGACCACTGGGGACCAACCCTGTTGAAAATGGGTGAAGTGGGGCCAAAAGGTCAGGACATATGAGCGGCATGCATTCCATTGCCCTTATGTTTCATAACTTGCGTAAATATGGTTCGATTTCGATGAAATTTTAGTATGTCGTAGAGGACCACCTGCGGACGAACCCTGTTGAAAATGGGTGAAGTGGGGTCAAAGGTCAGGACATAGGAGCGGGATGCATTCCATAACATCTTATTAAAGGAACAATTCTTGTATATATGTAAATTTTATTTTGAAAACGGCTCTAAGGATTTTGATGAAAGTGGTTAACCTACCGTTTTCTGGTGCTAGAAATCGATTTAGTTTGATCTCGACTTTGGAAAAATTCATTTAGTGGGTTAAATAACCACCCCGAGTTAACACGTTTTTAGTGTCATGGCGTCGTCCTATTAATGTTTCCCATTCTTAGAAATCTTATGACGTCACACTCTCGCGATCGACTTGCGATTGAGATGTTGGCGTGCGCGGTCACGCCATCTGCCTTATTACGTCACGCGTTGTTTGTGGATCCTATTAAAGTTTTATGACGTCACACTCTCACGACCATCTGCCTCATTACGTCACTCGCTGTGTGTGTATTACTCATTACTTTTATATCATCGAAATGGAGTCAAAGGTCGGGTCAAAGGAACGAGATTTATTCTACAGATATTATGCTCATAACTTGAGTAATGATTTCTGGTATGTTGGAAAGCGTATCATAATCAATGCAGTGCATGATTTTACTAACTTGTTTAATAGTGACTATGTCTAGGTCTCTTACCTCCTTTATAATTCACGAGTTCATTCTTTCCAGATCCTCCCCTCCGTTATTACCAGAGGCAGAGGCTTGCGGTAAGGACAAAAAGTGGCCTTCAGTGGGGGGGGGAGAAAAATAGGGTGACTGCGGAAAGGCCCTTTTTTTTTTTTATTGAATTCCAAAATACGAGAACTCAACAGGCAAAGAGAGAGAGAGAGAAGCTGTGAAATCACCATTATTTTCGTGGCAGTGGATTGCCTACTTTCCAAGGGAATGAGCATAATGCTCTTTGAATTTATAGATCTGAATAAAATCTATCAACACAGAGTTTGAGCCCTTAATATTAGTATTACTTAATTTAATACTAGTCCGTAACCCGTTCCATGCACGGTTGAAAAAAAAGACCGAATTTTTTTCTTCCCATACAACACGTAATAAAATGCATAACTATAATAAACGGTTGAATTATTAATGGGCAGTCTATAAAATGGGTCACCAACAACAAAATAATTTTCGTAATGTTCCTGTTAAGTTTTAATTTTTAAAACTACTCGTATACGAATTTAACGATGACATTCCTCATTGTACAAACATGTGCTTACCCGTCGTTGACGGGCTTGCATTGGATTATTGAGGCATTCTTTCAGTGACCCGAAATGATATCGTATCTAGATAACTACACAATGGGGTTAAAAATGTGTTTTATTTTGCCAGTTTGGTTTTAACAATTTTTTTTTGTATCATCATAAAATCTATAGTAATATATAAAGAGAGAAACTTTGTGTGTGTGTGTGGTAATCTCGAAAACTACTGAACCGATTTGGATAATTCTTTACCGTTGGGCAGCTTTTATTTCTTTCCGGTGGACATAGTCTATTTCGTTTACTTTTTATTATTTTTGGCTGTACTACCGAATCAGATCGGTTTGAAGTAGTTCCCGATTTCCCGTGTATCGTTCCGCTTTGTTTACATACAACCTGATCACACCTAACGTGAAAGAAAGTAGTTCGCGATAATATACGGATTTTTTTTAATTATTTTTGGCTGTACTACCGAACCAGAACGCTTTCAAGTAGTTCCCGATTCCCGTGTATCGTTCCGCTTACGGCGGATTGTACAAAGAAAGTGCCATGGTAACATAAAAAAAATTACTTATGACAATAAAAATTAGCGATGACAAATCTGTGGGTCAGTAGCTTTCATTTTAAAAAAATTATGAAAATCATTCCTGTGGGTGCCGCTAGCGGATTGTAGAAAGAAACGGTCATGTGTTGTAAATATATAGATTTAATAAAACCCGCCGTAATAGTCCTTGCTTTATGGCTCGGTGCGTTATCCTGCTGGTGCCAACAAGGCTCGGTTCCATACTATTACCACAGAGTTGATAGGGCATAATTGTCCAAAACATCGAGGTAGACGTGCTGGTTAACAGGTTTGTCCAGGACAACCAATGGGACGGGACCATACCACGAAAAACACTCCCACACGAGTACACTGTCAGCTCCAAACTTGACCGTAGGAACAGTAGGACCTACACTGTGGTAAATAGCGTTCCCCCGGCTGCCGCGATACCCACACACGGCCATCAGACTGATGGATCGTGTATCTGGATTCATCAGTTCATACGACCCGTTTCCATTGATCTACGGTCCACGATAAATGTTCTTTACTCTATGCTAAACGACGAGTAGCATTCCGAATAGAGATGAAAGGCTTATGAGCAGCCGCGCGACCACGGTAACCCTTGGAATGAAGTTCTCTGCGAATGGTGCGTGTACATACCGAGGATCCAGCTATTTTACTCACTGAGCTCTTTTGCAGTACTCCTTCGATTAGCTGTAACGACTCTCCTGAGGCTTCGATGTCCACTATCACTGATTTTCTTTAGTCTGTCGGTACGTTTTGCTGCTTCAGGCACGCCATGTGTCTTCCACTTTTTCAGTACATCCAAAACAGTTGACTTGGGTATTTTTAAACGCCTCTCGGTTTCTCTTATAGACAACCCATTAATATAACTCCCAACAATCTTTCCTTTCTCAAAGTCAGTTCTCTCCCGCCGCGACATTTTCACTCAACCTCACAGTGCGATATGATCAGGGTCAGCTGCAAGCTTCTTTTTATACCGTTTGCAGCTGTACCGCGCATTTTAACAACGCAGCAGATCAGTTCATTTGCTTTTGAAGGGGTGTCCGGTGACTTTTGTCAATATAGTGTATATGTTCAGTTGCTTAGAATTTCTTTCACCTGGGTAGTGTAATGACTAGCAGGCTCAACCAGAAATTGCGAGGTGCGAGTTCGATTCCTGCTCCCGGACAGCGAAATTTTTCAAGTTTTCTGAATGAAGTAAATAGCCTACATGTAATTATAGTGAAAATGTGCCAATAATTCGTGGAGTGTTCCTCTACCCTTGATTTGTGATTGTGGATGTGTGCGGAGGCACATTAGCGTTGTGAAATATGTTACGAAGGTCGCAAAACAAAAGGAATAAGGTTAGTTTTTGTGATCAGGGTCAATGCTTGGTGCATCGTGGCCCTGGTGCAAAAAGATAAATGAGCCCCCATCCCCACTCTAAAAAAAGCAAAAAATAATGGAATTTTTGAACATGGTTCAGTTAGATAAAAATCTTTTCACCTGCAGTAGCAAGTCGTATTATGTATTCGGTTTATCATCTAATTGAATAAGCAATATGATCAACTGGTATTTTATGAATGCATAAGTTTTGTTTACATACAAACATACATACATATCACTAAGCTGTTCTCTAAGATTCAGAGGTTAGCTCCAAAAAGAAATACAAACTTCCAGATATTTTTACTTATTGTTGTCATATCAAACTTCGCCATTTACAGCGATCTTGACATACGAGTACAACTCGTGCTTCACTAATATCCATTACACGCCGTATACAAGATCTTTTATACTTCATACTCATAATCTTTTTCTCATGCAGACACTCCTGAATCTGATCCACCCATGTCTTCCTTGGCCTTCCTCTGCCTTTCCTTCCTGCCACTTGGGCTGAAAAGATTTTCTTAGTAAGCATTTCATCACTCATTCTTTCAACATGGCCAAACCACCGAAGCATATTGGTCTCCACCTTGCTAACAACATTTTGCTTCACATCACACAACTGCAATTTCTCACACAATCATATCGTGTCTTGCCGCAAACCCCACGTAAGTAGCATTTCTCCAGCACACAAACGACTCCTATGTTTCTTCTGCAGTACCCAGGTTTCACTGCCATACATCAAAGTAGGAACAATTACATTTTCATACACAGCCATGCGGGGCTCTCTAGAGAACCCATCATTCGTGTGAAAACCTCCCAGAGCAGCCATGACTTTCAAAGAAGAATTCACTCGCCTACTGATTTCACCATCCAACTTTGTTCTCTCTGTCAAACATGCTTCCTAAATACACAAACTCACTCACCTGGTCGATCACAGTGCCATTTATACTTACATTACATTCAGTGCTACCCGTTCCTCTCTCAAACACCACAACTTTGGCTTTTCCCTTATTTATACTCAGTTTGAATTTCATGCAAACATACTCTGCAACTCACTTTTGCTCTCTGCCAACAGGACAGTGTCATCAGCATACAGCAATCTGCACACACGGATATCACCAAGACATAAACCACTATTATCTATTTTGGCATCACGCATGCATGTATCCCAAAATATATTAAGCAGTCATCGTGACATTATACAACCTTGTCTAACTCCTGCACCAATGAAAAACCATTTTGATAAAACACCATTCACTCGTACACAAGCTCTACTACCAGCATACATAGCTTTTACTGTATTAAGTAGATTCCCGGTAACACCATATTCATTCAATACCTTCCACAAAAGTGTCCTATTCACTCGGTCGTAAGCTTTCTCTAAATCTATGAAGGCAGTAAAAACTTTCTTCCCAACAGCCAGATACTTTTCAATCATCGTGCGTAATGCAAAAATCTGGTTAGTGCAGCCTTTGCCAGGCATAAAACCACTCTGAACATCCCGTACTTTTTCAATAACAACCTTACCAAACACCTTCCCTGGCACACTCAGTAGGCTAATACCACGGTAGTTCTTTAATTCAGTCTCATCACCTTTTCCCTTATACAAGGGAACAATAATAGCATCCTTCCAACATTTCTTTGCGTTATTTATTTTTGTCGTTACTCATTTCATTATTTATTTTTGTCGTTACATGATTCTAAAAAAAAAAAAGGAGTGAAAAAAAATTTACAATTCATGAATGTCGACCATGTACAGAAACAACAGCTAGAAAACAAGGGAAAAGGCCTAAAATGGCCTGACATAGCCCTCTACTCCCCTAAAAAGATTGCTATTATGGGCCAAAAATTAACACAACAATCCCTTCCCCAGGTATCCGTTGGTTGCGCTCATCACAAATATTTCGAAGTCATTCAAGTGACAAAGTAATTACAATTAAGAATATGCTGTCCGTTGATCATTCATGAGCTATGAGCATTTCGACTACATTGAAGTTCCACAGTAGCAAGTAAATAGAAGTTGTTTGTGCTGAAAATGAAGAGATAGATATTTCTTCAAAAATAGAAATAGATAACTACAACTGTGATTGTTACAGAAAAATATAAAACAACAACTGACGATCGATTTTTGCAATGAAGGATATTTTTTAAAATGAGTTATTTCTGTTTATCACATCAATAATTTTCTTTCTTTATTCTGCACCCATTTCTTTATTACGGAATCAAAATCACATTTCTTTTCTTCTCCACTTTCTTTGCTTAATATCGCCAAAGATGACAAAATATCTTTGGCCATGGTTCATCTTAAATATGCTTTAATAATTTTTTGCTTGTTAAATGAGCTTTCGGGACTTGCGACGGTTACTGGTATAGTCAAAAATACTGTAGTAGTAATGCGATCATCAAATTTAGGAAAATATCGCTTCAATTGCAATCAACTATGAGTTGAAGATGCTCTTTAGGACTTTGAATTTTTTTGTTGTCCATCAGAAGATATTTTGTAATTTGTAACTCATTCTAAAAGTTCATCATACATCGGCACTTAATTTTCTAATTTTTTTAGCTGATGTAACGGAACATAGTTCATTTGTGTATAAAATTCATATCTACTGATTAAATAACTGAATCGAACTGTGGAAGTATTTTACTTATAGGAGATCGAAATTCAAAAGGGCAGTCCAGTAGAAATGTCCCTGTTAAGTTTTTGTTTAGATACTAACTCGTATGATAACAACTGAAATTTTAGAGTTTTGGTCAGTTCAGCTGTGTTCTTTTTTCTTCCTTTTATAAACAATTTCCATAGTGTAGATAAGGCTTTAGAAGAATTTTGAGGCCTCCTAGCAGCGAGGTCTAGGTACATTGCACACTCTGCACCTCCATTTCACCCCCCCCCCCTGTTTTTTGATCTTGCTTACTTTATAATGGGAAACAATGAGCTTTAGGAAAACTGGATCCATTACTTAACTTTACGCGTGCGCCTCTACATATATGGTTTGCGTTGTTTACCTTCGATGTGCATTTCTATTAGGGTTCGTATAAAAATCTGAGCTGATAGAATGTAGGAATTACACTTTGTTGTCAGCAGCTCTCGGACCCCAAAAATTGACTGACAGAGACTAAAGAGATAGGTGAAAACTCCTCGACAGTCTGCGGCAGAAGATCTGCTTTTAGATGTCGCAAGGATTCTGGTATCCTTGTGACATATTACCCTGTTTATGTAAGAACCATTCGGTTGGAGTTGTAATCTTTGATAGTGTATGGCAGAAGATCTGCGTTTAGATGTCAGAAGTATTTTGGTATCCTTGCGGCATCACAAGGATTTCCTTGTTACATTATAACCTCGTTCATATAAGAACTGCTCGGTTGGAGTTGTAATCTTTGATAGTGTACAGCAGAAAATCTATGTTTAGATGTCACAAGGTCTTTTGGTATCCCCGTTATATAAGAACAATTCGATTGGAGCTGTAATTTTTGATAATGTAGAGCAGAAAAATCTGCATTTAGATGTCACAAGGTCTGGTATCCCCGTTTATATAAGAACCATTCGATTGGAGTTGTAATCTTTGATAGTATACGGCAGAAGATCTGGGCTTAGATGTCGCAAAAATGTTTGGTATCCTTGTGATATCACCAGGATTTCTGGTATCCTTATGACATATAACCCCGTTTATATAAGAACTACTCGATTGGAGTTGTAATCTTTGATAGTGTACGGTAGAAGATCTGCGTTTATATGTCACAAGATCTTCTGGCATCCCGTTTATATAAAAACCATTCGATTGGAGCTGTAATCTTTAATAGTGTACAGCAGAAGATCTGCGTTTAGATGCCACAAGGTTTTCTGGCATCCCCATTTGTACAAAAACTATTCTCAAGGAGCTTCACGCAATGTGTTTTCATGATCCCATATCACTCCACAGAATGCTGCTGTTCGTTTGGCATGATGCATCGAGCGTTGGTCTTGGGATCTAGAACAATGGAAGAAGATCCTATTGACTGATGCATCTCAGTACGCAAAGTACGAGTCACATGGCCGTGTATGAATATGGAGGATGCCAGGAGAACGGTTCTTACTGGAGTGCCCTGTTCTCGCGCACAAGTTTGGAGGTTGCAGTGTTCATGTTTAGGGCTGTTTCTCGAGACACAGATGCATTCCATTGGTGGTACTGCAAAAAACTCTTAATGCAACAACTTACCTAGATATCATGGGCGATTCGGTACTTCCAACACTTTGGCATTTCTACGGAGATGGGTCCTGCTGATATCAGCAAGACTACGCACCCTACCACGCAGCACGCGTTGTTGCTGGTTTACGGAAAATCTCGTTTCATGTTTGGACTAGCCTTCACAAAGCCTTAATTTAAACTCCACTGGACACATATAAGATGAACTAGAGCGCCGTATCAGAAATTGGAAAAATCGTCCTGCTTCGCCCTAAGAGCTGGCAGAGGCATTACAAGGGGAGTGAAAATACGTCCTTGCAAATAATACCTTTCAGCATTTAGTGAAAAGCATTTGTAGGAGACTTAACGCATGCATGCAGGCAAAACGTGGAGCAGTTTCATGGTAAGTTTTTGAAATAAATGATCTTTTTTGTTTATGGTTCAGATGTCCGATGCCTTTTGTCTTAGTATCATAATCGGTATCAAACATTATCTATCCACTGCAGGATGAAGATCTTCCCAAATTTCTTCCACAACATTCAGTCTAGTGCCAGTTTTGTCCATGTCACTCCGACGTGCTTCAGATCTTCGTCCGCCCATCTCCCTCACGGTCTTCTCGGTCGTTTTCGAAATCCAGTCTAGTTTTTCAATTGTGCAACGGTGGTCAGTTATTCTAGCAATATTCTCAGCCTATTGCCATTATAAGGATTTTACTTTGATCATGGTGTCAAGAACTCCTGTCACCTTCCTGATCCATGAGTTTCTCTTCCTATCCTTCCTGGTTATACCAATCACACAGCTTCCCAGGCTTCTTTCAGTAGTTTGCTGCCTCGGGATGTCCATTTTCAGTTAAGGTCCATGTCTATGATGCATAAGTAAGAACTGGAGGGATGCATTGATTAAATGCTTTTAAGACATAATGGTAAATTGCTGTGCAAATTTGTACTGTTTCTTCCAAATGCTCTCCAACCAAGTTTTATACGCCGATTAATATCTTCTTCGGCGTGGCTCTTCCTTGATATCTATTGTCCAAGGTAAATGTAGACATCGGTTGCTTCTAGAATTGCATCAATTTTGTTTTGTGAAAGTTCATTTTTAAGTCCACTTATTTACCATCGTCAGCGAGTTCCACTCAAAGACCCCCTCCTCCGCGCGCGCTAGACTAGAAGGTGCTCGGTGCCTTTCTTACCGGCTTGAGCCAGTGAGAAAGGCACCGAGCGTACACAATACTAGGTTGGTGGTCATTGTTTTTTGCTCCTACAGTGTATAACTTAGAAGGCTCTGTCTTGGTCATGAAGAAATTCCTCTAGCTTCTACGAATTTGCTGCACGTAAAAAGAAAGTCTAACGTCCTGGAAGTTACCAAAACCGTCTTTCACGTGATGTTGGCTCACGTTCATTCCGTAGTGTGTGTGTTTTCTTCCCATCAGTTTATGATTGGAGTGGAAAAGCTTCCTGTCTTGCAATGTCCAAAGTTTTTCTTTTGTGTTTTGACAAAATATCAGTTCTTCAAGTCCTCTTCAACACCCACTCACCTCTTCCACTTGCTAGATAAGAAAATAGTTGAAACATTTTCCCGTAGCACCACATTTCAAATATCTCCGCCTAGTGGTGGAAATGGGCCGGAACGCAGCGGAACCCCACGTTCCGAGAGGGAGCGACACCAAAAGAAAAGGAGTATTTAATTTGAATGAAACATTTCGCAATGCATTATACATTTCAATTATTGACTGTCATCTTGCATGAATTGTTCGTCGTTTCAAAAATAAAAATTTTCCTTCTGCTCTAACAAAGCTCTAATAAGGTATTTGGTGTGAATGCGAAGTTCACGACAGGAGCTGATCGCCGACCGTCTTGCGGACAGCGGAGGAGGTCCTCCAGACAGTCGGAAGACTTTGGAAATTATTTTTGGAGATGTTTATGTTTTCAAATCAAAGTTATAATAGATATTTCGGTTAAAATAAATGGATATTTCATATAGAGCCAAGCTTCTTTCATTTTGTCGCCCAAGACAATTGTATATCTCCGTCTCACATACGAGCTGACTTTTTTTTTTTCCAATGTTTATTAATAGCGGACACTTTTAATTGCACCGGTATTCGAATGATCTTTTCAATTAGAAACATACCTCTGAATAAAGCTCTGACTTCAGCTAAATGTGAGTATTTAAAAAAATATTTTAATGTTTAATAACGAAATTTCCTTATATGGTTTTACATTTACTGCAAATGGATTTGTGCGTATTAAATTTTTATGGCATTCAATTGTACGTTGGGTTCCGGCAGCGAAAAATTCCCATTTCCACCACTGCCTCCGCCACTTCCTTCTGATCACGTTTTTTTTAAGGCTTCATTTTCCCGCTTAAGTATCCAGTGTGACAACAACAATCTGTAATATTCAGCTTTAGAATGGGAGAAGTGTATTTTTGTTTCTCAACTTCGCTGAATCGGTATTTTTAACGCATATAAGTTAGCCAACAGGTGGGAAATGTCATAAGGAAGAATGCGTTTGCCTGTTGTTGTCAAGTAATAGAAGACCGTGTCGTTATTTACCACAGCGAGATTAAATTGATGTATCGAAAATAAAATTTTCTTTTTGAGAACGTCTTTGGGAAAACGCTAAAGACTCGCTCTGCGCAACTGTGTGATTCGCGTTCCTCTCCCCAGTCTTGCATTGGTGTTACAATAAGGCGGAAGTTAAAGTACAGTGGCACTTTTCAGCCCACCAATCACAAAAGACGAGAAAGTCTTTTAATGAATCTAAATTAGATGTACTATCGATGATGTAAGATTGATCTTTCAAAAGATCTGTAATGCAATATGCACTTCGGTGACCCATTATTTTTTCGAGTAGCCGAAAAGAAAAGAAAAAAGAAGAAATCTAATTGGGATTGCTTTCAACACTTTCGTATTGTCTTTGTCCTTTCATTGGGTTCGGAATTTCTAACGTAAACGATTAACAAAGCGGTTAAACAAGTGCAGTCCGAGAGGAAGTGAAAAGAGATGTTGAATAGTCAAGGGCACTCCACGTGATCATTCAATGCCTCAGAAGTTAAAATCATTCCAGTGACAGCACCTGTAGAATACTGAACTTCCACTATTCAAAGACGCCAATAAAAAAGGAAGTGGTTGAAACTGAAGCATTCTGGATGCAATACAGGGATCATTCTTCCATTCAAGCATTCACTTTGGACCTCAAAAAGCGTAAATAAGTTCATTTATTTACACATCTTAACATGCTCTATAACCTAATCATAGAGATGGAGTAATCACAGCAATGAGACAAAAAGATCATATCATTGCAAAAAATAATGAAATCTAGGCGAAAAGAAAAACGAAAAAAAAAAAAAATGCGTATTCAAATCCTATAAATAAAAGATACGGTTAAGAAAAGCTAGTCGCATAGCAATCAGGTCACCATTTGGATCTGATTACGGTCAGCTTTTAAAGTTTTTTCATTTTGATTTACTTTTCTATGTACAAAGAGTTGATGACATCATAATCAAGATGAAAGCCCTCAAGTCCAGAACTAGGAGTTTGGGCACTTAGGGCCACACATTAAAATCTCGCCTTAATGAAAAAAAAAGGGAAAAAAATACTAATTCAAAGCGTAAGTCTAAAAAATAATAAAAGTTTAGCTATGAAAAAAAGTACTTATTCGAAAAATTGTAATCTCTCTCACAGTTTTCTCTCTTAAATAATATAGGAATGTCCTTTTCGTGATAAAAATACTTTATTACTATTTTCAGTATACATTGCAAAAACAAACTATCTACTACTTAAATTGACTTTTCTTGCCTTCAATTTTGCAAGTTCATCTGCAACAGCGGCAAAATCTGTTTCTACAAACAAATCGTTTTCAATTCTCTCCCACCTTTCAGTCAGTTTATTAAAATTCTCCGCTGCCTGCTACAAAGGAACTTCATTTCAATGTGTCTGGGGGTTTACCCAAAAACCCTCCTATCTTTGTCTGTCATATGCATAACTCACACAATGTTTACCAACCGTTTAGGTTGAGCTCCCGCTCAGAGCTTGACTTTCACCTTGTCGAAGAATACGAAATAAACAGCGCGGTTACAACACGGGGTTCGACAGTTTGATTCGACAGCGAAGAAAAGTCATTAACATTTTTTTTTTAAGATTCGTCAGTTTGGTTCGACAGCGAAGAAAAGGATTAACATTTTTTCTGTGGCCTTCTGACTGAAAGACTTGCGGTCAACTTCTGAAGAAGAAAAAAATCATGTATAGTCGCTAAAATGGAAAATTCAAACATATGTAAAGATGATCAAAATATTGAAACATATAGGAAGTTCTACTGTTGCAGTTTTAAACCAAACAGTTACTAATTGCTATTTATTTAACTGTTTTAAACCACCTAAGGCGCTGCTTCGTTTAATTGGCGCCTATGGCAGAGGCCAAACTGGCCATACTCTAGTTTTGACTTTGCGCTAACTCTTCAGAAATCCAATGGATGCTGTAGTTTTCGACATGAAATCCAATGGACGCTTCAGTTCTGAATATGAAAATTAATGCCTGCTCGAGCTCTGGATAAGTTCCTTTCGTGTTGGAACTCTGGGCGTGGAGCAGTGTGGCCAGATACTTCTACCTGAAATCAATAGACCAGAGCTCAAAAAATCAGATCAGGTTTTTTTTTTGCTTCAAATATGAACCACCTGACAAATGTAGCATTGGGTGTAATCTCACGATTAAAACTAATGTCAGTGTAATTAATGATGGCATAAGCCTTTTACTCTAGACATAGTTGTATCGGTCCCACTTGTTGTCATCCTAAAAACAAGTAGTTATATACTTATACTCTTTCTACTAACGATGACCAGTTGTTCCCCAAGTACGTGAAAAAAGGGATATAATCAAAACAAGGACTATTAACACAAATATCTGTAACGTATATTCTATTTTAACTTTCCTGTTGAGTTTTTTTCTCTGTAAATTTGAGTTTGTTCTCTTAGACATTTTGAAACCTTAACGTTATGGTAAGTAGAAGTTTCGTAGTGCTATTGAGATTTGCTGGTGTACGATCGTTTTAGCTGTCTTAAGCACGAAAAACAAGACGTAACCAAGCCAATTTATCGCAAGCTGTGAATCACGTTTACTTACGAAAATAAAACATGTTTAAAAGGTTAAAAATGATTACAACCAATGTGCGAGATCTTTCGGGTCCGTCTCCACAGACCCATCTTCAGGTACAACAAGAACTCACACGGAGCACGCTGTCTTATATACACACACACAGATGCATAGACGAAAAACAACGCATACGCCACACGTAAAGGTTAAGAATGCTATGCAGAGAAAGTAACACTAAAAATGAAACTATGTACAAGGCATAAAAACGAATAATCGGAAGTACAGTAAGTGAATAGTCATAACATATTTGCAGTGGAACAGGGATTCTCCAGCAGGAGCCTCCAAGAAGCAGGTATGGATTGCGGAGTTTCTTCATTACAGCACTGTTCGGGAAAATCCATAATATACAAGCTCTCCAAAAAGAGCACGGCAGTTTTAGCCCAATAATTTAACGTCATTTTATAGTGGTAAATAATCGCTCTTGGTGACTGTTCGCGATAAGGCCGTTGCGGATGAATGGTTGCGAACATTGTATTTGTGTTCGGAGATTTTCACCTCGAGTGACCGACAGGTTGATCCGATGTGGGCCGTCATAGGGAAAGAGTCATCGACCGGTTGTAGTGGCACAACCGGTCGATGACTCTTTCCCTATGACGACTGGTTGTAGTGCAGTGGCTTAACGAGTCATCGGCCGGTCGTAGTGTAGTGGCTTAACATTATGTCTTTTTCCTCAAACGAGAATAATGTTAGCAACACACTGAGGTCGGAACAAGGGTGACGTGTGTGTGGCCGGGTAAGAACGATAGATAAAAAGGCAATGCAGCGGTTGTTTAAGGGGATTGATGATAGACGTGCTGTTATACTGCGATTGGATGTTAAATCACTGATACTGTATTGAGTACACAAATAAACCGGATGTGAGTGTGGAGTACAAACCATGCAAGCAAAATAAACGTACAGGGGTTGTCCAAAATAATGGAAACACCTCGCTGAAAACAGTGACTTTGGTATGTGCTGCTTTTTGAGTAAAACGAACATGTAGCTACAATTTGTTTGTAAAAAAAATGTTGCTTATAGTCTCAAGGGTCTGTGTGATTTCATTGTAAATCGGTGTTTGCATAATTTCATTCCAGGTGAAGGCACAGTGAGTGACCTGTCGGAGTTCCAAAGAGGGCAGATTGTAGGAGCCCGTCTAGTTATTGCGTCAGTAACCATAGTAGCACAGGTATTGGGGGTATCGAGAGGTACCGTGTCGAAGGTCATGACAGCATACAATGTTCACGGCACAACATCATCTGCGAGACACAACTGTGGAAGGAAAACCAAACTCATTGCGAAAGACAGGAGGACATTACAGAGGATTGTGACCGCAAGGAGGAAGACCACGGCGACGAAAGTGACTGCTGAATTTAATGCACATCTCCAAAACCCAGTGTCGACCCATACCGTGCAAAGGGAATTGCATACGCACAACATTTTCGGCAGAGCTGCGATTGCAAAACCTCAGGTGTCAAAGGTGAATATGAAACCGAGACTACAGTGGTGCCAGGAACATAAAACGTGGACTGCGGATCAATGGAAACATGTCTTGTTTTCCGATGAATCAAGTTTCTCACTATTCCCCACCACACGACGGGTTTACGTGTGGAGAATCCCGGGAGAAGCATACAACCCAGAATGTCTCCTTCCTACAGTGAAGCATGGGGACGGTTTCATAATGGTTTGGGCCATGATCTCGTGGTTTGCAGCAGGTCCCATTATCACCTTACACGGACATGGATCACTAGCGGTGATTATGTCACTCTTTTGGCCGACTATGTGCATTCAATGGCGCAGACATTGTTTCCGTCAGGGGATTGCACCTTTCAAGATGCCAATGCCTCGATTCACGGAAGTCGAACTGTTCAATCATGGTTTGAGGAACGTGAGGATGAAGTTGCACGCCTTCCCTGGCCTGCACAATCACCAGACTTAAACATCATTGAGTCCCTGTGGTCTGTGTTAGAAAACAGAGTGTGATCCCGTTATCCTCCTCCGGCGTCTCTCAAGGAATTGGAGTAGTTTCTGCAGGAAGAATGGTGCAACATACCACTTACCACCACCTAGGACTTCCATGCGTCCATTCTAAGGAGGATTCAAGCATTTTTAAATGCCAAGGGTGCTCCCACATCATATTAGGTGCGTAACACCTATTGTTTCAAGGTGTTTCCATTATTTTGGACAACCCCTGTATTTTTAAGTACTACTTGACTTCTTTCTTGTAAGGTGTATGGGTACCTTCTAATATTGCATTGACTTAGCACACATAACGTAATTACTGACGTAAGGACTAATTTGCAGCGGAAAGAAAATTACGTTATATATCTTACTATGGACGTTTCCCTAATATTCTGGTTTAAAAAAAATACTGAGAAAAGAATCTTTGTATAACAGACTAATTAGTTTTCTAGATTAATAAAAAAAATTCATGACAATCTGTACGAATTTTGAAAAAAAAAAATAAAAAAAAATAGAGGCAGCAGGTGTCTGATAATTTTTAGTCTTCGTCAATTTTTTCTCTTCAGACCAGTTCTGCGGTGGCTCTTTTGGATTGGATCAGTAGATAGTGAGTACTGAAGGGATGTCCCTCAGTGTGTTACATAAAACACACAATTTCTGACGTTGACGCTCTATTGTCTTCAGAGTTTTCTTTCCTGGTCATCTAGCGACCAGTAACCCAGACTGTAGAATCTGTGTTAACGTCAAGACTGACTGATAAGCACGTATCATTCTGTACTTCATTCCCATGTGCTTTTCCTACAAATTATTTTAAAATTTATAGTGGAAAACGGTTTCAATTAATTAAAAAATTACGTCTCAAGCCCAAAAATTAGACATAACGTAGAAAATTCAGGAGGTGGCCATAACACAGAGAAAAATAGTAGATTACGAAAATCCATCAATAAACGGGAGTCAAAATCAGTAGATTTACTGAGCGTGAAGTCCAATGGATGCTCAAGCACACATATGTACATAAACCAACTGTGGAACGTCGATAATATTCTAATTAGGCATTAACTGCTGATAGGTTTTTAAAATGGAAAGAATATACACAATTGACGTGGATTAGGAACATCAAACAGAAGTCATCTCTCTTTCCACGTTTATAAGTGAGTCACGGAAAAATTCTCATCGGCCGCCACCGGGAATCGAACCCAGGGTCTTCCAGTTACGCGTCGGACATGCTACCACTGCACCACAGCGGCCTCGAATTCATTCAGACTCACATACGACTAACTGCTAAACCTCATGGCAGGTTGCTTCTTGGAGCCCCGCACAACGCTGGGGATTCACCAAAGATGGTAAGCAGCAACTGAACAAATGAAAGATATATACGAATTCACTTTTGGAGGGAAGGGACATTCGGTCATCAGCAGTTTGTGAGGAACCTTAACGCAAAAGGACGCCCCGCGATGGTTAAACTGGCCACCCACCACCTTCAAAGCGGATATAATTAGAAAGGAATACCACTTGTATGTAACGGAACATTGTTCCCTTATAGCTTGTCAGTTCGCGCATGTAGTTAACAAATTCTTTAAAATAGTAAATTATATAACTAGAGGCCCCCAAGTTCAAGACCGATTTTTCTTTGGTTGTACCAAGAACTGTATTTTCAAACGTTTGCTTAGAAGAAGACCAATAAAAACACAAGTTTGCCTCTCCCAAACTTGTTGGTAGTGTTTAGATAAGCTTTTACTTAAATGATGGAGTCTATATATTAAACTAACAATATTTGCGTGAAATAAAAAAACATCAGTTCTGTTGGGCTGCACCACGAACACCAGCCCGCATCAACATATTGATAAATAAACCGGTTAATGGAATCAAATTTAGGCATGAATCAGTTTCCGTCTCGTTTTCGCTTGTAAGAATCAATACTGCCCCGGTTTTAATTTTTAATGAGAGTTTTAAACAGAATGTTCTTTTTAAACACATTATTACAATACACATTTTGAAGTTGTGAATCCGTTTATTGGTGCAAATATGACATGAATGTTAAGTCAGATAACATCCGAAAACATGAAAATTGCGTCGTCCTGGAGCGGGAATCGAAGTGTCTCCCGGATAGCACCCGAGTATGCTGACCACTACACCATTCAGAACGACCAAGTCTCAAGTTTCTGATTAATTTGAATATAACCATCACAGGATTCGCTAGTCGAAGCAAATTCCACACCACCACCCAGAACGACCAAGTCTCAAGTTTCCGATTAATTTGAATATAACCATCACAGGATTCGCTAGTCGAAGCTGAATTTGCTTCGACTAGAGAATCCTGTGATGGTTATATTCAAATTAATCGGAAACTTGAGACTTGGTCGTTCTGGGTGGTGTAGTGGTTAGCATATTCGGGCACAAACCGGGTGACGCGGGTTCGATTCCACCTCCAGGACGACGAAATTTTAAAGTTTTGGGACATTATCTAACTTACCATTCATGTCATATTTACACCAATAAACAGATTCACAACTTCAAAATTTGTATTGTACAATGGTGTAATCCCGTATTTCATTCATTGATCACATAATTACAGGTTAGGGAAGAAAACTATTTTGTCTCGTTGCCTTTGCCCAGTCGTAGGACTGTAGTTGTTGTTTGAAGTAGTGATGATTTTGATATCAAAAAGTTGTTATTAACGTGTTCCTTGGCGTTTAAACAGGTATGAGTATGCGCTCAGTTAAAAATAAGCTAGTCCCTGAAAAATGAAAGGCTTTCCTATCTAGAAAGCGCTCGAGTGTTGTGCATAACCGTGACCGTCAGTAGCGTAATACGTCGCTCTAATGCACGTGTCCGTATGTACGTATGCATACATGTATAACAGGGGTGTTTCTTTTTTGTTGTAAAGGCTCTCGTCTGTCGGTGTTCTGTATGTCGATTGTTGCTCGCTTTCCTCCGTGTTGTCTGGACAGTCAGTCATTCATCGCTGGGGCAAAGATCCCTTTGTTGTTCCCTATGTGGTCCGGAAGCAAAGGACAATATGCTCTTTGCTGGAACATTGCCCTTCCGACGAATGACGACAGGAAAAGATTATTGTCATACCTCGGCGACTTTTATTATTATTTTTTATTTGCATTCTTCTCACATGAGTTTAAATAATAAGCGTTTGATTGTGGATGTCGCATTTTGGACGCGAAGCACTTTGAGAAACTAAATTTAAAATGCTACTGACAAATTGAAGGCTCCTTGCTTGAGAGGCGCAATTTTCGAGTTCGAGCACACGATAAGATATGGATATATTTGTCCTGTCCCTTTCCAACAGTTCGGGACCAGGTAAAAAAAATAACGCGACGCAGGGAAGGCCGTTGCAGATTTTCTAGAAGATTTGAAGGAGCTGTTTGTCCTGCTATTCTTTATGAAAACTAATATTATTCAGAACAAAATTTATTTCATTCAAACAAATAAGGATGGATATGCCCTTTAAAAAGAGCGCAGATACAATAGAGAAAAATAATATTAATTAACACAGCATGATAAAACAGTTTATTGGTGTACGCTCATAAAAATAAACGGACGCCAAGCTTTCGCTCACCAATCGCCTTTCTTATCGCAAGTAACAACGTAAGTGATAATTCTGAACAATAGTGTCCGGGACCGTCAGTAGCGTTTATGCCCCTTTGCAAAGCAACAAGCAATACAGACTACTGAAAAATTGGTTTCGGGAAATGAATTGAGTATCGGTAAATACCTACTCGCGAAAATTTGTTCTATATATTGAATATATTCTGGAAGTCTGTTCGAAGCAAATATAATTTCATATCATAACACGCTTAAAAACATTAACCTAGTTTAAACAGCGACTAAAGAGTGCATGCTGAATTAGTGTCGAGTCGAATCAGGGAGTACTAAAAATGCATAGCACCTAGCAAAATGGCAAGTTAAAAGAAAAAATTATCGCCAACCTGACGGCTGAGCGGTCTGATGTGCTGTCTTCTAGTTTAAATAGGGCTGAGCGATTTGATGCGCTGTCTTCTAGTTTAAACAGGTCTGAGCAGTTTGATTGATGCGCTGTCTTCTAGTTAAATAAGTTTGACGCGCTGTCTTATACTTAAATAGGTTTGATGCTCTGTCCTCTACTTAAATAGGTTTGATGCGCTGTCTTCTAGTTAAATAAGTTTGATGCGCTGTCTTCTAGTTAAATTAGGTTTGATGCGCTGTCTTTTAGTTAAATAGGTTTGATGCGCTGTCTTTTAGTTAAATAGGTTTGATGCGCTGTCTTTTAGTTAAATAGGTTTGATGCGCTGATTTTTAGTTAAATAGGTTCGATGAGCTGTTTTCTAGTTAAATAGGTTTGATGCGCTGTTTTCTAGTTAAATTGGTTTGATGCGATGTCTTCTAGTTAAACAGGTTTGGTGCGCTGTCCTCTAGTTAAAAAGGTTTGATGAGCTGTCTTCTAGTTAAATAGGTTTGATGCGCTGTCTTCTAGTTAAATAGGTTTGATGAGCTGTCTTCTAATTAAATAGGTTTGATGCGCTGTCTTCTAGTTAAATAGGTTTGATGCGCTGTCTTCTAGTTAAATAGGTTTGATGAGCTGTCTTCTAGTTAAGTAGGTTTGATGAGCTGTCTTCTAGTGAAATGGGTTTAGTGCGCTGTCCTCTAGTTAAATAGGTTTGGTGCGCTGTCCTCTTGTTAAATAAGTTTGATGCGCTGTCTTCTAGTTAAATAGGTTTGATGCACTGTCTTCTAGTTAAACAGGTTTGATGCGCTGTAACCTAGTGTAAATAGCGACTAAAAAGAGTACATGCTAAATTAGTGTCGAGTCGAATTAAGGAGCACTAAAAATCCATAGCACCTAACAAAACGGCGCATTAAAAAAATAAATGATCGCCATCCCCATGGCTGAGCGGTCTGATGCTTTGTCTTCTGATCATTCGTCTGAGATGGTCCTGGGTGAGGAATGGGTGGTGTATTTGTCTGATGGCGCTGGCATTTCCCCTTGCCTGGAAACAGTTACCCTAAATTAGGAACGGGTGACTTCCATTTGCCCTTAGAGTTGCTCATGGTGGTCGTTCAACTCCGAACCAAGCAAAATTAAAAAAAAAAAAAAAAAAAAAAGAACATTCAATTGCAAGGAAATTTTCTACGTGTGAAAAATTTCTATATTTCCGTGCAACAAAATTTCTCGCAGTGGCGGATTTTCAACCTTAGCAGAATCATAATGGTTCCAGAAAGAAAACCCTGGATAGACCCCTGCTGATGAAATCAAGTTAAAACGTGACGAGGTGATGTTTGTCTTCGCAATTTTGATTGTCGATGAGCTGACAAATTGATTGTCGATGAGCTGCAGTTTGCAAATTCCTTTTGGGATTCTTCGAAAGAATCGAATGAGAAAAATATTATCTCGAAGGCACAGGAAGCCGAATCAGATGTCTCCACTGCTGATATAGGAATTATTACTACTTCGAATACTTGAAGTCATCTGATGAGGCTCCTGCTGGGTCTGCAGCAGTATTACAGCACGAAATGTTAAGTACAGAATGTGTGGGGAAACCCAACTTGACTATGTAATGCACGCGGGTGAAGTCCCGAAAAGATCCCATGATTTTCCAGGATTTCTCCTCTCTAATGGAGTACAATGTGTTGGAGACCATACCACAAAACTTGAGGGTGTCCCATCCCGACGGGAGGATGATGAACGAAAGTAACTTCCCGCTGATCCTTCTATCAGTGGTTTCCCTACCAGGAAGAAAGGAGCAAAGCCTAGTGGTTCCAAACTACTTAACTGTCCGTTTACCCTCCCACCTGTAATAAATATCCTCTGGGTATAGCTTCCCTAACACAGGTGTCCGACTGACAGAAATATCGGTGACGTCACCAAAACCCGAATATGTGTATTTTTTTTTAGAAATACGACCGAAACTGAGATCTCCAGATTTTTGAAATGTACGCATGTACAACTTTTTACAACTTTTTAAACAACTGCACCACTGTTTGTGAAAATAGCAGCCCTGTGATGGATAGCTGGTATTAGCTTGAAACGTACAGGGTATGTACAGCAGATTTAGGACATGCAAATGATTAAAATATCACTGAAAATGCTCATGCTGTTTTGGAGCAGCGTCCTCTGAACTGTCCGGTCTTGGGTATAAAGATCTGTTCCGAAATTGCCACTGGTGCTGGATGAAACGTCAGTACAGTGATGCACACGTGGCGTCGGTGAACAAATGAGGCTCGGACGCACAGAAATCTGGGAAATAGACCGCGAAATGGCACGACTGCACTGGATGGCAGACACCTGTACTGCACGGCAATGACCGATCGCACAGCGACATCCACGGGGTTGGCGCAACAGTAGAGCACTGTCACAGGGCATGCTTAGTCCTCCAGCACAGTTCGACGTCGTCTGCTTAACAGAGGACTGGTCGCTAGCAGCCCATTGCTGCGCATTCCTTTGACCCTCAACCATAGACGCCTCAGGCTGCAGTGGGGTCTCGAAGACAGACATTGGTGCGCTATTGGCAACAGGTCGTGTTTTCTGACGAGTCACGATTCAACTTGATGCCCTATGATGGTCGAAGACGTGGTGAACGGCACCTTGCAGCGTCATACCGGCCCAATGCCATTGTGTTTAATTCGAAATCTCGCCTGATACGATTTGAGGTAGCCTTCAACAGCCAGCGATAAATCAGGGATACCTTTCCTGATATGAATTGAGGTAGCCTTCAACAGCCAGCGATAAATAAGGGATTCCTTTCCTGATACGAATTGAAGTAGCCTTCAACAGCCATCGATAAATGAGGGATTCCTGATACGAATTGAGGTAGCCTTCAACAGCCATCGATAAATGAGGGATACCTTTCCTGATACGAATTGTGGTAGCATTCAACAGCCAGCAATAAATGATACGAATTGAGGTAGCCTTCAACAGCCAGCGATAAATGAGGGATTCCTTTCCTGATGCGAATTAAGGTAGCCTTCAACAGCCAGCGATAAATGAGGGATTCCTTTCCTGATACGAATTGAGACAGCCAGCGATAGATGAGGGATTCCTTTCCTGATACGAATTGAGGGTAGCCTTCAATAGCCAGCGATAAATGAGGAATTCCTTTCCTGATACGAATTGAGGTAGCCTTTAACAGGCAGCGATAAATGAGGGATACCTTTCCTTCAGAGTTGTCTTGGCTCTATTTTCCAACAGGACAACTCTGAAGGGAAAAGATACCTTTCCTTCAGAGTTGTCTTGGCCCAGAATGTCCAAGACCTGTTCCATGCGCTGCAGATACCGCTTCTTCCTTGGCCTACACATTCGCCGGATATGTCCTCGATGGAACATGGTAGCTAAGCGACTGGCTCGTCAAGCGCCCCCAGGAATTACCACAAATGAACTCTGGTCTCGCATAGAAGCAGCCTGCAGGCTATTCTCCGGGACAGTATCGAAAACCTTTTCCAATGTCACGCCGTGTAGAAGCTGTTATTATTGCTTGAGGTGGCTTCACACGATACTGAGTTTGAAAGTGAAAAAAATCTTGCAGAGGTGTACAAATGTAATCACTTATCTCCTGTAGAATGAGGAATCTGTGATTTAAATTTCATTTGAATGGCGTGATTCTTTCTTGGTGTTGCAATTTTCAGAAACAGTAGTGTATGTACGTTTTATATCTCAGTTCAATCTCGAATACGATACTGGAACTATGATTTTGCAGCGGAAGTATACACTGAAGGGCCAGAAAAACTGGTACACCAGTCTAATACTTGGTAGGTCCCCCACGGGAGCGCAGGACTGCAGAAATACGACGGGGCATGGATTCCACTAGCTTCTGGAAATATGCTGTAGGCAATGCACACCATACTTCCTGCCGATCTCGGATTCCTGTGTTCCATAGCGTGTCGCATGGCATCCCAAATGTGTTCTATCACGTTAAGATCTGGGGACTAGGGTGGGAATGGCAACACCCCAAACTCGGATGAAAGTTCCTCTAACCATAATGTGGTGTCCCGACACTTGTGTGGAGGTGCATTGTTCTGTTGGAACAGACCCAACCCATCAGCATGAATGCAGGACATGAACGGGTGTATCTCGTCAGAAAGGATGCGCACATAGCGTTGGCCGTTCACAGACGTTTGTAGACGTACCAGGGGTCCAAGTGAAGTACAGCTAAACATATCCTACACCATTACGGACCCCCACCTGCCGGTACAGTTCCCTGTTGACGAGCGGGGTCCATGGCTTCATGGAATTTGGGCCACACACGAATCCTTCCATCTGACCGATACAGCTGGAAAAGTGACTCGTCAGACCAGGCTACTTGTTTCCAATCATCAAGTGTCCAGTGGCGGTGTTGCCGTGCCCAAGCGAGGCGCATAGCTCTGTGTTGTGCACCCATCAAGGGGACTCGAGTTGGGCGTCGGTTCCCAAAGCCCATATCGTGCAGGGTACGTTGCACAGTCCGGACGCTGATGCTTTTGAAGCTCCAGCATAGAATTATGATTATACCTGCGAGAGTGTTGCACGCCTATCGCGTGAAACGATTCTTGACAGCCGACCATGGTCCCGTTCACCCAATGTCTTTTTACGGCCACACTGTTATCGTAGGTTGGAGGTTTTGCCGGAATTCTTGTAGTCACGGTACACCCTTGCAATGTTCGTCCGTGAAAATACGAACTTCGTTTCTACCTCCGAAATACTATGGCCCATCTCACGAGCGCCAACTATGACACCGCGTTGAAAATCGCTTAAATCGTTATTACTTGTCATTCTCATGCCAAAAACAGCTCTGACAACTGGCAAGGATGTCTATCGCTTTATATACGCACTGGCGGACGCTACCGAGTACGCGCATAGGTGACGTTGCTATGTATTTTGCGTAAGCTCGTCTGTATCAGTTTTTCTGGTACTTCAGTGTACATTCAGTACCTTCCACTCCATAGTCAAGCAGCCTTGCTGTTAGTTTAAAACATCTTTGAGAAAGGAAATACTCTCTCTGAAGTTTTTAGTATTCCCTCTGCTGTTTTTAATCGAAAGGTAAAGTAAACTAAAGATCTTAACTTCATTTTATGAATTTAAATTTCTTTATTATTCCTCAGATACAAATTTCTGGCCTTGATTTTTAAAAGGCCAGAAACATCTGAGAAATGATGATGATGTTGAAATCCCGAAAGAAGTAAAATAATTGCTTTTTCCTTCTTCGTTCCTTATCATGATAAACCTAATCTTGGAATTATCAAACAGAAGCCTATTCTGCACAGTTATCTAAATCTAAATCCATTTCGTATAAATCTCTGCTTCGTTGCTGTGTTGGACATTTAGGTTATTATCTTACAGATGGTTTTTAGATTTCCCAGTGCATGTTACAGATTTCTGAAAAAGATTCTACTTCAGGGTATCGGATCGAGTGCCCGTGAGAAAAGAAAATGATACCCCCAGAGAGTTAGCACATTCATCGTTGGGCAGGTTCTAACTTTTTATATACACTCACGGACAATGAAATTTGCGCACCAAGAAGAAAACATGCGCTACAGCCGCGAAACTTTGCAAATAGCTAGAGTGCTTGCTGGTATGCAAATGATCCACGTTTGGTGCGAGTGCGCATGACCGCACATCCTGTGGTGGCGCTGCAAGCACGAACCGACAGGCTTATAAACCAGCGTGTAGTCTATGCCCCATGAAAGCGAAAAGCACCGGTCGGTCGACGCAAGCAAGAGTACAGAGTGACAAGAATGCCGGGTAGACGCCAGAGGCTTAGATTTACGCAAAGTACGGACTTTGAGAGAGGCCTGATCTTCGGGCTAAAAACAGCAGGGTGGTCGGCGCGCCGTATAGCACGCCACGTGGATCGTCCTGACCATGCCGTCCAACTGTGTTGGGGGCAGTGGACACGTGACGGCACTGTCACACGGTGAAGCGGCTCCGGACGGACCAGGAGGACCACCGGTAGAGAGGATCGACGGATCGTGTGCCAGGCACGAACGAATGCCACGGGGACCCGATCCACTATATAGGCAGATGTAGCGGCTCCTGTGAACACCGGAACATCGCTGGCTCCGTGTGCCGTGGTGCCACGCCAGAGCGACGGGAAACGCCACACATAGTCGACGTGTGGTGTTTAGCAATGAGTGCCGCTTCGTTTTAGGGACAGATGATCATCGTGTTCGGGTGTGGAGGTCCCCTGGTCAACGGCACATTCCCAACCTCGCTATCGAGCGCCACACCTCCCCCACTGCATGCATTATGGTCTGGGGAGCCATTGCCTACGATAGCGGATCAGCCCTAGTAGTGGTACGTGGATCGTTGACGGGCCAGCGGTATGTGGATAAAATGCTACGGCCCCATGTGCTCCCATTGCTGGCCGGGATTCCAGGTGCACTATACCAAGAGGATAATGCCCGCCTGCACACGGCTCGGGTTGCCCAGGACTGCCTACGTCATGTCCAGACATGTGTCCTATCGAACATGAATGGGACCAGTTGAGACGCCGGCTGCCGCCGTGCCGCACTATCCGGGATTTGGAGGACACCGTCCAACACGTGTGGGCCAGTCTGCCGCATGACAACATCAGGCGTCTGTTCGCCTCTATGCCTGACCGTATTGCAGCATGTATCGCCGCACGAGTCGGTGCGAGGCGCTATTCAAGATGACCGGACTGCGTGCTACAGATCTCTCTGTAATTGTCCTGCAGCTCTGTCTTTGCCACCATGTGTGTCATTCACCTGTATCATTACGTCCGTAAAATTTCAGTTCAATCCGATGCTTCCTTCTTGGTGCGCAAATTTCATTGGTCGTGAGTGTACTTAGGTGCTGGCCGTTCGTCCCTCCCTGTTGAGCCCGGGATTGAGTCCTGGGGCGAAGCGTTGTGTGTGTGTAGAGGGGGTGTGTGTCCTACTGGCTCTATCCGTTCCCTAAAACATGTGCCCTACATTAGGGACGGGCGAATGCCGATAGCTAACGGTGGTCTTTAAACCCCTAAGAACAAAAAACCCTTTGTAGCATTTTCACTGAACAGATTTTTTGATATATCTTTTTTCTGACTTGCCATTTGGCATCAGTGTATATACACTGCTGGCCACCCGAAATGCAACACCAAGAAGGAAGCATCCGATTGGCCTGAAATTCGCAGCATGCGTCGCCCGCAAGAGGACAGGAAAACGATTAGCATTGCAGGGCATATGCAAATCATGTAGACCCGGCACGCCACCGAGAAGTACTATAAGAAGAGTGCACAGAAGGCGGGGTCTAAGTAGTGGAAGTGTGTTGTGCTACCGGACCTGTGCGTGGGAAGCTTCCTGATGTCTCGTCGCTGAATACGGCAGTCATTCCCCCACGTTTCGGAGTTCGACAGCGGACGAATAATGGCTTATCGCGACAGCGGTTTATCGTACCGAGACATCGGCACCCGTGTGGGACGACATCCAGCCACAGTGAGGCGAGTATGGAATCGGTGGGTGAGGAGGGACGGACTGGCCGACGTGAGCGATTGCCGCAGCCGTGGCACACCACCGAACGAGAGGACCGGCATGTTGTGCGGCGGGCATTGACGGTTCGCAACGCCACATCACGAACGTTAGCGCAGGAATTAGGGTGTGTTCGGCAACAACCTGTGTCAGCACGTACCGTTCGACGTCGTCTGCAGGAGCGGGGACTTGTCCCACGGCGCCCATTGCTCCGAGTATCATTGACGTTACACCACCGGCGAGTACGGCGGCAGTGGACCGTTGAACGCCGCACCTGGACTACGGAATGGCACGACAATGTCTTCTCCGTCGAATCCCACTTCTGCCTGCAACACCACTATGTTCGGATCCGCGTGTAGCGGCACCGCGGCGAGAGGATGTATGACGCGTGCATTATGCATCGACGTACCGGTCCGTCGCCTGGCGTTATGGTTTGGGGCGCAATAGGATATGACACCCGCACCCCTCTGGTACGCATCGCCGGTACACTCATTAGCCACCGCTACATCTCCGACGTTTTGGAGCCTGTAGTCCTCCCTTACCTGCAGGACCTGCCAGCGGCCACGTTTTAACAGGACAAACACTTTTAATATCGGAGTAGATGGGAAATTAAAATCATTAAACAGATTGCTGTTGCCCGCGGATATGAAACACATGTGGTGAATCGTTTATACAAGAAATTGCAGTCTACCAATACATCTACCTTAGCCCGAAACTCTCAACCCCGTAAATTCATCGGAGCCATAAACTTTGATCAGTGATCTACTCCGATATTAAAAAATGTTTTTCACCGGCATAATCTAAACTTTGGAGTTAAAACAAGAAACATTTCAGCTTTAATTTAAAAAGACCGCGATCCAATAAAATCTGACTGTAAGTGTGGTGTCTACATTATTCCTTTACAAGCTACGGACACCGAAGAACCTCCTAAAGTATACATAGGATCTACAAAACGGAACTTAAAGACGAGAATTAGTGAACATAAGTATAATGTAAAGACAGCCTCCATGTCCACTGCTCTTTCAAGACTCACCATTGATGGATCATACCTACCCCTATGGAACAATTCAACTATGCTTGCAACACCTCAAAATAAAGCTCTCTTACAATTTACCGAAAATCTTTATGTTTATCATTATGGCTCATTGTCTTGCAATGACAATATTCCTTTATGCATTCCAACCCCCTGGAAATCCCTACTTTGCAAGTTACCTCAAGATCACATGAAAAACTCTCCATCCAATAATGACTCTCAACAGAAGTTATAGACTGACGTCATATGATTACGTATTTGTCTCCTACGTCATCACAACGACTTTCATCAAGTAAATATAATCTCGTTACTCTCCATCTGTAAAATAATAAACATCTGAGGATGAACCCACTGTGGGTTCGAAAGGTCTCATGTATTTTAAACTTTTTAGTATTAAATTAATTTTCAAACTTGTGTAAGCTTTAGGAGTTCATCAAGTTTTTGAATAGTGTAAAGACGGTGTGTGTTCTATTCGATTTTTATTACGAGTTCTAAAGTTGCGTCTTTGAATTCGAAATGCAGTGAAAAAATGAATGATATCCCAAAGAGTAAAAATTTTGAATAAGGGTGTAGTCCGTTTTATCCCTGTGAGTGTGATATGGAAGCTATGCAAAGTTCGATGATGGTGGGTTTGATGGTGTGAATTTGCATAAAAGGCAAACAACTGGAATGTGAGTTTTTATGTGTTAGATAGGACGAGCAGGGGAAAAAATTGAGCTTATCCGTTTTGAGTAAAATTTAGTGTAACAAAAAATGTTTAACAAAGAAAGTTTATAAAATCAAATACATACGCCATATCGTCTTCACATACACTAATGATTCCTCAAAGCTCGATCGGTGTGTGGTTTCACCAGGCGGAAGTGTCAGATGCGATCGCGAGAGGACTTAAAGCATGGTGGAGCTAATGAAGCTCCTGGCTAGCTAAAGTGTAAAGTGTATCGTTTGTAGATTCTTCTAGGTAAACATAATAACGATTTTAACGTATTCTTAAAAGCGAGTTTTTTTAACACTTAGAACTTTAGCCAGCCAGGAGCTTTATTAGCTCCACCATTCTCTTAAGTCCCTTTCGCGATCACTCATATGACACAAAGTGAGTGTATGCAGTGCTCTTTAATAGCCTGGGCTGTTGAAGTTAGTGATTAATAAATATGTAGTAGTTTAACCAAATTGCCCCTCATAGTTGCATCACCGAAATGAAGCAACTTGGGACGTGGTCATGCATTTGTAATGCGCTAGAATAGACCTAATTCATTATATCAATAAAAGGGTGCCCGGATATAGAAGTGTATGTCCAATCGCAATGGGCTGAACTTTGCAGCCCATTGCCAATTGAGGAACATTTACTTTGATCGTGAGGTCTTCCACTGCTGCCAATTTGCTGATCCTTGAGTACCTACCCTTCCTGGTTATGCCAAGCATGCACCTCCCTATGTTTTTCTTTCGATAGTCTGCAGCCTCTGGATGTACTTTTCAGTTATGGTCCATGTCTCTGATATACAGGGTTTAAGCTGTCGCTCGAATTTCCGCCAAATTGCGATAAAGACGATAATTTTGCGACAAATAGTTCCCACTGAATCCCCAAACAGCGAATGTTTCCCGACTTTTTTTTCTTTCGACATCTCGCCCACCCTTGCGTTGTTTTTCATCTCCGTCATTTTTTCGTTCCGTCATCGCTGCTTCGCCCTGTTGTCTTTTTTCCATACCCGCTGTCTTTTCTCCTATTGCAGAGAAACATCGGTTGCAGAGGTTCGCAAGGGATTTGCTGCGATGGCTAAGGAAAGAGGGTGTTTCGTTTGTTTCTCTGGCGGTTCGTCGCCGCAGCAGCAACCGCGGTCGGTCGGTCGGTGTGACTTTGCTCAGTCCTGGCATTTTTGTATATATTTTCACAAACTGCGTGCATCAGCAAATGTAAGTAGTTTTATTAAAATTAGAAGTGTAAAAGCTAATTTGCTTTTATTCTGGAATTCTATTTAAAGTACAAAATTTTATTCAGCCAATGCTTGTATTTTTATTTGTAAATATAACAAAAAATGGAACTGTAAATTTGGCTAACTGCATAGGATTTTGCTACAACGTTTGCTCACAAAGTAGCCAAATTGCTACAAGAGAAAAAATTCCAGCTTAAGCACTGCTGATACATAAGGAAGAACCGAAAGGATGCTTTGATTAAACTCTTTGAAGCCAAAATTGTTATTGAAAATTGTACTATTTCTTCCACGTGCGGTCCAGCCAAGTTTTATGCGCCTATTAGTTTCTTCTTTGATGTGCCCCTTTTTGAAGTATGAAGACTGTTAATGGAGCTAATGACACTTTCATTTCATAGGTTGCAACAGTTTTCCTTTGAGCACATTTTTCTGGCAGTTTAAAGTGCTTTTCATTCAGGCATAGCAGTCTGATATTGTTGAAATGCAAATATAGTGCAAAAATTCATGTACAGAATTTCATGCTCCATAAAGAGTATTCAGATTTCGTCTTAACGAAGCGGAACAGTGGCGCCACCATTTGCTGTTAGGAAATTTTCAGAGTTGCTTTCGTTGTAATTAATGTCAATGTAGTTGAATAAATACATTTTTCACAAATTTAAGTAATAAGGTTTTATAAATGGAGCTAATAAGACCTTCGTTTCGTTGGTTGCAACATTTTTCTGTTGACAACTTCTTGTCAGTGGTTTCAAATGCCTTTCATTCAGGCATAAGAAGCCTGGCATTCATGAAATGCAAATGTAGTAAATTGAAAACATTCCACGTAAATGTTGCTAATGAAGTTCTAAGGAGAGCCTCAGTTTCGCTGGTTACAAAATATTCCTTCGAACAATTTTTCTGGCGGTTTAAATTGTGTTTCGCTCAAGCAGAAAATAGTCGCATGTTCGGGGAATGGATATTTGCAGCGTAATAATGCATTGTCCTAGAACTCCGTCCAGCGAGTAAAAAGGTAAAATAACATGCCAAAGAGCAATTCATCGCCTTAGGTTGAGAAGTTTTTCTTGCTTTCTTTTCATTTTTAAACATGCTGGCAAAAAGGTTTTGTGTTGTTCGCCAAAGTCGTTGAAATTCTTGAATTTTGAAGTTCTGAAGAAACAAGAGGAATTTCAGATCTTTCTGGGTAAAGGAAAAACGTAATATTTTTTCAGAAATCTGTGTGCAGACTCGTTAATACAGGATTTTTTTTCCCTCTTAGAAAATACCATCGAATCCTCGGGTGTAATGAGCACTCATCATCATCAGGAATTTCCACTACTAAGCGGATTTCCTCGACCATATATGTAGTTCAGCCAGAGTCTTCCTCCACTTCTCTCCATCCAAGGCCATCACTTCATCCAGTTCATTATTTTTTAAACTTGATTTAATCTCCTCCATCCACATTCTCATTCGTCTTCCTCTTTCCCTCTTTCCTGGAGCCTTCCGCTACATCAGAATTTTAGGAAGTCTCTCTGATGACATTCTCCTTACATGGCCAACCCATTGCAATCTCCGCATCTCAATAGTTTATAGAATGTCTACTTTAACACTCACAATATCTCGAAATTTTGTATTACGCACTTTTTCACATCTGGATTTTATTGCAGAACGCCTCCAAAACTCCATCTCTGCAGCCAATAATCTTTGTTGATGTCTTTTATTCAGTGTCCATTTCTCCGCACCATATAAAATGATGCTCTGGGCAATCGCAGAAATAATGTGTCTTTTTTTTACTCTTGGAAAGACATTGCTACTCCAAAGAACAGGATTCAAAACAGAAATAGCTTTCCTGCCCTCCGCAATTCTCCGTTCAATGTCATGATGACATGCGTACCATCCTGATGTATTATTTTGGATCCGAGGTATTTAAACTCCTCAGGTGTTCTGAACGTGATATTATCGGTTATTTTAATGAAGTCTCTGGGGTCATAGGACAAGTGCTCAGTTTTATTTTCGTTAATTTTAAGTCCCCAACGGTCATATTCAGAGATCAGTTTACGAAACATATAAGCTACATAATCCTTATTTTCTGCGGAGACTGCTTGATCATCTGCAAAGAGCAAATGGTACACGAAATCATTCAGAATCCATAATCCCAAATTTCTGCACTTAGCTGTCTATTCTCTAAGACAAACCTCAATATAGATTTTGAATAATGTAGGGGACATACAGCATCCCTGTTAAAGACCTTTACTACTCACAAAAGCCTCTGATAGTTGTTGTTCACACTTAATAATACATTTATTGTTACAATATATCTCTTGAATAACACTGATTATTTCTTTACCAATATTTGCCATCCTCAAAGCCTTCCAAAGTAGTTTTCGAGAAACACTTTTTCCAAGTCAATGAATATTGATTCCATGACTCTCAGTTTCTCTTTGTTTTTCCAGGATCTGTCTCATTGTAAATATATGATCTATACATGATCTACCAGACGTGAATGCACTTTGCTCCTCAATTCCTTCATACTGTTCTTCAATCCTTCTTCGAAGAATTATTCCAAATGTTTTTACATTGTCAAACATTTTCGGAAATTTACGGACAAGTGTCCGTCATTTCTTTCGTGAATTAACGAAGCATGTTTCTGATACTACCTATCCGTGAAATGACGGGAACCCCCCCCCCCCCCCTGAATTTAATGCACTTTTCGTGCCACGGGAAAATTCTGAATTTTCAGAAACCTTTCCGCAGTTTCTTTCTTATATTAACGGTAAATTACCGTTTTAGATATCTGTTAACGAAAAATTCTGAATTTTCAGAAACCTTTCCGCAATTCCTTTCGTATATTAACGGAAAATCTTCGTTCTCACTTTTTCCGTATCCGTATGACGAGAAATTTCCTCTAATAATAGCGATTCGTGGAAATCCTTGAGGTTTGATTAACTTTCAAATTTCAATCGTCTGTCGAATTTTAGTTCCGTAGTGAGATCGGATATTGTGGATACCATATCGCGTAGATTTTGTTTGTTTTTTGTGGCTCAGGATATTTGTCCTTTCCCCTATTTGGTACACCAGCTACTTATTATATATTGTGTTACTGTAAGAAACCGGGTACTTATTGTACAGATGATTATACGATGTCTGTGTATCAGTCTTTAAACAACTTAAGACAAAAGCTATTATAGCTATCGAGAGTAAATATCATATTTAGTTTTTTTCTGTGTGTGAAATAATACTACAGTATAAAAAGTACATTTCACCTTATTAAAGATAAATGAGTCATTGTCAGTTTAAAACAAATCATGTTGCAAAGCAATTTGTTGCTTCGAAAAACCAAGATGAAAAATGCTTAATATTTGAAAAGTCCTCTTATAGTAAAAAAAAATAAATAAATTACAAACCTAATCAGAAAAATAATAAGCTCCAACAGAAAATAAAATGACTAAATCACTCACATTAATGGCAAAAAACAAAATTTCTTTGTCGTGCCATTCGTTTTATGACATACGTGAGTCTGGTTGCCGAGCGTTTGTGGCTCAGGTGGTAAAGGCACAAGTTGCCTGTCCGGCGAGCTATAACGTCGGGTTTTCGATCGTGACCTCTGCGGGTAAGTGCTGTGCAGGTTTGTTGATTTTGCGGAATTTCAATTTAAGTACGGAAAAACCAGAAATGGATTTTTCTGAAATAAACGGAATTTGTGTCTACGAAAATATCTGTGAAAATACGGAAGTTAAAATGAACGGGCACTTTTACAAACGGAAATTTCTGAAAAACACGGATACCTACCGGCAACTTTTGCTGCACGTTATTGTCAGAAATTTTCTGTGAATTCACACCACTTATTTTTTACAGTATATAAATAACTTTGTTACATATATTCCTCTGTAATTACCGCATACTTTTCTGTTTCCCTTCTCGAAAATTGGTGTCAAAAAAAACAAGTTTCATCTTCCGGGGTACTCCATAAAACACTTACGAGCACTCATTTCTGGCAAAATAAGTAAGTAAATAATAAGAAACAAAAGGCCTCAAATTTAATAATGATTGAGATCAAGCATTTACTGTCTCACTAGCTGAATTATATTCGACGCTGCCCTGATCTAACTGTTAATATGGAATGTCTACGCACCACTGTTGGTGAAAATTGCAACACCAAGAAGGAACTGTGCGATTCAAATGAAATTTATACCACACATTGCTGATGTGACTGTACATTAGTGATGTAATTTTCAGAACAATACAACAATATTTACCTGCAAAAATCAATATCTTGTGAAGCCCCGCGAGCTGCAATAGGTGCTTCTATACGGCGTGGCATTGAATCGAAAAGGCGTTGGATGGTGCCCTGGGTAATTGCTTGCCAGGTGGTATGTATCCGAGTCCACAGATCATTGGTACTGACCGCTGGAGGACTTGGATGGGCCAGTTGCCGAGTGATCACATCCCAGACATGTTCAATAGGCAACATATCTGGCGAACGTGCAGGTCAAGAAAGAAGCGGTATCTGCTGTGCTGTGAAGAGGGCTTGAACATTCCTGGCAACATGAGGTCGGGCATTGTCCTGCTGGAATATAGCGTCAGGAGTGCTCTGAAGGAAGGGTATGACTTCTGCTTGTAAAACTTCCCTGATGTAGCAGTCGCTGTTGAGATTGCCCTCAAGTCGTAGCAGCCGAGATCGCAAATGGTACCCAATGGCACCGCACACCATCACACTTGGCGTTCGGCCCGTATGACGCTCGACAATGCATACTGGAAGAAGGCGCTCACCGCAATACCATCAAATGCGTATGCGGCCATCATGGTCTGTATTGAAAACCCCATTCCAGCCTGAGACATCGATGGTTCAGGATCAAAGGAATCCTCCGCAAAGGGATGCGTGCAACCGGTCCTCTGTGCAGCAGACGGCGTCAAACTGTGGAGGCAGACAATAGCACACCTGCTGCAGTGCTCCACCGTTGTGCTAACACTTGCGAAGATGCGGAACGGTTCATCACTGCCATGCGGATAAAGTGTCAGTCATCCCGCGGTGTCTTCACATTTCTCGGTCCACTGCCGGATTGTCGATGCACCCGGTTCTCCTCGGTCCACTGCCGTCACACGCGCATCACTGTCGTGGCGTTATATCCCATCCGAGTCGCAATGTCGCGGTACGAAAATGCACCTTCACGCAGACCAATCATTCGTTCCGGTTCAAACTCTGTCGTATGGTGATATTGCGCGTTCAATCTCCGTTCAATCTCTGTCGTATGGTTATTGAATCCTGGAGACTTTACAACTCGCTGTCCGCGATGCCCTACTGGTGTGTATCCTAAACAGCCCTCTCTTTATACCCCTCACTCGACTGTCCAGAGGGCGCTGTCGGGCCCAGACATGCGCAATGACTCTGCACTTCTTATTATTTGCATGTCGTACTCTGTTCTGCATATCCTGTAAGTTTCACGCGATTACCACAATTCTTTCATGGTGTTGCAATTTTCACAAACAGTAGTTTATTATGATTCTGCAGTGAATGATTGTACTGCGATTACGACCCACTGAGTCTTCTAACTGAAAACATTTCGTTTTTAAAAATGGCACTAAAATTTAGAAAGTAACCAAACATTATTATTAAAAAAGGATTTCAGTTATTAAATATCAAGCAGTTATTGGGATGAATATACACTGTAGAGCAATTGAATTAGAGATACCTGTCTAGTAACGTGTAGCACCACCTTTCGCCCTGATGACGGCGGCGATTCGTCTCGGCATGGACTCGACAAGACACCGAAAGCGTTGGGAAGCCATACGGATCCACGACCCCTGAACAAGCTCCCACAGTTCACGAAGATTTAATGGAGGGAGGTCATCTCTCTCGATGGCATCACAGATGTGCTCGGTGGGATTGAGGTCAGGTGACCTAGCTGGCCAAGGAAGCGAGGTCACGTCGGTGGAGTGTTTATCCAACCATTCGGATACAATCGGGAGCAATGGCACGGTGCATTGTCTTGTTGCAGGATGAGGTCCCCAGTGGGATATTGAAGAAGCACAAACGTGAGCAAATGGTCGTCCAGGAAATCCCGGTAACGTTGACCTGTGAGGGACGATGTCACACGTACCAGGGGTCCCATTTCAGTCCACGTAAACAGTACCCAGACGAGAATGCCACCCCCACCAGCTTGAAGAGTATCCTGCTGGCAAGAAGGATCCATCGCCTCATGTGGTTTGCGCCGTACTCGTATCCTGCCATCCGCATGTACCAACGTGAATCTGGACTCATCAGTCCAAGCAACATTTTTCCACATGTCTAGGGTCCAGTGGCGATGTTCCCGCGCCCATGCTAAACTTTGCACTCTGTGATGTGCGGTCAGCAGCGGTACCCTTGTGGGACGATGGCTTCTGTACCCCATAGCGAGGAGATGGTTCGGAATGGTGTGGCTGCTTACACGTTTTTGTGCACCAGCGTTAAATTGCCGAGTGATTTCTTGCACTGTGGCCCGTCTATCCGCTGTTACAAGACGAGCTAGCCGACGATGACCCATTCATCCACACGCTGTTGTCCACGGCAGTTGGCCCTGGCAGGGATGGTTTTACCAGATTCGATGTACTCACGGTGCACCCGTGACACAGTGGCTCGTAAAAATCCCAGTGTCTGCACGACTTCCGAGATGGAGGGACCCATTCGTCGGGCCCCGACAATTTGCCCACGATGAAATGCGCTTAGATCCTTCGTCTTACCCATACTGCGTCCGACTCTTACTGATTCCCGTCGCATTACTTCTTATATTGTCGGATCGCTGCATACGTCATGTCGTTTCCGTTTACAGGGCAGCCCACAGCGCCACATTTGCATAACGCCAGCTGTCTCATCAATTGCTATATATATACATACACTGAAGATCAATTCAATTGCTCTTCAGTGTATGTATATATATAAGTATATATAAATTGAGTTTCGAATTTGTAGTTGAAAGCAAATTTGTCCGGGTCAGTTACGCGTCCGGATGGGGTCGGGTCCTGTTATGGGATGTCCGGGTTCGAAATTTTTGACTCGTTTCCAACTCTGGCTGTGTATGGTAATTCAAAGCATCGTACAGGGTCTAGGGTACTGTAAAGTGTGTTGCCAATGAATCCCACAATAGTGATCAGGAAACACATCGTATGGCACTCTCTCTACAACGCTTGCTACTTCTCAGCGTGGAAGGGCAACGCATTCTTGGAGCGCATTGTGGCCAGCGACGAAACCTGATGCTTCCACTTCCAACAGGAATCCAATTCTGCGAGCATGCAATGGCGGCACCAGTCCTCTCCCCATCCGAAGAAATTGAAGGAGCAAGCATCTGCTGGAAAAGTGATGGCGACAGTGTTCCTCAACCACCGAGGCGCATTGCTGGTAAAGTTCAAGGAGCCACGTGTCAGTCTCAATGCAGCACGGTATTGCCAGGCACTTGAGCGTTTGCGTCGTGCCATTAAGAATAAACGTCCCAGTAAAGGAGTAATCTTACTGCACGACAGCGCGCGACCTCATACTGCCAACGTCGTAAAGGACAAATTGTAAGCCCTTAAAGGGCAGACCCTAGAGTACCCTTTTTACTCTCCAGATATCTCTTTTTGCGATTTCCACTTCTTCGGTTTGTTGAAAAGACACTGAAAGGATGTAAATTCCAATCGATCGATGACGTGAAGCAGGTTGTATTGTATTTTGGTACGCAACAGACTTCTACCAAAAAGGCATCTTCAATCTTGTTCGTCTATAGGACATTTGTCTTAACGCTTACGGCAAGTATTTTTAAATATCTGTAACCCATCTGAACTTTCCGGATACGAACGAAAACATTTCGATCATGCCTTATATGTCCAATTGTTATGGTTATATAATACACGGTCGAGTCACATTATTGCGACCACCAGCTAATGTCCAGAGTAATCGCCGTGTGCAGCGCGGACAGCAGCTAGACGACCTGGAATGACTCAATAGGGTGCTGGAAGGTGTTCACAGGTATGTGGAGCCATGCTGACTGCAGTCCATCTGACAGTGGATAAAGCGAACAACAGTGTCAAAGTGGTCCCACAGATGCTCAATTGGGTTTCAGTCTGGGGAATTAGGGGACCAGGGAGTACTTTGAAGTTTTCATCGTGCTCTTCCAACAACTCTCGGGCATTTCTAGCTGTGTGATACGTCGCATTGTCTTGCTGGAAGATCCCATCTGCCCCAGGAGAGACAATCAGCATGTATGGGTGTACGTGGTATGCAAGGATGAATTCATAACGAATTCGGTTCATAGTGCCTTTCACAGGTATGAGTGGACCCAAGGAATACCACGAAAACATTTCCCAGACCATAACGCTGCCCCCACCAGCTTGTGGTCTTCCAGCAATGGTTGAAGAGTGTTTCTTATCCGATGTTTCTTGCCTTATACGCTAATGTCGATCCGTTCGATGAAGCAGAAAACGTGTCTCATCGGAGAAGGCAATCCTTTGCCAATCAGCGAGGTCCGATACTGCCGTGCAAATGTAAGCCTTTTCTGCCGATGCACCTTCGTTAGCATAGCTGCAGTGATCATCCGTCTGCATCGGAGCCCCATACGCAACAGGGTTCGCTGAACTGTCGTTTTAGACACACTTTCGGTAGCCGCTTGGTTCATTCGGCCAGTGAGTTGCTCCACTGTAGCGTGTCGATCGGCCCCCACGCACCTTCGAAACCGATGTTCACCTCTCACATCAATGGCACGTGTTGCTCCGCAGTTTCCACTTCGCTTATTTGCAACGATGTCATTTCTCTTATCACAATACACTTAACCACAGTAGCACGCGAACAGTTGAGAAACTGCGCTGTTTCAGAAAAACTGCCACCCTTGGCCCGAAAGCTGATAATAAACCCTTTCTGCAAATCAAATAAATCGTTCCTTTTATCCATGACAGCAACGAGTGATATGTTTTCAGAATGCCTACAGCACTTCTTGTATACCCTCCAAGCCAACTCACGACACGCGCATTCTTTCATTGGCTACGCTCTGTTGACGTCAAAAGTAGGTTGTGGTCACAACAATGTGGCTTGACTGTGTATAAACGTATATGCAGGGATCGCGCTGGCTGTTTTAAAGTTTTCCCCAATTTATTCTCCAAATTCAATTTTTTTATCACCAAAGCGTTATAACAGTACAAAAAGGTAATCGCCAAAGTTCTTTTTCCGTCGCCAAAACGATTTTTTTTTCGCAAAGTGCAAAGATGGCGATCGGCAGCGCGACCCTGTATATGCATATTATCACATACGCATATTTTTTCATGGTAAAATTTTGAACCCCAAATCAGATTTAACGAGCGTACTTGTTTAGCGAATGTTTCCGTCGGTCTTGAGCTCCTCGTTATAAGTGGGCCCTGCTGCATTCCTTTCGCATCAGATAGCTGTGACCGCAACATAGATTATTATCACACATATTTTACATGTTTTTGATACTTATATTTATTTCTTGCTTGGTGCCAAAATTGTATATTTGTTGCAGGTGCAATATAAACACCCAGTGAGAAGCAAAATTCTAGGGAAATTTCTATTTTTCGAAAACTGTTATGTGTATGCACACACACACACACACACACGTACACTGCTGGCCACCCAAAATGCAACACCAAGAAGGACACGAGATAGCAAAGCCAGATTTACTGGGCACATAACAACAGATACAAAGATGAAACGATTGAGCTTACAAGCCCGTGGGACTTGCGGAACACGCAGACATCAATAGTTCGTGTGGCCCCCAAGGCGAGCAATAACGGCCGCTACACGCCGCAGCATCGAACGAAAGAGGCTTTGGATGTGGGCTTGGAGTATGTCGGTCCAGGCTGCTTCCACACGTTGCCATAGTTCATCAGGCGTAGCCGCGGGTGGTACTTGCCGGGCCACTCGGTTACCGACCGGCGACCAGACGTGTTCGATGGGCGACATATTGGGAGAACAGGCGGGCCACGGCAGCAGTGATATCTGATGGGCGTGAATAATTGTTGCACGATGCGTGCCACGTGCGGGCGCGCATTGTCATGTTGAAACGTGGCCGCTGGCAGGTCCTGCAAGTAAGGGAGGACTACAGGCTCCAAAACGTCGGAGATGGTGCGGTGGCTGTGCAATGTACCGGCGATGCGTACCAGAGGGGTGCGGGTGTCATATATCCAATTGCGCCCCAAACCATAACGCCAGGCGACGGACCGGTATGGCAATGCATAATGCAGGCGTCATACAGTCTCTCGCCGCGGTGCCGCCACGCGCGGATCCGACAATCGTGGTGTTGCAGGCAGAAGCGGGATTCGTCGGTGAAGTCAATGTGCCATTCCGTAGTCCAGGTGCGGCGTTCAACGGCCCACTGCTGCCGCACTCGCCGGTGGTGTAACGTCAATGGTAATCGGGGCAATGGGCGCCGTGCGACAAGTCCCCGCTCCTGCAGACGACGTTGAACGGTACGTGCTGATACAGGTTGTTGCGCAACACACCGTAATTCCTGCGCTAACGTTCGTGATGTGGCGGTGCGAGCCGCAAATACCCGCCGCACAACATGCCGGTCCTCTCGTTCGGTGGTGTGCCGCGGCAATCGCTCACGTCGGTCGGTCCGACTCTCGTGCACCCACCGAATCCATACTCGCCTCACTGTGGCTGGATGTCGTCCCACACATGCGCCGATGTCTCGGAACGATAAACAGCTGTCGCGATAAGCCACTATTCGTCCTCTGTCGAACTTCGAAACGTGCTGGAATGACTGCCGTATTCGGCGACGAGGCATTAGGAAGCTTTCCACGCACAGGTCCGGCAGCACAATACACTTCCACTACTTACACCCCGCCTTCTGTGAACCCTTCTTATAGTGCTTCTCGGTGGCGTGCCGGGCGCATATGATTTGCTTATGCCTATAATGCTAATCGTTTGCATGTCCTCTCGCTGGCGACGCATGCTGCGAATTTCAGGCCAATCGGATGTTTCCATCTTGGTGTTGCGTTTTGGGTGGCCATCAGTGTATATATATATATATATTAGTTGGAGGTTTAACGACCACGGTGAGCAACCCAGTGGGATATAAGCAGCCGCCCGTCCCTAATTTAGGGCCACTGGTTCCAGGGAAGGGCTAGAGCCAGCGCCGTAAGACAAACGCAACATCCATGTCTCACCGAGATTCGAACCCGGACCCATCTCGGATGAATGATCAAAAGCCATCGCTTAGACCACTGTGCCACCAAGGTGTCAAACTGTTAATCGCACACCTTATATAACACCTTTAAGTGGAATTTCAGATTTTCTGTCAAATGACTTGTTTTCCATTGTGCCGGGAATATGGGCGTTTCTTAATGGAGGAAACAGAAGCCCATAATGAAAAGGAAAGAAAGTCTTTCCTCGACTCCCTATCGCGGATGTGTTTTTTTAAATCAGACTGTCTTTAGCTGCGTCGTTGCGTTTCAGTTTGTAGAAATATGGGGCAGATATCCGGTTCTCCACGCTAGAGCAGCGAGATTGTCGACGCGATGTTTCTCACCCTATATTTGTATGAAAGTGCGGTTCTTTGCAGTCGAAGAAACAACTCCACCTTTCAGCGGAATTACTCGTAATCCGGGCTACTGATAAGCTGAGAGTGAAACGGAAAACCGAAAAAGTCTGACTTTGTTTCCCCGAAAGAGAAAAGCACTTCCATTTTTAAATTGCATAATGTGAGAAATTTGATTTATTTTTTACCACCTAACATCCTGATGCCAGCGATTTTCACAAAAAAAAAAAAAAAAAAAAATCTGTATTTAACGAAGGAAATATACACTGAGTTAGCTTTGCATTAGAAACACCTACCTAATAACACGTTGGTGTACCTTCTTGTGCAGCCACGGCTCGCAGACGCCGAGGTAAAGATTCCACAAGGTGTCGAACATCCTCCATGCGTAACTTGACCCATGTCCGCTGAAGCATCTCCTTCAGTTCACCTACCTTATAACTCGTTGGTCCACCTTTCTGTGCAATCATGGCTTGCAGACGCTAAGAACAGATTCTACAACGTGTCGGACATCCTCCATGCATGTAACTTGATCCATGTCCGCTGCAGCAGCTCCGTTCACGCTCGTTTCGTGGAGGAGGATCTGTAGTTCTCATGCCCGTTCTAGCATATTTCACAAATGTTCAATTGGGTTACAGTCAGGCGAATTTGAGGACCAAGGCAATGAGCCAAATTAGGTGACGTGTTTCTTCTACTACTCAGTAGTTATACGGGCCCGATGACACAGTGCGTTGTCTTGTTGAAAGATGGCAGTGTGGTCCGGTAAAACTGCAGATATGGATGGAGATGGTCGGCTAACAGGTTCCTATAGCGTCCACCATTCAGTGTTTGCGGGATGGTAACCAACAGGCCTACGGCTTGCCAAGAAAAGACACCCCAGACCAAAACACCACCTCCACCAGCCTATTGAACCCCAACTGTGCAACCAGGGGATAGGGTTCCATGCTGTTTACGCCATATCTGAACACAGCCATTAGCATGGTGCAGCAGAAAACTGGACTCATCACTCCAGACAAACTTCTTCCATTTGGCGAGGGTCCATTGCCGACGTTCCTTGGCCCATGCGAGGCGTTGTTTCAGATTACTGGGCCTCATCATGGGTGCACTGGTTGATCTCCTGCTGTGAAACACCAAGCTAAGCAAGGTGCATGTGGAAATAGGTCGAACTGCACCGCTGTTGTACTGGTGGGTGAGTTGGGTGATTGTAGCACGTCGTTGCTGAGGTACCAGTCATGACTGACCAATGTGAGCCCTTCTGCTGGATATATGTGCATGGTTAATCTGGTCCTGGTACACCCTTTGATACCTTAGTACCGGGGCAGGCAAGGAGTGCGGCTGTTTCTGAAATACTGGCACCTGCCGTCCGACCCCCAACTATCTGGCCGCGGTCAAATTTGCTTAAGTCGCCACGTTTCTGCATTGCTGGCAAACGTTTACTGATCACGTTCAGAGAATAGGTGTGAACGATTTATAGTAGCCACACGTGACGTTGATATCATGCGGTACTTCGTTATCGCTCCGAATATGTAAAACGAGGAGTGTATTTGATGCAAAGCTAACTCAGCGTATATTACTATTATGTCTTAAATGTGTTTAATCAATACATTATTCCAATTCTTACTTATGGATCATAGACACGAACCTTAACTAAGGAAGACGTAGAGGGCTGTAGACAACAGAAAGAAGCATGGACAGGTGCATGCTTGGTGTAGCAGGAAAGTAACTCGTGGATCAGGAATTCGAAAAAGTGGAAGACGTTATGAACAAGATCAAGACCCCTGAAATGGAAATAGGCTGGACATATTGCTAGAACTGACCTGCGTTGGACAACTGAAATACTAGACTGGATTGCAACAGGCAGAAAAGGTCCCAGAAAAAGACCACGTGGGAGACGAGTGGAGGAAATTCGAAAGCATGCGGAATTACATGGTGGGCTCTGGCTCAAGACAGACAGTTGAAGGAGATATTTGGGGAGACCTTCATCCAGCAATGGATTGATAGCGGTTGTAGATTTATCAATACAAATATGTGCATGTACACTCACACACTCAGTTGACAAAACATTAGAGATTGGGTGATGGGCAGGCGATAAATAAGCGGACAGCACGGCTTCCTAACAGCGTATCGCAATCGATGAACATATAAGTAAACGTGGTGATCTGAGCGACTTTGATCATGGACGCATTGCCAACGCAAGACAGATGGGTATCACCACGTGGTAAAAATATTAGTGTTCCCTAGGGCGAGGGTTCCCCGTATCAAGAGTGTAACAGAGAGTGTGCCATCGACGGACTTACTAGCTCCCCGAAAGCAAGGTGTGGCCGACCACACGCCATTGGCAACCGGGGTCGACGTACCCTGTTCAGGCTCGTACAGGCCGTCCGCCAGGTTAAATGTCGCGGAGGCCCAAGCAGCGTCAACGAGCGAAAGGTACGGCGTACGCATCGTATTCTGGGCTACGGGGGCCGACGCCCTACCCGTGTGCCACTGTTGATTGCTCGTCATCGGACATTACGCCTCGCCCGTTGAGAACTGGACCTCTGCAGAGTGGCGCCGCGTCGTGTGTTCAGATGAGTCCCGTTTCCAGCTGTACCGAACTGACAGGAGGGTGCGGGTTTGGCGTCGACAGCATGAGGTTATGGCACCGTCGTGTCAGTTCGGCTTTGTTCAAGGCGGGCGGTGGCTCTGTGATAGTCTGGGGAGCCCTCTCGTGGGATACGTTAGATCCCATAGTTTGTCTGGAGAGGTCCTTAACCGCTACGCGCCACCAGCCTACTAGCATTCTTGCTGATCATCTACATGTTTTCACTGCTTTCGTGCATTCTGCGCCCGATGGTCTGTTCCAGCAGGACAATGCGCCGTCACACCGGGCCACAGCCACCTAGGAATGGCTCCTGAAATACTAATCTGAGTTTGGAACCGTAGAGTAGCCCTCTAGGTAAACCCCGTGGAGGCTGTCTGGTATGCCGTGTGGTGGCGGAACATCCAAGCCATGTATACTGGACTAAAGTCTCGGGCGGAGTTGTGGACAACGCTGCTTCAGGCATGGCTGGCATTACCTCCAAAAACCCTCCGGCATCTGGTGGAGCTGATGTCGCAGTGTATATAGGCACTCGCGCCAGAGGAAGACCAACACGGTATTAGGCAGGTATCCCTAATGTTTTGTCCATTGAGTGTATGTACTGTATAATACATACAATGAAGCACCCTTATGTCAAAAAGTATCTTCCGAATTCACCAAACAACTTATGTCCATTTCGACTTAATCCCATACAGTGAAGAGCAATTGAATTAGAGACAGCTGGCGTTATGCAAATGTGGCGCTGTGGGCGGCCCTGTAAACGGAAACGACATGACGTATGCAGCGATCCGACAATATAAGGAGTGACGCGACGGAAATTATTAAGAGTCGGACGCAGTATGGGTAAGACGAAGGATCTAAGCGCATTTGATCGTCGGTTAATTGTCGGGGCCCGACGAATGGGTCACTCCATCTCGGAAGTCGTGCAGGCACTGGGATTTTCACCAGCCACTGTGTCACGGGTGCACCGTGAGTACATCGAACTTGGTAAAACCATCCCTGCAAGGACCAACTGCCGTGGACATTAGCGTGTGGATGAGCGGGGGTCATCGTCGGCTAGCTCGCCTTGTAACAGCGGATAGACGGGCCACAGTGCAAGAAATCACTCGGCAATTTAACGCTGGTGCACAAAAACGTGTAAGCAGCCACACCATCCAGAACCATCTTCTCGCTATGGGGTACAAGAAGCCATCGTCCCACGAGGGTACCGCTGCTGACCGCACATCACATGGTGCAAAGATTAGTATGGGCGCGGGAACATCGCCACTGGACCCTAGAGATGTGGAAAATTTTTGCCTGGACTGATGAGTCGAGATTCGCGTTGGTACATGCGGATGGCAGGGTACGAGTACGGCGCAAACCACATGAAGTGATGGTTCCTTCTTGCCAGCAGGGTACTCTTCAAGCTGGTGGTGGTGGGGGGGGCATAGTACGTGTGACATCGTCCCTCACAGGTCAACGTTACCGGGATATCTTGGACGACCATTTGCTCCCGTTTGTGCGCCTTCAACTTCCCACTGTTGACCTCATCCTGCAACAAAACAATGCACCGTGCCATCGCTCCTGAATTGTATCCGAATGGTAGGATGAACACTCCACCGACGTGACCTCGCTTCCTTGGCCAGCTAGGTCACCTGACCTCAATCCCATCGAGAGAGATGTTCGAGGCTCTGACACCCCTCCATCAAATCTTCGTGAACTGTGAGAGCTTGTTCAGGGGTCGTGGATCCGTATGGCTTCCCAACGCTTCGGTGTCTTGTCGAGTTCATGCCGAGACGAATCGCCGCCGTCATCAGGGCGAAAGGTGGTGCTATACGTTACTAGACAGGTATCTCTAATTCAATTGCTCTTCTGTGTATATGTTCCTTGGAATTGAGGCCTGGTGACTGAGGAGGCTAGTGTGGTACGAAATGATTATTCTGAAAAAATGTGGGTATTGTGGCACGGTGCATTACTATTCTGTAAGTGTCCATGACCACATGGTAGAGAGTTACTATGGTTGGATGAACTTGATTGGAAACAATTTGTAGATTCGCGTGGGCATTCAGTCGTGGATCCACTCAAAGAAAGGGTTCTGAAGTCTCCCACAAAAGAATGTCTCGCCGCATTGAAGTGCCTTTGCCAGCGTGAAATGTGGAAGGTGGATCGGTACTCTCGTCCTTCCGTCAATAAGATGCGGTTCGAAATGGGATTCTCCAGACTGTGTGGCACTTTTCCAATTATTCTACGGTGCTCCCTAGACCACTATAGAGACGTTTTGGCATTTCGCTTCAGGCAGCAATGGTATTTTGAAAAGCCATAGGCTATTTTCACCCAGAGGGGTGAGATGTACGGCACACCTTAAGCAGGGATGCCATTCAGCATTTATCCGTAATTCACGTTCTCTGTTATTTTGCGTCTGTTGGACGGCAGGAATATCTGGCTATCGATTAGCCGTTTGCAGCCGCAGGTCCTGCGCTCACTACCGGTTTTTTTTTTTTTTTTTGCTGTGTCATACATTTCATGTGTACTCTTATTACTGTTGTTTTTCCACATTCCCCAGCTCTGTCGATATTCGAAACCACTCCACTGAACATCCACTACCATCCTATGCTTAGTGTCTGTTACATCAGGTGCCTTTTCCATTAGAGCTTCAGTAGCATATTCTTAACTACTATTAAAGGTATTCACCTTCCTACAGTAGATGACGTATCTGTGCATTTGCTTACAGTCCAGTGGCCTTAAGAAATTTGTCACTTATGGTAATGGTGTGTGTATCAATCGGTTTGCACAAAATTTCAAGACCCGTGGCAAAGCTTATCTGACTTTGGAGTGGAAGGTATTGAGTGTGTATTTTCATTGCGTGATACACAGTCGTATCAGAATAATATGACCACCTACCTAATAATGGGAATAACCACCCTTGACCCGGATGAGAGCGGCGAGAGGGCGTGGCATGGACGCAATGAGGCCCTGGAAGGTTGCTAGAGGCACACGTGCCCATTCGGACTGCAGCAGAGCACGGAGGTCCCGGAGAGGGCATGGTTGTGGGTCTGCACGTCGAACCAGTTGATCCAAATAGTCCCACAAGTGTTCCATGGCACTGAGGTCGGGCGATTTCGCCAGTCAAGGGATAACGGCAACATCGCTGTCGTGTTCGTGGAACCAGTCGTGCACTCCCTTAGCGACGTGGCACGGCGTATTGTCCTGTTGGTAGACACCATCACCACCAGGGTAAAATGTCCAACATGGAGGGATGAATGTGGTCAGCAAGGATAGACAGGTAGCCATTGGCGTTTTAGAGACCTATCCAGTGGTAGCAGTGGTCCCAGGTCATACCAGGAAAACATTCCCCAGACATGCACACTACTACCGCCGACCTGTACTTGACCGACAAGCATGTCCAGGTGTTAGCTTTCATGTGTCTGACGCCGTATCTGCCACCGTCCGTCACCTCTGTGGAGTAGAAACTTCGATTCGTCGGAGAAGGCAACCTTTTCCCACTCTTCCACTGCCCAATGACGGTAGTCCCGTGTGGACTGCAGGCGTCGTTGCCGATGGACCTGGGTTAACATGGGCGCCGTGACGCAGCTTCAAATCCGGAGACCCATGCGTAACAGGATTTGCTCTACTATTACCTGAAATACGTATCCGAGTGCCCCAGCGTTCATTTGCTCGGTCAATTGCTGCACGATTGCTCTTTACCATTCGACGGAAGCGACGTTCTCCTCTGGGGTCGATGGCCTATGGGCTTTCGGGCTCCACAGTTATGACGTCGGGAGGTACACGATGTGCCAGCAGTCCATTCTTGGTACACCCTTACTACAGCACCTCGCGAACAGCCCCCGAATTGTGCTGTTTCTGAGGTGCTTCCACCGTTGACGCGGTAGCCGATGATCATTCCCTTTCGAACGTTTGTCAGATCACTCACTACCTCTGCCCACTGTGCTCACGTAACACACTATGGCTCATCTGTCCTGGCCGGTTGCTGATATCTCCGTGTGGTCGACCATGCCGCGTACACGCTGTGACGCGCTTGGGCGGGTACACTGTGATTCCGGGGGTGGTCATATTATTCTAATACGACCGTGTGTAGTTCCCGTCTAAAACTCGGTTTCAGTGCTTGAACTGAGACTTAGAAATTGCATAATTGTTCTAAACGTTACGGAGATATTACCCGTGGTTGTTGTTGTTAATGATGATATATAATGCATTATTTTTCAAAACATTCATGAGGTATATATTGTATGCATATTTATTAGCATGTATACATCGCAAATGAACGTGTTTGATTAGAGTATTGGCTTATTATTTCTGCCTGCATCACATTTTTGCCCAGGATTTTGAATTGCGTATATGAATACCTTCGAGTATTCAGGGAAAAGTTCCGAAGATATCCAAATAAAGGGCTTCGGTTTAATGAATTTTAATGTGAAGTGAAAATGTATGCCTTTGTCTCACTATTCTAGACATTTTTCATTCGATTTGACACTAGACAATTTTATTTCTCCTCGTAGGAGAGAGGGACCCAGCCACCATTCCATTTAAAGGTCCAGTAGCATATTTTTTTTATGGTGCTTTTTTAATTAAAATATTAACAATCGAAGTAAACGCGAAAAATTCCTCTGTTAGCATTTTAGAAAGTTCGGGTAAATTGTCTTGAATTTTCTAGTTTTATTGAAAATAAAAAAAAAGTTTCACTGGAGTATGCGGCTTTGCTTCCCCTCCTTCCCTATTTCAGGTGGGCTTTCTTTTCTTTTCTTTTTGTTTTTGTGACTTGTTCCTTTTTTTTTTTTTTTTACTATCGTGTTTGTTATTGGCTGATTCATTTCTGCTGCATAGAAACTTTCTGTGATCTTCTGCTCCACTGACTTTGCGCACCGTGAACTGGTGACCTTTCTACTCGACCACTGAACCGCAGCTCCATGACATATCCTCGTACGTATCTCCACACAAAATTTTTATTCCCACCCTGCTTAAAGAAAGAGAAAGCAAGCAAACAAACATGAGGGACCATGGGCGATTGCTGTTTCTAAAAATATGCAATAGATTTTGTCTTAGTAATGAAAAACAAATGGGAAGATACCGACTTCTTTAGTGCAATAAGCAGGTCTTGTAGAGTCAAAAGCCTTCTATCTGCTAAGCCACTTTCAAGGTATTTTAATGCATTACAAATTGTGCAATATGTAGGGTACTGTAACAAAAAGAAAAAAAAAACAGATCGTTAGAGTACTTTGGTACTCATTGTAGATAATGTGTGCTATGCATCTTTCGCATGACAAGATCTTTGTGAGTGTGAAAGAAAACGAGTGATTCGACAGTTTACATTTACTTATGTACTGCACACGACATTTATTCGCGTCACTTACGACCACAGCGAGTCACCGTCCTTTACATACTAAAGTGGAATTAAATCATAACAACAAACAATAAGGTTTACTAATTCCTGACATTGAGTGGTACTTAGATAGGTAGATTAATGGATGTTATTGTCGTAAAACCTATGAAATAATACACTGAAGAGCAATTGAATTAAAGATGCCTGTCTAGTAACGTGTAGCACCACCTTTCGCCCTGATGACGGCGGCGATTCGTCTCGGCATGGACTCGACAAGACACCGAAAGCGTTGGGAAGCCGTACTGATCCACGACCCCTGAACAAGCTCTCACAGTTCACGAAGATTTGATGGAGGGGGTCAGAGCCTCGAACATCTCTCTCGATGGCATCCCAGATGTGATCGATGGGATTGAGGTCAGGTGACCTAGCTGGCCAAGGAAGCGAGGTCACGTCGGTGGAGTGTTCATCCAACCATTCGGATACAATTCGGGAGCAATGGCACGGTGCATTGTCTTGTTGCAGGATGAGGTCAACAGTGGGATGTTGAAAACGCACAAACGGGAGCAAATGGTCGTCCAGGATATCCCGGTAACGTTGACCTGTGAGGGACGATGTCACACATACCAGAGGTTCCCATTTCAGTCCACGTAAACAGTCCCCAGACGAGAATGCCACAACCACCAGCTTGAAGAGTACCCTGCTGGAAAGAAGGATCAATCGCTTCATATGGTTTGCGCCGTACTCGTATCCTGCCATCCGCATGTACCAACGTGAATCTCGACTCATCAGTCCAGGCAACATTTTTCCACATGTCTAGGGTCCAGTGGCGATGTTCCCGCGCCCATGCTAATCTTTGCACCCTGTGATGTGCTGTCAGCAGCGGTACCCTCGTGGGTCGATGACTTCTGTACCCCATAGCGAGGAAATGGTTCTGGATGGTGTGGCTGCTTACACGTTTTTGTGCACCAGCGTTAAATTGCCGAGTGATTTCTTGCACTGTGGCCCGTCTATCCGCTGTTACAAAGCGAGCTAGCTGACGATGACCTCGCTGATCCACATGCTGTTGTCCACGGCAATTGGCCCTTGTAGGGATGGTTTTACCGGATTCGATGTACCCACTGTGCACCCGTGACACAGTGGCTCGTGAAACTCCCAGTGCCTGCACCACTTCAGAGATGGAGTGACCCATTCGTCGGGCCCCGGCAATTTGCCCACGATCAAATGCGTTTATATCATCCGTATACTGCGTCCGACTCTTACTGATTCCCGTCGCATTACTCCTTATATTGTCGGATTGCTGCATACGTCATGTCGTTTCCGTTTACAGGGCCGCCCACAGCGCCACATTTGCATAAGGTCAGCTGTCTCTAATTCAATTGCTCTTCAGTGTATGTCACTTTTGAAGAAACATGAATGCACTACTTCGAAACTATTACAAAAGAGCTATTGAGACAGTGGAAGCAGCCCTTTTAAACCCCTGCTGAAACGTTTCGAATGTACAAATCGGCAGTCGGGAAAGCCGTCCGTCTGTCAGGGTATTGAAGAACAATCGAGACAGTGGAAGCAGCCACCTTCTTACCTTCCTGAAACGTTTCGAGTGCACAAATCGACCGGGAAAGCTATGGCATCCGTGTTTTGAAATGCTGGAATGTTCGTGGTTGATGGAATGTGGGTCTGCTATCAGTGCAGAGCATTATTACGACTTACTGACAAGGGAAGCCTTTTAACTGTCGCTCTCCAAAATTGAAGAAACGTGGCCAGGAGATAGTACTAAGGGCAAAAACCAATGAGTGTATTTCCGTTTTGGCCCAAATGAACTGACAAAGGTGAATGAGTGGTCTGAAAACGGCCTTAGAGCACTAGTGGAAAAAATCATCTAACATGTGTTGTGGTGCGTGATATGTAACCCCAAATATCAGCTATGTCTCCATGATTCAAAATAAGCTCATGTCATACAAAAAGCAACAAAAACCTTTATTAGAGGTGTAAATGAGCATTTGTGGCATTGAACACACGACGGAAGCAAAGTAATTTGGAAAAATGAGAACAACGCAAGATCCCAAAGTTATTACAGAATTGACAATTGTAATTGGCCGCCCCGGTGGCGCAGTGGTCTAAGCGATGGCCTCTGATCATTCGTCCGAAAGGGGTCCGGGTTTGAATCCCGGTGAGGCATGGATGTTGTGTTTGTCTTACGGCACTGGCTCTCTCCCTTCCCTGGAACCAGTGACCCTCAATTAGAGACGGGCGACTGCTTATAGCCCATTGAGTTGCTCACGGTGGTCGTTAAACCTTCAATAAAAAAAAACAAATAAAAAAAACAATTGTAATTGATATCTGAAAAACAAATACGTTGAGCATTATCGAAAGAAGCGTCATCACTTTCTCAGTATCCAATTTTTATCCACGGATATCAGATGTTGTTGAATTTTTGTGACTGCCATTGATTGTTCATTGATACGTTCGATGATTTTTTCCACTTCTGCTTTAAGACCATTTTCAGACCACTCGTTCACCTTTTCAGTTCATTTGGGCCAAAACGGAAATACACCCATTGGTTTTTGCCCTTAGCACTATCTCCTGGCCGCGCACTGAGAAAAACGTTTTGTTAATTCAGCAAAAAAATAGCTCAGTCAACAAAAATATTTTGTCGACATGCAGTCAACAAAAATGTTTGTTGAATTTACAAATGTATTTTGGTGAAAATTATTGCTGATTCAACAAAATTTATTGTTATGACAAAAAGTTTTGTTCATTTAACAAAATGCCTAGGTCGATTTTTAGGAATTTGTTTGATCCAACAGTATGTATTGTTATCGTGATAAAACGTTTCGTTGAATTAACAACATATAGCCAATGAAATAATTGTGTGTTGCCAACAAAACAATTCCCATGGAGTTTGGCTAAAGCAACAAAATAAATCGAAAAAACACCCTTTTGTTTCTCAGTGCGTTTCTTCAGTTTTGGAGAGTGACAGTTGAAAGGCTTCCCTTGTGAGATGTTTCCGCAGGGAGGAGGTCAAGAGGCGAGGGAAATATTCCAAGACAATGCCCCGCCGCACACAGCTTTTGTAACTCAGCAATATTGCGTGAATTTGAGTTTAAACTATTACGCCTTGCACCCTACTCACCGGATTTGGCTCCTCCAGACTATTTCTAAATTTTAGAACGAACTTGAAAGTACAGAAATTTGACAGTGACAATACTGTGATGGCTACACTGAACAAATTATCTGAGTCAAAATCTACTGAATTTTATTTGTGCGGGGTACGAAAGCTGATGGATCATGCAAAAAAGTGTGTTGACTTAAGGGATGGCGTTTTATGCCGCAAAATAAATGGGTTTTCGCAAGAATCCATCATTTCTACTATACGGGGCTAGAATCTTTTCACCCCCCTAATATAATTGTTACGCCCTCTAATGGTGAAAGTAATGTGTCTGAAAAATCAGAAGAACGTGAACGTTACTGATCGCAGTTAGAACTGGCCAGTGCTAAAATGATCTTTTGTACCCCGGTCCCGCCTTTAGTCATTCAGCATCATCGGACAATCGAATTTGCGCCACCTAACAGCAAAATTATGCGTCGAAAATGGTAGGGAGCTTTTGTGATCACGGCAATCGGATGCAAAAAGAATTTTCCATACCTAATTTTTAGGAAAGCAGATGCAGTTCGAAATCCTGATACACATTGTCTCCCTCTACCGGGCATCCATCTGGAAGATCGGACATTGGATATATTTATCATATTCATATCATATCACTAAGCTGTTCCCTGAGATTCAGAGGTTAGCTCCACAAAGAAATAAAAACTACCAGATAATTTTTACTTACTGTTGCCGTATTGAACTTCTCCATTTACAGCGATCTTGACATACAACTCGGGCTTCACTGACATCCATCACATGCCATACACACGATCTTCTATACTTCATACTCATAATCTTTTTCTCATGCAGACACTCCTGAATCTGATCCACCCATGTCTTTCTTGGCCTTCCTCTGCCTTTTCTTCCTGCGACTTGGGCTAAAAAAGAAATCTTAGTAAGCATCTCATCACTCATTCTTTCAGCATGGCCAAACCACTACAGCATATTAGTCTCCACCTTGCTAACAACATTTTGCTTCACATTACACAACTGCAACACATCATTAATATCCTCCATAAATCATCACTTCATATTATATGCCTTTTCTGAACCGTTGTGTTGTATTATTCTTTAGACTTTTAAAAATAAATTTCAAACTATCGCATATACGTATAAGGACCACCTTATGAATGAATTATATCAGCATTACTGTCGCCTTAACACTTTTTGTGGTTTTCCCAAATGTCTGTAATAGTGCACAAAGATAATCAAAGAGGTACAAGTTCCCTGTTTTACAGCCGTGTGTGTAATGGAGGTATGATTATTCAAGTGACCGTAGGTTGCCAATCCGGATTTTATGTAATACCCCTATACCTATATGTATTACATAAGTATGCCAACCGATACTTAACTTATACATTTTTATTAATCATATCATCATATTCATATTATATCCCTAAGCTGTTATCTGAGATTCAATCAGAGATCAGCTCCACAAAGAAATACAAACTACCAGATAATTTTTATTTAGTGTTGCCGTATCAAACTTCTCCATTTACAGCGATCTTGACATACAACTCGGGCTTCACTGACATCCATCACACGCCGTATACAAGATCTTCTACACTTCATACTTATAATCTTTTTCTCACACAGACACTCCTGAATGTGACCCTCCCATGACTTCCTTGGCATTTCTGTTACTTGGGCTAAAATAAATTTCTTAGTAAGCATCTCATCGCTCATTCTTTCAACATGGCCAAACCGCGGAAGCATCTTAGTCTCCACCTTGCTAACAGCATTTTGCTTCACATTACACAACTGCAACACATCAATAATATCCTCCATAAATCATCACTTCATATTATATGCCTTTCTTCAACCGTTGTGTTGTATTATTCTTTAGCGTTTTTTAAATAAATTTCAAACTATCGCATATATAAGGACCATCTTCATATTAATTCCATAGAAGGATACTGACAATAATGTATTTATTAATCGGTTTTTTTTCGTACACGTTTTATGTGGATGTTCCTGAGAAAGTTGCTTTGAATGTGTATATTCATCAAAAACATTTACCTTCAGGAGCTTTATTTTCAGTTGGTTCCGTGTATAACGCGGGCGACGTATGAGTTAATTTGAGGCGTTCACGCGGAGGCCTGAAAATTTGAAGGTAACTCATGCTAAAAATTCTTGCTTACTAATTTATTTTTTTAATCGTTCCAAGGTCATAGAACCTGGCGTGATCGTTCGTCGTTTATAAGTTGCGTAGATAAAAGTGCGTGAGTCGGTAGCCCATCCGTTACAGAGGCTGTACTTGTAAACAATAATTAGTTCGAACGTTTCCGCAGTAGACCGAGGTCGGAAATTTAGCACTGGGATTTTCTTTGAAGAAACACACACACACACACACACACACACACACACACACACACGTACCAAACAATGGAAACGTTTGTTTCCCGTGGTAACACACCTTTATATATATTTATAAAAAAAAAAAGACATGAACGAACACGGCTCGTTTTCAGAATTTGTGCGAGTGGAAACTGTTGAGAATGGGAAACGTTGTCATGAGAAAACCAGCGTACGTATGATGTGTGTAGCAAACCGGAACTCGCGACCAGTTTAAGGTTGACCACTCACCTGGCGCGACGTTCATTACGCGCGGGTGTTTAGCATTCATATGTTTATCCCACCCGTATGCTGCATGATGCGGCAAAATATAATGCAAAAGTTCTTCCTCGGCTGTCGACAAGTTATGAATGATTTCTTTTTCTCATTATTGCGACAGGGCATAATTAGTACTGTCTCCCATCATGGTGACCCAGAAGTTGGCAGTAGCGTGTCCACAAAATGTAAACTGAGGGATTAACCAACGCGACTTGGATGACCAGACGTTCTGGTTTTTGCTGTGTTGCCGATATGCGTTGCGATAAGACAAGCCCATACGACCTTCAAGGGGGAATTGGTTTATTGGCCACAACTTCCGGAACTTTTCTTTTTCAGAATTTAATGACCACATTTGGTGTTTCTTAGGCCTATAAGGACATGGCTCGTCCCTAATTTAGGGTCACTAGTTCCTGGGAAGGGACAGAGCAGACATACAAACACATCACCCATATGCCCCATCTGGAGCTCGAATCCGCTCCCATCTCAAAGGAATGGTCAGAATTCCGTGCCGCAGACTACTTAATCGGGCATCGAGGTAGCCTTACGGCACTAACAGCGTGAATTTACTTATTTTCACTCGCTACACAGCCGTTCTTTCAAATTAGACATAAGCAAAAAAAAAAAAGTGCGTGTCTGTTTTGGAACTCGAGATTTTCTTAAACTGACAACGTCTTTCAATGATCTTTAAGGTGGACGTCAAGCAATTTCGCTTCCTGTACTTCCAATGGAAAAACTTCTGTACACATTTTCTTTACAATTAATGCGTTCCCAAGGATGAAAATTTGAACATCGATTAAAATAGCTTCATTTTATAACTTGGAACACTTAATATTTTCTAAAGCATAACCATAATTATGCAATCCAACATTTGTTTGTCTGCTGACGTCATCAAAGTACAGGTCGCGCCATCTTTTTTCTGGACAATTAATGCGTTCCCAAGGATGAAAATTTGAACATCGATTAAAATAGCTTCATTTTATAACTTGGAACACTTAATATTTTCTAAAACATAACCATAATTATGCAATCCAACATTTGTTTGTCTACTGGCGTCATCAATGTACAGTTCGCGCCATCTTTTTTCTGGACAATTAATGCGTTCCCAAGGATGAAAATTTGAACATCGATTAAAATAGCTTCATTTTATAACTTGGAATACTTAATATTTTCTAAACCATAGCCATAATTATGCAATCCAACATTTGTTTGTCTGCTGACGTCATCAATGTACAGTTCGCGCCATCTTTTTTCTGGACAATTAATGCGTTCCCAAGGATGAAAATTTGAACATCGATTAAAATAGCTTCATTTTATAACTTGGAATACTTAATATTTTCTAAACCATAACCATAATTATGCAATCCAACATTTGTTTGTCTGCTGACGTCATCAAAGTACAGGTCGCGCCATCTTCTTTCTGGTTTCAACACCACCAAAGGAAAAGTTACTGATTTTTAGTATATTTATGGTTATGTTTTAGAAAATATTAAGTATTCCAAGTTATGAAGTTATTTTAATCGATGTTCAAATTTTCATCCTTGGGAACACACTAATTGTGAAGGATATATGTACAAAAGTTTTTTTCCATTTGAAGTATAGGAAGCAAAATTACTTGACGTCCACCTTAAGAAACGAGGAAATGTACTATTTCGTAGTATTATTTCATATAGCTCCTAAATATAAATGAATGAAATACGGGATTACACCATTGTACAATACAGATTTGGAAGATGTGAATCCGTTTATTGGTGTAAATATGACATGAATTTTAAGTCAGATGATAACCGAAAACTTGAAAATTTCGTCGTCCTGGAGCGGGAATCGAACTCGCGTCTCCTGGATAGCGGCCGAGTATGCTAACCACTTACACCACCCAGAATGACCAAGTTTCCGATTAATTCGAATATAACCACACTGTTAAAAAAATCTACTTAAAAATGAGAACCTGAACCTACTTGTTTTTTTGTTTTTTTTAAGTACAATCGTATCGTAAACGAGTACATGCCATGCTCAAACATAAGTAACCACACGTACTTACAAATAACTGCGTCAATAAATATAAATATAATCTGGTATTACTTCATTTTAGATATTATAGATTTCAAGAGAAATTGTTTAATAAATGTGTAAAGTGACACACATAAATAATTAGCAACAACAAAGTCACTGATCACAAGTAATTTAATTATGCATAAAGTATCATTGTGTACGTTTTTACATTAACTATATTTGTGTCAATCTCATAAATAGTACATTGTCGCTTCATCACTATATTTGTCATAAAATTGTGCGGTCCATTTGCCCAGCATGTGACAACGACTATATCTATTACCCCAGATGTGCCATCGAATAATATACTTCCAGTTCATTATATGAATAAATATGTATGGAGTACACGTATTCCAAATTTGAAATCGAGCCGTGGATGGCTTAGTGGTTAGAGATTCAGACTGCTGATGGAGGGACCCCAGGTTCAAACCTGGCGTGGTGGTGTGAATTCCTAACAATCGCTGAATATCCGACGTGCATCGGACGAGCACGTTATAAGTGACGGGCCCCGGGTGGGAATCCCCTGTTAAAGCTCCTAAGCCCCCTCCCTAATTTCTCTATGCCTTCTATGTGCAAAATTCGCACGCTTGTACGGTGGCGCCATCTAGTGTGCTCTCTCTCACTTACGAATATATTGAAATATATGTACTCCAAAATGAGTACATATATTTTAAATTAGAAATATAGATATACTCACAATTAATTCCCGCATGTACTCAAAAATGAGAACGTGTCTTTTTCAAAAAAGAGACATAAGTACTCGGAGCTATTGTAATCCCAGAATGCACTCAAAAACGAGTACATTTTGCTTATTTCTAAGTACCAATTTTTAACAGCGCATCACAGGATTCGCTAGTCGTAGCAACCGGCGTTCATATATAGCGAATCTGGAGGTTTTGGAATTCTTTCCCGTGATTGCCCGGTGGCGCAGAATATCGATGAATGAAATACGGGATTACAACATTGTACAATACAAATGTGGAACATGTGAATCCGTTTTTTTACGCGTGTTCGATTCCCGCTCCATAGGACGACGAAATTTTCAAGTTTTCGGATATTATCTGACTTAACATCCATGTCATATTTACATAAATAAACGGATTTACACCTTCCAAATTTGTATTGTACAGTGGTGTAATGCCGTATTTCATTCATTGATATTCTGCGCTTCCGGCCAATGACGGGAATAAATTCCAAAACCTCCAGATTCGCTATATACACTGAAGAGCAATTGAATTAGAGACAGCTGGCGTTATGCAAATGTGACGCTGTGGGCGGCCCTGTAAACGGAAACGACATGACGTATGCAGCGATCCGACAATATAAGGAGTGATGCGACGGGAATCAGTAAAGTCGGACGCAGTATGGGTAAGACGAAAGATCTAAGCGCATTTGACGTGGGCAAATTGTCGGAGCCAGACGAATGGGTCACTCCATCGTCGTGCAGGCACTGGGATTTTCACGAGCCACTGTGTAACGGGTGCACAGTGAGTACATCGAATCCGGTAAAACCATGCCTACAAGGACCAACTGCCGTGGACAACAGCGTGTGGATGAGCGAGGTCATCGTCGTCTAGCTCGCATTGTAACAGTGGATAGACGAGCCACAGTGCAAGAAATCACTCTGCAATTTAACGCTGGTGCACAAAAACGTGTAAGCAGCCACACCATCCAGAACCATTTCCTCGCTATGGGGTACAGAAGTCATCGACCCACGAGGGTACCGCTGCTGACCGCACATCACAGGGTGCAAAGATTAGCATGGGCGCGGGAACATCGCCACTGGACTCTAGACATGTGGAAAAATGTTGCCTGGACTGATGAGTCGAGATTCACGTTGGTACATGCGGATGGCAGGATACGAGTACGGCGCAAACCACATGAAGCGATGGATCCTTCTTGCCAGCAGATCATTCTTCAAGCTGGTGGGGGTGGCATTCTCGTCTAGGGACTGTTTACGTACTGAAATGGGACCCCTGGTACGTGTGACATCGTCCCTCACAGGTCAACGTTACCGGGATATTCTGGACAAGCATTTGCTCCCGTTTGTGCGATTTCAACCTCCCACTGGGGACCTCATCTTGCAACAAGACAATGCAGCTCCCGAATTGTATCCGAATGGTTGGATGAACACTCCACCGACGTGATCTCGCTTCCTTGGCCAGCTAGGTCACCTGACCTCAATCTCATCGAGTACATCTGGGATGCCATCGAGAGAGATGTTCGGGGCTCTGACCCCCTCCATCAAATCTTCGTGAACTGTGGGAGCTTGTTCAGGGGTCGTGGATTCGTATGGCTTCCTAACGCTTCCGGTGTCTTATTGAGTCCATGCCGAGACGAATCGCCGCCGTCATCAGGGCGAAAGGTTGTGCTACACGTTGCTAGACAGGTATCTCTAATTCAGTTGCTCTTCAGTGTATATATGAATGCCGGTTGCTTCGACTAGCGAATCTTGTGATGGTTATATTCAAATTAATCGGAAACTTGGTAGTTCTGGGTGTTGTAGTGGTCAGCATACTCAAGCGCTATCCGGGAGACGTGGGTTTGATTCCCGCTCCAGGACAACGAAATTTTCAAGATTTGGGATATTGTCTGATTTAACATCCATGCCATATTTACACCAATAATCTTTCTAAATATAAACTTTATCATTATGCTTACGATACTTCAAATACCCGGTTTCTTACGGTAAACAATATACGATAGCACGCACACCAACTAGATGGGGGCGGGGGAATATGCATTACATCAATAACATTAATATCATGCGATATGCTATCCGTAATAACGGGTCTCGCCGCAGAATCTCAAAATCAGGTTCAAGTATTCCCACAAACCGCTCTTATTGCTGGTAATAATATGGATGCGAAAAAGAAAAATAGACATTTTCCGTTAATATACGAACAGAATCACGGAAAGGTTCCGTGAAAATTCAGAAGTTCCCTATAACACCACTTGAAAATGGCAGTTAGCGCTGGCTTATGACCATTCGTTCGTGAAAGGTCCGAGTTCGAATCCCTGAGACATGGATGTTGTGTTTGTCTTACGTCACTGGCTCTCTCCCTTCCCTGGAACCAGTGGCCCTAAATTAGGGACTGGCGACTGCTTATAGCCCATTGAGTTGCTCACGGTGGCCGTTAATCATCCAATAACAAAAAAATGGCAGTTTTCTGTTAATAACCTTTGGGGGGGGGGGGAGCGGGGTGTAACGACCATTGTGACCAACTCGAGTGGCTATAAACAGTCATCCATCCCTAATTTAGGGCCATTGGCCCATGGGAAGGGGAGAGCCAGTGCCGTAAGACAAACACAACATCCGTGCCTCATCGGAATTCGAACCCAGACTTATCTCGGACGAATGGTCAGGAGCCATCGCTTAGACCACTACGTAAATAAACGAAAAACAAGTTAGTAAAATAATGCAATGCATTGATTATGATACGCTTTCCGACATACCAGAAATCAATACTCAAGTTATGACGATAATGGCTGTTGAATAAATTTCGCTCCTATGACCTGGCCTTTGACCCTATTTCGATGATATTCAACAGAACCGATAAAGTATACTTCCGGAACAACATGATAAAGCTTTGTCTCAATCGAAGCATTTTTACGTAAGTTATAACGCATAAGGGCGATGGAATGGATCCCGATCCTATGTCCTGACCTTTGATCCCATTTCGCCCATTTTCAATAGGGTTCATCCCCAGGTTGTCCCCTACCACATACTAAAATTTCATCGAAATCGAACCATTTTTATGCGAGTTATCGTGCGGACGGACAGACGGGCAAAGCTGGAGCATATACGCTTCTTCAACCTACGGTTGTAAATCGTAAAAAAGTAACATGAGTATTTCTGTCAGTATATGAAACAAGAAAGTTGACACCGAATTTTCGGGTGTAATAAGCACGTCTTTTGAATCCGTTCTGACGCAAATTAAATTTATCAAAGCTATTCAAAGTCAATGGAACCGGTATGGAAAACAATAGATCTGACGAAAGTAAGATTTTCAATCGGGTTTTTCATCCCTCAGATATTGCTGTAAACCGAATCGTGAGCTTACAAACTCTTAGAAACAGAGATATCGACAAAAACAAGATGTGACTTTACATCCCCTGGTGGGAAAACCATGCATTATTTTAGGAAGAAAGTATTCTCAAAAGGTTTATCCATATAAGCGGTAACGGTCCAAGAAAAAAATTGTCGAGTTTTTCAGGATCCCAGATTTTGCTACGAATACACCAGAAGCAGAAATTAACACTTATGACCCCTGGTGGCCAAACCATTCTTTACCAAACATTAAAAATTATGTGAAAAATATTTTCCACCAGGTCTTGTATGCGATACGGGAAAAAATTTTCAAATGGGAGCTTTACAAGCAGAAATAACGCAGAAAACGCAATTTACCTTTGTGCCCCCTAGCGGAAAGTATGATTTACTTGTAAATTTTGAATTTATAGGAAAATCGTTTTGCATCGGAAACACTATCCAACAAAGAAGGAATTTTTCCAAATCGGACTCTTAGAAGTAGAGATATTGACAAAAATAAGATATACATCTACGCCCCCTGGCGTAGAAACCGTGCATCATTTCAAGAAGAAAATGTTCCTAAAAGGTTTGTCGACATGAGTAGTATCGGTCAACAAACGATTTTTTTTCAATCGAGATTTTAGAAGCTCATATTTTGCTGCAAATACATCAGAAGCGGAAATTAAGACTTGCGCCACCCAGTGGCCAAACCATATTTTTACAAAAATTAGAAATTGTGTGCAAACGATTTCCCATCAGGAGCTGTATCCGGTGCAGAAAGAATTTTTCAAATCGGAGATTTAGAAGCAGAGATATAGGGGGAAACGCAATTTACCGCTACGCCCCCTAGCGGAAACTCTATGAATTACTTGAAAAAGTTGAAATTATATGAAAAACATGTCACACGGAAAACACTATCCAACAAAGAAGGAATTTTTCAAATCGGACTCCTGGAAGTAGAGATATTCACAAAAATAAGATGTACATTTACGCCCCCTGGCGGAGGAACTGGAATATTTTAGGAAAAAAAATATTCCAAAAGAATTTATCGATGTGAGTGGCATCAGTCCACGAAAGAATTTTTCAATCGATATTATAGAAGCTCAGATTTTATGGCAAATACATCAGAAGCACAAATTAACACTTACGCCCCCTGGTGGCCAAAGTATTCTTTACCAAAAATTTGAAATTATATGCAAAAGATTTTCCATCAGGAGATGTATCCGCTGAAGAAAAATTTTTTCAAATCGGAGTTTTAAAAGAAGAGTTATCGGGAAAAATGTAATTTACTTTTACGCCCTCTAGCGGGAAATCTATGCGTAATTTGAAAAAGTAGCTATATCTAAAATACTCTTCGACATAAGTGGAATCGAAAGATAAAAGAATTTTTTCAATCGGATGTTTAGAAGCAAATTTATGGAATAAAACGTATTTTTTGAATTTGACATCATCTGCATTTACGCCCTCTGGCTGCGAAATTGTACATCGTAAAAAAAAAAAAAAAAACGAAATGAAGGATCATCATTTGCATATTTCATGCTTCCCAATGCAAAAGAAAAATTTCAAATCGGACTGATAGTTGCAGAGATATCGTGGGGACGGACAGACGGACAAACCGATAACAGAAGCACGATCTTTTTTTACAAAAGACGTGCTAAAAAATCAGTGAAATTCAGTTTTTTTTTCCATCATTTAACCGTAACGTTTGTATTAGGAATATACTTCTTTAATTCAGCGAAGGAATCAATAAAAATTGTTGAATTTCAGGAAAAAAAAATTCTCACACGGATAGGAGAAACATACTGTTTGGAATGCTGTAGCATGAAAAGCAGTGTTGCCCCTGTACTGGAATAAATTATCAGAAACACAGTATGGCATTTTTTTATTTTCATTCCTGTATGTAATGTTCAATGTCAAATACAAGAATGTTGGCAAAGACGTTTTGATTTTCTCCCGCAGTTGCCAGGAAACGAAAATTGCCTACTACTCAAGATGTAAGCTATTTCAGGTATTGATTTGTACGTATGAGTTTCTTTCGTGTAAGAGGAATTACTTCGATCATCATGCGATGTTTTCACTTGAAGATATCTACCGTCTCGTTTTTTGTCTGTGCGATCCAAAACCAGAATGTTGTTCTTGAAAGCAGCTATGAAGAAACAGAATGAATTCATCGCTGTCTTATCCCCCCCAAGATATTAGCAAGCTGTGGTATTGTCGTGGGACATGTCAAATGGAACTGCCTTTTTAATTTCTTTTTAGAAATGTCCTTACGCTGTCACTTTGTTCCTTCGTTTGTCTGGATATTCATTCAATATCTCCGCTACGTTTCCTTTTTTTTTTTTTTTTTTTTTTTTTTTTACATGACAGATGATTGCAGCTGTGACCTATGGATCAATATGCTATGAAGTACAATTTTCCCACTGTAGATGGCGTAAATGTGTACTGGTCCGATATTTTTCGCGTCTGGAAGCACGGTAAAATTCTTCTTGAAATTAGAGGGACCAAGATTTTCATTGTGTTGATAGCAAAAAAATTAAGATTATCAACACCCGGATGAAGTATTGCTACTTCTGTGAAATTTCGACAACGAACTGACCAACATTTTAAAAGCAGTTTCAGCAATATTATCTTGATTATTCTATTTTAACATCACAAGCTTAGTAGTCATAAATCTTATATATAAAACACAAAACTTCTGTTTGTCTGAAGCAGCAAAAACTCTCGAACGCCGAACTGTGGCATCGTGAAATTTGCATAGCTTATTAATACATGATTTTTTTTCTAGGTCAACGCAACTATTTTAAGATGTCTACGTTGTTCCGTTCGCGAGTTATGAATTACTTAGTAAGCTAATCAATAACGTCAGCATCGCTTGCTGCCTCATCGTTATTTGAAAGCACGTGACTGCATTCAACGCCGCGGCACGTCCACAGGTGTTCCTATTCTTTGAGAACTGTGCATAAAAAAACGCAAAACCGAACTTTGCGAAATCTCAACGAAACGGGCTTAAATTTTTTCAAAACCATGAATGAATTGGTAATAAGAGGAGTCCCGCAAAATTTCACCGGCATCCGGTCAAAACTTTTAAAAATAGGATAAGCTAATCAATAAAATCAGCGTCGTTTGCTACGTCATCGTTATCCTGGTGCAAATCTGAAAGCACGTGACTACATTCATCGCCGCAGCACATCCACAGGTGTTTCTAATCTTTGAGAACTGTGCATAAAAAAATGCAAAACCGAACTTTGCGAAATCTTAACGAAACGGGCTGAAATTTTTATCAGTACCATGAATTGGTAATAAGACGAATCCCTCAAAATTTCACCTGAATCCGGTCAAAACTTCTTAAAATAGGCATGGAATTTTTAATTCGTCGGTAAACAGAAATATATACGCAGAAACAAAGATACGTTTTTAACTTTTTTATCCCGGAGATTCGCCCCTCAAAGACGTCTGAAACTAGAAAGTACGTGATGCATTTGATCGTCGATAACAAATTGTTAAAGAATTTTGTTCAGTGTTCTAATGCTGTATCTCCTGGACGCGTGTTAAATTATTCGTTACGCTTTTGGTCCGTTTGATTCTACAAATTCCACACATTCTGTACATTTCTTTGCTTTAATTCTCAGCAAATATTTTTGACAGCAAAGTACGGCCAAGTGCTGAAATAATCACACTATGAATAAATAATTTGTAATTACCGAATTTGTGAAATCAGCTTTTTTCTTTCTTGCAAGCATTAATCCCCCCCCTCCATTTTTTCAGTGACATATAAGCGAATATGAAATTAATAAACCTAAATCCCGGGCAAAGCCGGGTAGTAAAGCTAGTTATACACTGAGGGGCCACTTTATTATGACCACCCCTCAGTACTTCGTTGGGCCACCTTTTGCGTTTAATACTGCGTCGATTCTTCGTGGCATGGACTCCACGAGATGTTGATAGGTGGTTTGTGGAATCTGAGACCATGCTCGATGAATAACACTTTCCAGGAGTGTGAGATTGCAGGGTTGTGGATCCAGCTGTCTGATGGGTCGTTCAACTTCATCCCACAAATTCTCAATGGGGTTAAGTTCTGGAGATTGTGGAGGCCACCTAAGCAAAGTAAACTCACCGGCAAGTTCCTTAAACCAATCCTGTACTGTAGACAGCAAAGGTGTTCGAACAGGTCTTCGGCTGCCATATCCCATCCGATGCAGTGTACGGCGAACAGTGCGTGTAGAGATCATTTGAGGGGATCCTTGATTAAGATGGTCTGTAATTTGCTGCATTGTTGCCCTTCTGTTGTCTGTTACCAGTCTGGACACTCTCCGTTCCGCCCGAGCAGTCACTAGTCGATAACGACCACACGTTGCACGTAGAGACCCAGTTTTTTGGCTGGCAGTCCAGTCTTTAAACACTTTAACAACAGCTGCTCTGGAACATTTCACGAACGCGGCGGTTTCGGTGATACTCGCTCCATGGCTCCAAGCTCCTACAACCATCCCACTTTGAAAGTCCGTCAAATCGCATTTTTTACCCATCTCGTCACCCAAAAATCACTGCTACTACTGTCGCAAGCACTAAGCTTTCCCTTTTTATACTAGCCTCGCCCTCTGGTGGCAACAGCATGCAGCCATGGCTGATTTACTTAAAACTGTCAGGTGGTCATAATAAAGTGGCCACTCAGTGTATACAGGGTGCATAGGAAAGTCCCTTTAGCCTGAAATAACTTGCGAACGGAGAGAGGTAGAGTTATGCAAGTGAGATAACGGTATAGTAAAGCTACTACGCCCGATCGAATGCAGCCGAAAGCAGCGCCCCTAATGGCGAAATGCGGAAGTTAGCCATTGCAAATCGAAAACAAAAAGAGAGAGCGCAAAATTTTCAATTACAAAGTTGTAGAGCATCAATTAATTAGTACAAAACGACATTTGTTTCACTCAGATAAGATAAATTGTTGCCTGAATACCCTAAAATGTCCGAAATCGATGCGCGACCTTTAGTGTGAACATTTGAAGGTAGCAGGCATAAGTATGAGCAAATACACACTAAGTGGTTCTTCCAAGTACCGCACCACACGTTAATGGACCAGCGCACTTGATGTCTGGTGAATCGTCCCCACGAGGGATTTTCCATCGCCCAGTAGTGGGCTTTGTGTCGCTTTAGTAATCCGGTACGGTGGAACACTGCCTCGTCCGACCAAAGAATGTTGGATAAAAAGTCTGAGTCACCTTCAACATTAATTAACGCCCAGTTGCACCAATCAAATCGACGCTCATTGTCCCGTGGTAGCAGTTCTTGCTGCGGAGTGACACGATAGGGATGTGCACCTTGAGCATGCAGTATTTGCCATACGCGGCCCCATGTTAAGCTACTCACCCTGCTGATATCTCTTGTACTGCTTTGTGGATGGGCTAGTGCATATGCAAAATATCCTTTACCATTATACGCATACCTACACCCACTGGTCTGCCAGAACGAGAACGACTTTTAGTGCTTCCTGTCTCCCTGAGCCGTCTCACTACACTTGCGATGGTAACCGCACTTGGATGTGGCCCAGCCGGAAAACGAACGGCATATCCCCGTGCAGCTTGCGCCGCGTTTGGTTGGCATTCGCCGTAAATAAACACCACCTCGCAATATTGAGAATGAGTGAAGCTCTCCATTTTCACACAGCGTACGTAGACCTAAACTTCTGATCAATGTACATCCTGCTACTGGTTTTTATATCGAAGGTACGGTACAACGTCACAATCTGCATTTGCATACGGCTACATTTGCGAAATGTGAATATACAGATTCGAATCGTCGCGCATCGATTTCGGACATTTTAGGGTATTTAGGCGACAATTTATCTTATCCGTGTGAAACAAATGTCGTTTTGTACTAATTAATTAATGCTCTACAACTTTGTGATTGGACATTTTGATCTATCTCATTTCGTTTTCGATTTGCAATGGCTAACTTCTGCGTTTCGCCACTAGGGGCGCTGCTACCGGTTGCGTACGATCGGGCGTAGTCGCCTTACTATACCGTTATCTCACTTGCATAACTGTACCTCTCTCCAGGCTAAAGGGACTTTCCTATGCACCCTGTATAATATTACTTGATGCGCGCCTGTGTGAAAAAAAATAATATTTGAAATCTAGTGTTTAAGATGGAATGTTTTCTCTTGTAGCAATTTGGTTATTTTGTCAATTAAAGTTATAGCAAAATGCTATGCTGATTAGCCGAATTTACGGTTCGACTTTTTTCTGTATTTACGTATCAAAATACAAGCACAATGCATTGGCTAAATAAAATTTTGTACTTTAAATAGAATCCAAGAATAAAAACAAATAGGCTTTTACACTTTTAAATTTAATAAAAATACTTAGATTTACTGATGCATGCAGTTTGTGTATGTATACGTATATACAAAGAGCAGGATTGAGCAAAGCCATAACATACAGCACACCGACCAACCGATCGAGCTGAACCGGAACGGCGCCTGCTGCTACCCCTGCTGCTGCGGCAGCGAACCGCCAAAGAAGCAAACGAAACATCTCTCTGCTTATACATCGCAGCAAAGCCCTTGCGAAAGTTGCTCTCGAGGCTCACCGGTGTTTTTCTGCAATAGGAGAAAAGGCAACGGGGTTGGAAAAACAGTTACAATGCAAAGCGGCGTGCGACAGCAAAAGTCGAAAAAAAATGACGGGGATGGAAAAACAAGGCAAGGGCGAAGCAGTGCTGGGCGGGATGACGAAAGGGAAAAATGACTGGAAACATTAGCTTTATAGCGATTCCGTGGTGACTTTTTGTCGCAAAATTACCGTCGTTATCGCGATTTGGCGAAAATGCGAGCTACAGCTCACTGGTGAAACAGGCTGTCTAGAAAGGCCATCCACGATTCTGCGAAAAAATGACCGTCTTGACAGGTGGCCACCAAATAAAGTGGTACTATTTGCCAAAATATCTCCTATCCTCACTTGAAAATGTTATAAAAAAAAGACCATTTTTATGCACCCTGCTGTGAAGTGCTTGTTCTTTCTTTCTTCCCTGTCATTTTGTTATTTGGGAACGTTATTCACTAAATCTCTTACTAAGAGCCAGAAGCAAGCCTGGAAAATTGAGTTAGATGTTCGACATGTACATTCGTTGTCGCAAATCGGGCGCTTCTACGTCATGTTGTACCCAAGGCATTGAAAGGTAAGCAGATGCTGAACGCAACAGCAGCACTACTGCGGTTGAGCTTTGAAGCCATTTCCACTTTCCACTCCTTTCTCTTCTTTACAGTCAGCGATATGTTCTTTTGTCATCTGAAGCGGACCATCATGCATGCTCATGCAATACGGCCACTATTGTGAAAAGGTTAGGTTTGTTGGGATGAGGGGGGATGAAATAGTTTGTGGGCTTCACGTTGTCGTTTAGAGCAATTAAAGATCAAACATTCGCACCCTGGTTAACAGAAAACCATACTATCAAACAAAATTCTAACAGTTGACAGACCCCAAGGACCATTCACCATTTGCAATCTCGTGAATGGTGGTGCCATAGAGAGAAAAAGGAGCAGGAGTTTAGTGTTTCTAAACTCGCAGCATTTACGTTATCTTTCTAGAATTTCCTGAAGAAGGTTTTTCTGTACGTTCCGCATATTAGTGCCCGCGAAATGTAGGTATATTCTGTTATGTGTTTCAAAACTAACTTCCCCTGACCGTGTGCTGCAGGTGGCCATCAAATAAAGGCCTGTTTGAGTTGTTTCTATTGGTGATAATTGATGGCATCCATGCCATACGAAACTGCCCGCTTGGCAAATGATCGCGGAATGTGAGTGACCACCAACACAAGTTTCACTGTAATAGGAAACATTATCACTTTAACACGCACTGTATAATACAGCTGTTCACCGTCGTGTCTCGGTTTACTGTCCGGGGAATGACAGCTCAAGCAGAAAACTTGCGATGGGTGGAAAGGTAGTAGTGAGACGTCTATTGGATTATCATTGCGCTCGACTGATTTTAATCCTGTGGCACTGTTGCCTGCCGGTTATATAAATCGTGACGTTGTTGTGTATGTGCTGCGTCGGCTTGCTAATCTGTACTTGTGGTTGGTTGTGGAAAAGCAAGGAGCCTTTTTCATGGCTTGCTTTCCCACAACCAATCGGCGGAGCAGACAACAACCCAATACACGTGATATCCGGGAGCAAATAAAATCCTGATACAGAGTGAATTTTTGACTAGCATGTTCTACCCGCAAATATTACGCCTGCCCGTAAATGCTGTCATTCGAGCGCTGTCTTGTTTAGTATAAAAGATATCAGTTCTGTTCCGATCACGAAGGAGCGTGTGTTTTGTTAATGTGGGAACGATGTTAAAGAATGGCAAATGCCGAATTCCGTTGTTGTACTTCAAATTATAAATTCTGAACGATCTGTGTTTAATGAATGCATTCGTATACTGAGCAATATCGGTCGAAGTTCCAACAAGAATTTTCTTAAATTCCGGGAGGAATTTACAACTACTTCTCTACTTAAGTGAGTTATTAAGACTTATTGATGGATTGCCTGTGGGCAGTCAATGCGATTTATATTTGATCCACGAACTTCGCTAAAAACAGCTTTCGTAACCCATCTAATCTGCGTCAAGGATTCCATACAAAGTAAGGGGGGGGGATCGCCATGCCAGTTTAAATGATATTCAGACATTTAGTACTTTTTTGGGGGAAAGATATTGAAAGTCACTTGAGAATAATTTTTCCCTTTGCGATTTTGAAATGTTTGCTTTTGGAGGAGCTTTCTTAAATACCAGTTTTGTTTACTTCAGTAGATAGGTTTTCATGAGCAGGTTTTGTTTATTATTGTTTCGGGGTTTAACGACCACCGAGAGTAAGTCAATAGGCTATAAGCTGTCGTCCGCCCCTAGTTTAGGGCCACTAGGTATGGACGACAGCTTATAATATAGTACAGTATCACAGTGGCTTATAATATAGCATCCACTGACTTATAATATAGTATAAGCCATACTATATATATATATATATAGACTATGTATATATTATGACCACAGCGGAAAAGTCAGTGGCTTATAATATATTATAGTATCACAGTGGCTTATAATATAGTATAATTACACAGTAGCTTATAATATAGTATCACAGTGGATAATCCGGCATACAGCCCAGATTTATCCCACTGGGATACTAGACGTTCGATTCCTCTTGAGTAGAAGACGGTGGGTTGCTGGTGGAACCATTCCTGAACAGCGTCCTGCACCTCTTCGTCCAAGTAAAATCTGTGACCCCGCAGATGCTTCTTCAGCCCCCGAAAATGAGAAAGTCTCAGGGAGACAAATCTAGGCTGTATGCCGGATTCTAGAGTGTTTCCCACATCAATTTGGAAAGGCTGGATGATTTTTACAGCGTGGGGGCGGGCATTGTCATGAAGAAGAATGGCTCCTGCGGTGAGCAGCCCTGGCCGCTTGGACTTGAGTGATGCTCACAGAGATTTGAGTGTGTGCACATACCGGGCAGAGTTTACGCTGTTTCCGGTGGCGAGAAACTCTATCAACAGGGGCGCTTCTGGTCGAAAAAGAAGGTCAACATGACCTTTCGTTCAACGTTCGTTGCTTCATCGTGACTGGTTGGACCGAACACCTGCAGGAGGTCCTGTACAAAGGCCAACTGCTTCCATCGTTGCGTGATCGCAGTGCCACATTTTACTGCGTCACAACACTACAGTGGTGCCATCTACGTTTTGTATCGGCGCTACCGCGGTAAACCCATTCGGCATTTTGCCATGTCCGTGGCTCGTTTTCATTTGAATGACCCTTTATAATATAATTCGTTTGCAAAGCTTTTCTAAATTATCTTTGCAATCTTCTCCGATGAAAATAATGACGCTGTGCTGTGAGGTACTGAGATTATATCGCTTATGCACATGAACTGAGGGAAATAAAAAATTTCTCTGAATATCAACTGATTTGTTAGTTAATAGTTTTTATTCTGGAAGTTATATAGCAGCAACGTATAGTAATCTTATGGTCACTTACCATGAGACAAACTGTATTCTCAGCGAACTTCGCTTTCAGTCTGTACCTCTTTCTTTCTTTTTTTTTTTTTAGTTCTGTATGCTTTTAAAGACATTTATCTTTCGCTCCCTTAACCTGTAGTACCAAGAAGCCCTGTTGTCATGCGCAGATAATTTCTTGCTCGCGGCCTACTGATTGCCTTGAGAAGTCGAAGTTTCTGCTTTTCCTGAAATTTGCTTTTAACGAAAGTTCTATCGGTAAATAAATAAGGTAATGTATATTTCTGAAGTTAACAGAAAAGTAACCAAAGCTCTTATGGAAACAGCAACAAAATTAGCTGGGTCTAAGAACAAATTGCATGTGAACAAATTATCAGGAAAAACGAAAATGTTGATGCAAAAAAGAAGAGAGATGAGGACAACTAAAGAAGATGTGACTTCCAAAGTGGAATATATAGAGCTATGCAAGACAGTACGAAAAAGTATCACTGAAGACGTAAGGAAATTCAACTGTGAACTAGTGAGGAAAGCAATTGAAAACAACCAAAGCCTAAAGATAGCAAAGGGACATCTCAGTAAGGGAAAAAAACAGATTATGGCACTGAGAAAAGAAGATGGTTCTGTAACAAGAAATAGAGGCGAAATTTTGACAAGAGTGAAAGATTTCTACTCCAAATTATATGAAAGGGATGATACATGTACTCCAGACATCATGAAAGGTACCAGTACCAGAGTTCTTCCAGTCCTTCCAGCAGAAGTTGCACATGCAATCAAGAACATGAAGCGGGGAAAAGCTCCAGGAGAAGATGGAATTACTATAGACATCATACAAGAAGCAAGTGGAGAAATCGAAACAGTACTCGCACAAATTTTCACTCGATGCCTTAGTGAAGGGAAAATTCCTGAGGATTGGAACAACGCTACAATGATCTTGCTACATAAAAAAGGTGACATTGAGGATCTCAGGAACTACAGACCTATCAGCCTCCTATAAGTGGTTTATAAAATCTTCACTAAAGTTCTTTCACACCGCTTGAAGGTGACACTGGACATGGCTCAACCGAGAGAACAAGCTGGATTCAGGAGTGTCTACAGCACAATAGATCATATCCACGTACTGAGAGAACTAATTGAAAGAGCAAGGGAATATGAGCTTCCATTGTGCATGGCTTTTATCGATTATGAAAAAGCCTTTGATTCGGTGAAACCATCAGCAGTTGCAATGGCTCTGAAATCCTGCGGTATTGAAGATGCATACATTAATATTATTAATAACATCTATGAAAATGCAAGTGCAAAGATTCGGCTGTTTGAAAATACAACACACATAAAAATTGGAAAAGGAGTGAGACAAGGTGACACCATATCTCCAAAGCTCTTTAATGCCACATTGGAAAATGTCTTTCAATCACTGAACTGGGAAAACAAAGGGATAAAGATTAATGGAGATTATCTAACCCACCTTCGTTTTGCTGATGACATAGTCATTTTTGCAACTACCCCATCAGAGCTACAGAGTATGATCCAGGAACTTGCTGACAAGAGTAAAGAAGTGGGATTAAAAATGAACTTTCAGAAGACAAAAGTGATGTACAATGCTTTTACAAGAAATGAAGATTTATCGATTGATGGAGAAAAGCTGGAGATAACAGACACGTACATTTATCTTGGACAGCAGATATCAAGTGAGGGTCACATTGGTGAAGAAATTAATCGGCGTACAAAACTTGCCTGGAGAGCTTTTGGAAGAAACAGCATAATTTTCAAGAGCAATATGCCATTATGTCTTAAAAGAAAAGTGTTTGATCAATGCATCCTTCCAGTGCTTACGTATGGTGCAGAGACGTGGACCTTAGCTAAAAGAGACATACAAAGGCTGCAGACAACTCAAAGAAGCATGGAGAGGTGCATGCTTGGTGTAACCAGGAGAGATAAGAAGAGGAACACGTGGATCCGAAAAATGACAAGAGTGGAAGACATCATGATCAGAGTTAAATCCCTGAAATGGCAATGGGCTGGACATACTGCCAGAAGAACAGACCATCGATGGACAGCCGAAATTTTAGATTGGATTTCAAGGGACAGAAAAAGACCCAGAAGAAGACCACATGGAAGATGGGTGGATGAAATTCGAAAGTATGCGGGAGTGACATGGAGGAGACTGGCACAAGACAGACCGTTGTGGAGGAAACTTGGGGAGACCTTCGTCCAGCAGTGGATTGATAATGGTTGACAATGATGATGATGATGATTTATACTTACAATCAAGCACCAAAATAATTCTCATGAACTACGAAAACTAAAATTTCAGACTAATTATAAAAATATCCATTTTCCAACTTGCTTTCGTGGGGAGTGGGGGCTTTGCTCGCTCCAGCTCCGTTTTAGGGATGTCCCTTGAAACTACACTTTTGCTCAAAATTAAAGGATAATTTATAAATTCGTACGACACAATTGAAATTTTGTTATTGCATTACTTATGTTATAACCTTACAATGTTCTTGTGTTAATATCATAATAGCAGTCATTGGAACAATACCTAAAGTGATTTTCTTAATACATGTGGTATTTTAATATAAAGTATGTTCACTCATGACAGCTATGCAGCGCAAGCAGCGATTCTTCATACTGTTGGTGAATGTACTGATGAGATTTTGAGACGTTAATTACCATTTCTCAACAAGAGTCGTTCTGAATTCTTAAAGGGGTCTGGCAGGAACCTGGCGAGCTCCAATGTGTCTTTCTACAGGGACCTTGGGACCTTGCGAGCTCCAGTGTGTTCTTTCTACAGCATCTCATACATGCTCAATGGGATTGAGATCAGAGGACTTGGGTAGCCACTCCATTAGGAGAATATCTTCCTCTTCAAGAAAATCGTTGACCAATGAGGTTGGGCATTCTTGTCTGTAGCAAAAACTGAACCGAAGGCTGCCCTGAATCTCCTAATATATTGGTTCAGGATGTCATCTATGAACCTCGGGGCACTAACATAGCGAGTATGAAAAATGTGCAGATCTTAAAGGTGTTCGTCATAATTCCTGCTAAGACCATCGTGTTCAGGTTTGTGCGTCCGTTCGTCATGATTTCCCCCTAGACCATCACACACACCACCAGAGTAGTCTGTTTCTCTGATATTAGAAGGACTGTTGCGGGTGCTTAGTTCTCCCCAGAAGCTGAATCGCGATTCATTTGTGAAGCGAACATTCGCCCACCGATTTGGACTCCAAGTATGATATTGGCGACTCCGCGTAAACAAACCGTCCCGGTAGTGCAGTGGTTTAAGCGATGGTTTGTGATAATTCGTCCGAGGTGGGTCTGGGTTCGAATCCCGTGAGGCATGGATGTTGTGTTTGCCTTATGCTACTGGCTCTCTCCCTTTCCTGGAGTCAGTGGCCCTAAATTAGGGATGGGCGACTTCTTATGGAGTTGCTCACGGTGGTCGTTAAACCCCAATAAAAAAACAACAGAAAAAAAAAAAAAAAATCTCTCCGAGTGGCTGAAGTTTGAGGGGCACAAATGCATACATAAAGGCATTTCTCACGAAGTCGTCTATGATCAGTATGTCTTGTAACGTTAGTTACTGTAGCTGCTTCAAGTTCCATAAATCCTTACGGACACCTCTATGTTATGTCTGGCAGTCAGACTCATATACACCGTCTGACAAAGTTCCAGGACAGCTGCTGTTACGAGAAAAGTTTAATGCACTGAATCCAACAATGCTTATGGTTCTTCAAAGTAGTCTCACTTCTTATCGATGCACCATTTTGATCGCTCCACTAGATGTGTGAAACAATCTTTGAATTTATTTACCAGAACTCTGTTCATTTCCGCGGTAACGGTTTTCTTGGTGTCCTGAACAGTCATGAAACATCGTCCTATCAACGTCAATTTCACTTTGGGGAACAGGAAGTAGTCGGCGGGAGCTAAGTCCGGAGAATAGGGTGGATGGTTGAGCCTGGGTATTCCGGCGAGTAACTGTGTGGCCGACAGTGCCGAGTTGAAAGTCGCGTTGCCATCCAGAAGGAACCAACTTCCACCTGCTCGCAAGCTCAGCCTCATACGATAAATTATCTTCCGTAGGTGATCAAAAACTTGCAGGTAGAAGGTACTGGTGATTGTTGCGCCCTCCGGAACCCATTCCCTGTGAATGATGCCGCTGCTGTCAAAAAACATGATCAGCATTGTCTTGATTTTCGACTTATGCTGGCGAACCTTCTTGGGTCTCTGTGAACTTGGTGCCCTCTACTCCGTGCTTTGCCTCTTTGATGCTGGATCGTGTTGAAAGCACCACGTCTCATCACCTGTTACAATGCGGTACGGCATCGAAGGGTCCGTTTCTACGGACGCAATTAACGCCTTGCAGCTTTCCACTCTTTGCACTTTCTGTTTTTTCAGTCGAATTGTGCGGCATAAACCTTGCGCAAATCTACCTTTTCCCGAGATCTTCGTTTTGAATGAGCCGGACTGTTTCACGGTTGATATGGAGTTCGTCCTCCATCATCCGTACCGTCATTCGATGGTCTGACTGCACCAGAGTGCGAACTTTCTCCACCATTTCCTCAGAATGGCTGGTTGACGGTCTTCCAATCCTTGAATCATCCCCAACGTCTTTCCTTCCCTCGCGAAAGCGAGCATACCATTCAAAAACGCGACCACGGGATAAGGGTTGTCCCCGTAAACGGTTTTGATCATTTTGAAGGTCTCCGTTGCTGACGTTTCGGACTTGCAGCAAAACTTGGTTTACTTTCTGCTCTTTGTTCAAATCCATGACAATGGTCTTTGGGGTGCCTTTTATTTAACAGTCGTTAGAATCGGACAGGTCTGCACGTTCTTAGATCTTCATGTGTCCTGCAAGAGAGGGAAAACACAGTTACAATGTGACCCATAGAACATATTTTTACCACTACCATTATAACAGAGTAATACCCACTGTCCTGGAACTTTATTGTCAGGCGGGGTATAGCGATCGTCTGCAGCTGTTGTGGCTTCTGGAACCTGTCCCGCACCCTTTTAGCGACGTGGCACGGCGCATTGTCCTGTTGGTAGACACCATCACAACCAGGGTAAACGTCCAACATGAAGGGCTGCATGTGGTCAGCAAAGATGGACAGGTACCCATTGGCGTTCAGCCATCCAGTGGTACCAGCGGTCCCAGGTCATACCAGGAAAACATCCCCTAGACATGTACACTGCGACCATCGGCCTGTACTTGACCGACAAGCGTGTCCGGGTGTTGGGTCTCATGTGTCTGACGCCGTATCTGCCACTACCCATCACTTCTGTATAGTAGAAACCTCAATTCGTCAGAGAAGACAACCTTTTCCCACTCTTCCACTATCCACTGACGGTAGTCCCATGTGAACTAAAGGCATCGTTGCCGATGGACCTGGGTTAACATGGGCGCCTTGACGCAGCGTCGACTCCGGAGACCAATGCGTAACAGGGTTCTCTCTACTGTTATCGGGGACACGTACCTGGGTGCCCCAGCGTTCATTTGAGTGACCAATTGCTGCACTGTTGCGCATCGATTGCCCTTTACCAGTTGACGTGTAGGCGACGTTCTCCTCTGGGGTCAATGGTCTTTGGGGCTCTATAGTTATGATGTCGGGAGGTACGCGGTGTGCCAGTGGTCCATTCTTGTTACATTTGGAAGTTACATCTAAGTTAACATTGCTAGTGCGTTAGGTTTGTACAAGCACAGAATAAGTGTATGAAGCTTATGCACAAAGAAACCGCTTGCAGTGCTTTCCCCGAATGCTGAAGAGTATATTATAATTTAATAAGTAAATCATGGTGTAGAGGATTTTTAGAAAGCAGTGTCTGACGTCTAGTCTTATAATAGCCCTTAGAAATAGCGAGCTAGGAGATTAGGGTTACTGTACCGTGTACGTTATGGGAAAGAAAAATTTTAGACAGTGAAGTGTAACTGCGCAGTTAGCTGGCTGCGCTCCGGAAAGAAGGAACAGAATCCACAAGGACAAGAATCAAGCGATATACCGACGCCAACGATCAACATTCCAGGCACCAGCAACCACCCCCGCAGCGGGAGGCGACTGAATCATACACGAATCGGGAGCTCACCTCACATAGAACTGAACTCTTTTCTTTTCACTTAAGCACACCTTTATTCGCGGTGTAATACAACCCATCCTGCCTGAGGCGCAGTTCTTTTACCAATATTATGTCCATATCATCTCTCTCTTACCGATGGAACTACACAAAGTTCTAAGAGACAGGGTGCCCGTTAAGATCTCTTTCTGCACTGACTACGGTGTCCGTTGACCGCTGTTAAGAAGTTTTCAGGGTTCCCACGGTCCTTGAAAGTCCTTGAAAATTACTCCGCCGCCCCGGTGGCGCAGTGGTCTAAGGCGCTGGCCTCTGATCATTCTTCGTCCGTAAGGGGTCCGGGTTCGAATCCCGGTCGGGCATGGATGTTGTGTTTGTCTTACGGCACTGGCTCTCTCCCTTCCCTGGAACCAGTGACCCTAAATTAGGGACGGGCGACTGCTTATAGCCCGTTGAGTTGCTCACGGTGGTCGTTAAACCTACAATCAAAAAAAAAAAAAAATTACTTCCCCCCCCCCCCCCCTCCCTCACCAAATTTCAGAATAGCCGCATTCATTGAAGAGAAGCTATCACCAAAATGTCACCGGTGGCCGCGCTGTACTGTACAACGTTATCTTAAAATCAGGAGCACGTAGCTGTCACATATCCAGTTTTCACGTGGTTGTGATTCCGAACTACGATAAGCGAACGCGAGGGGAATTCTTCTGAACTACAATCAGAGAATGTGAGTGGGTTTAAGTGTAAGGTACTAGCATCTGAAACCGGGTTGGCAATCTGCTGAATGCTTATAGCCCAGGAATCCAGTCTAAAATTTCGGTTGTCCATCGGTGATATGCCCTATCAATATGTCCACGCCGTTGCCATTTCAGAGATTTTACTCTGATCATGATATTTTCCATATATGTACAGTATATATATCTGTAACTCTGTGCAAGAGATCTTGTGGAACAATAACACCTCGCCACAGTATCTCCCTATTTTGAGATATAACTATAATTTTAATTGAACTTTTTGACTGTTTGTTACAACTTATTTTAGTGTTTCATGAGAGTTCTTATTGGGCATGAATATACTCTTGAAAATTTTTATGAGTCCTTGAAAAGTTCTGGAAAAGTCCTTGATTTTTTTGGTGGGAAAAGAGTGGGAACTATGGGTTTCGTTGTTTGGAGGTTAATGTTAATCCTATGGCGGCTACTCTGTACCAATCAAAACTTGCCGTTGCTCGGAGGTTACCATTGTTAGGTTTCACTGTACTTTCTTTTCCTTGACCCTTTGGCAAGAGGTACGAGGAATGAAAATCAACTGCAAGTCGTCTCGTAAGCAGCCAATCACGTCTTAGCATAGGCGCTGATGTAACCATGGGATGAATAAAGTTGGTTTATGTTGTGTGATGTAGCGGGCTTTGTGTTCCAGGAACTTATTTCTCCTGGCAGGCCCAGTATTTTCGGTTCGTTTTATCCTTTATAGTAGAATGCATGAAGCAGGCCCTTAGGAAAAATACTAGGTGATATTGCCAACATTTATTGAATTTTGGCAAACAATTCTATTTACAGAAGTATTTACGTTTTAAAGTTCACGCGGTGGCCATCCGCAGAACATAAAAAAAGCTCTTTCTCCTCCTCATTGCAGCTTCGCATGTCCTTCTCCTCCCTCACCTCGGTAACCCCTTCGCCGTTTTGGGGGTCGTGTTCTTGACACCTCGTGACGAATGTCACTTCGGTTCCACTTCCAAGCATTTAAGAAGGCCTATAGAACATCACCCTTGTATTTAACAAGGACTGGCTTAAACGGTCCGAACAAACATGGCGTCTTTTAGGAGAAGTTTCACAAAATGTCCAGCAGTGCTTTATAAGAACAAATTGTCCGTTCTTATGCAATATATCTTACACTGCTGTTACTTGAACACACACACACACACACACACACACACACACACACACACACACAAATCATATTCATCACTATAAGGCAAATTTGAATAATGCATCAATTGAATATTTAAATCATACTTAAATATTTATAGAGGCCTCTCGTCCGCGGAGATCCTCACATGTTGTTTAAGGATTCATCGTGTATTGGTATGTCATACAATATTTGTATGATGTTCAATAAATGAGACTGATTTACTATGGTGGTGTAGAAAATTCAGTTGTTTGTTTTGAGAAGCGGTCATCATTGCCATCCAGTAGTATTCGTTTTCGTAAGTGTAAAGAGCATTTTGTGCAGGCGAAAATCAGGGAAATGGTAATCGTATTTTATCATATTAGAAAAGCAGGGAAGACGAAAAATCGGGTCTATTTCCGGATTATAAACGCTTACCAAAAGTACCACTGCACAGGTATATCACACATTTATCTTAAAAAATTCATGCCTGATGCTTCCGTTATTGTTAACGTATATAATTGCTAACTCGGCAGCACTCGTTGATTCGAGAAGTCTGTAAGAGGTTAACGGCAACGTGAAGGCGGTGTGTTTAATTATATCTTTTCAGAAGCTTTTTTTTTTTTTCGTTATCTAATCTTTTTATTATTATTTTACGTTCGGTGCAACGCATTTTATTTTTCGGCATTGTAGCATGGTTCTCAACGACCTATTTGACTTGGGAATCACTTACCCGGAAAGTCATAGACCGGCCGCCCGAAGTCACGCCCCAGCCGGCACAGTATGCCACTGCACCCTTGCTCGATTTATCCATCTGTTGTTCCTCTTAATCCACACATCACTGCATGCATAGAGAAAAACGTGAAAGCACACTTTTATGTAGGTCACTACGGATACACTGAGTCACTCCTTCGTTCATCCATCCGTGGTAATTTCGGGTCATTTGGCTGCTCTTTTGTTTTTCTCGGAATTTTTTGATTTAAATTTTACTATTCTTGGATTCGGTTAATTTGCGGTATCTGCCTGTGGAACACAGTGCAGTTATAGCTAATCATGAGAGAGAGAGAGGGGGAGATAATGAGACGAAGTGAAACTATCAAGAGCGAAATTTGAGATACCTTCCATTCGTGCACACGTCGATGATCGCGGTTACTGAGTTTTCATGACTAATAACTAAAGCTCTGATGTTCAAGCAGTAAAAACCTCCAAAATAAGCAAGCATTTATCCACCCAAAAATCAAGAAATTTGCTCTAAAACAGAAAAAATAAGCATTCAACATATCTGAAAGTCCTATTGTAGGGCTTTTATTCTAGATGTATACACCGATGAGACATTACATTATGACCACCTACCTAATAACTTGTAGGACCCACTTTTGCCCGCAAAACAGTGGCCACTCGGCGAGGCATCGATTCGACGAGGTGGCGATAGGTATCCTGGGGTATTTGGTACCATAATGTCAACAGCAGGTCGTCCAGTTACCATACATTTCGGGGTGGTGGTGATTTAGCGCGAACCCGCTTTTCCAGAGTCGGACCACAAATGTTCGATTGGGTTCTTGTCAGGTGAAATTGGAGGCCAGAGCATTAACAGAAAGTCCAGCATGTTCCTCGAACCACTCCTTGACGATTCTGGCAGTGTGGCATGGCGCATTATCCTGCATTGAGAAAAACGTTTTTTTAATTAACAAAACGTTTTTCTCAGTGTGTTGGTAGACTAATGGCCATCACCAGCAGGGAACACAGTTGCCATGAATGGGTGAACTTGGTCCGCAACGATGTTCAAATACTTGACAGCTATTAGGTATTGTGCTATTGGAATAATGGGGCCTAAAGTGTCCCAAGTAAACATCGCCCACAGCATAACACCACCGCCGCAGGCCTGTTTCCGCCCAACAGTGCATCCAGGTCCTATAGCATCCGTTGGCAATCGTCGTATCCGCGCTCGGCCGTTTACGTGATGAACCAGGAATCTTGATTCATCAGACCAGGCCTTTTTCTTCCAGTCATCCATGGCCCACTCCCGATGATCTTGAGCCCATTTCACGGGTTGTTGGCCACGACGTGCAGTGAGCATTGCATACCCGGCCGGCCCATGCGCAGAAGGCTGCGATGAAGTGTGTGCTGTGACACATTGCCCTGATCACCACTGTTGTAGCTGCGGGTGATTTATCGCACTGTGGCCCCGCGGTCGCTGTGAACAATGCGCGACAATCTCTGCTCCTCTCTGGGATCAATGAGCTGCGGACGGCACAGGGCTAGACTACGGTTCGTCGTTTGGCCATATGTGCACCACTTTTGATACGTACTCACTACAGCGACATGTGAACAACCCACAAGCCGCGCCATTTCCAAGATCGTTGTTCCGAGGCTCAGTGCCATCACAATTTGTCCTTTATCAAACTTTGATAAATCGCCAGCTTTTCCCATTCTGACTCCGAACACTCTACTAACCGAAAGGTTGTATATATACTGCTGTGTGAACTTCACCTACGCCACTGTTAGGTCTCTAAACGCGCTCATTTCTGTAGGCGGGGGTGATCATAATGCAATAGCTCATCGGTGTATATGTCTATAGTCTTAACTATTCTCTACCATTCTTGGACTTTCAAATCACCCGTAACCCAGTAACACGCAACCTTTCTTACTCTGTATATCGAAAACCCACTGCCGGCAGTAGTCTAATCCCTTTTAACTCTTCACATCCATTACCACATAAGCTATCAGCTATCAACTTTTGAATCAAAAGAGCCCTCTCGCACTCATCTGCTAACAGCTTGCTTAAACTTGAAATAGGTTTCATTTTTGATTTAGCCGCCAAACATGGTTATCCCAAATATATGATCAACCGAATCTATGGAAGAATCTTAAACGATAGATCTACATGTTTGACCAAAGAACAAAAACCAGCAAAGCGTTTTGTTGGTGCAATAGAGCAGTACCCAAGCATTTATTAATGTTCTGACACGCGCATGTATGAAATATGATACTCATTTTGGCATTAGATCCAGAAATTAACTTATCAAAAAAGATAGGGAACCACCTGATAATTTGTGTAAATGGGATGTATATAATATACCAATAATAGATGCCTCCAATGGTGAACAAGTAAGCAACTATGTAGGTTCTACAAAACGTAGCCTCGAAACTCGAATGCAGGAACATAAATATGACATTCGCGTTAATCATAGTAACACAGCGCTCGCCAGATATGTGGCACAAGGAACTGTCCAACCGGATTGGAAAAAACATTAAGTTGCTAAATACACCCGCCTCTGTATACTCGTTGCATATAACTGAAAGTTTATACATCGAGGCCTTCGGGGACCGGATGCTGTAACGATAATTCCCCAATTGAATTACACAGAATTTGGAAAAGATTCATTACAGCTATGAACGTACATAACATTTCTTGTTAAATATGTGAGTTATAACAAATATATATATATTTTGCACCCTGTTTATCATACTTCCACATAGACTTCATCTCATTCGTGATTTAACAATGAAATGATGGCAACAGAGTTATACCCTTGCGACACTATTCCATACCTTGTACGTCATCATACTCGGACATATACATGGGAGCACATGTGCAGCAGCGGCTCTCCTCCATCTTAAGACGGGTCGATTGTCGACCCCGAAAGTACTAATGGGTTTTTAATCTTGTAAATATCTGTCGTTTTTAAATTAAACATATCGTGCAAAGACTGTGTAAGCTCTTTAATGCTGTATATTGATTCGGTGAAACCATCAGCAGTTACAATGGCTCTGAAATCCTGCGGTATTGAAGATGCATACATTAATATTATTAATAACATCTATGAAAATGCAAGTGCAAAGATTCGGCTGTTTGAAAATACAACACACGTAAAAATTGGAAAGGGAGTGAGACAAGGTGACACCATATCTCCGAAGCTCTTTAATGCCACATTGGAAAATGTCTTTCAATCACTGAACTGGGAAAACAAAGGGATAAAGATTAATGGAGATTATCTAACCCACCTTCGTTTTGCTGATGACGTAGTCATTTTTGCAACTACCCCATCAGAGCTGCAGAGTATGATCCAGGAACTTGCTGACAAGAGTAAAGAAGTGGGATTAAAAATGAACTTTCAGAAGACAAAAGTGATGTTCAATGCTTTTACAAGAAATGAAGATTTATCGATTGATGGAGAAAAACTGGAGATAACAGACACGTACGTTTGTCTTGGACAGCATATATATCAAGTGAGGGTCACATTGATGAAGAAATTAATCGGCGTACAAAACTTGCCTGGAGAGCTTTTGGAAGAAACAGCATAATTTTCAAGAGCAATATGCCATTATGTCTTAAAAGAAAAGTGTTTGATCAATGCATCCTTCCAGTGCTTACGTATGGTGCAGAGACGTGGACCTTAAATAAAAGAGACATACAAAGGCTGCAGACAACTCAAAGTATCATGGAGAGGTGCATGCTTGGTGTAACCAGGAGAGATAAGAAGAGGAACTCGTGGATCCGAAAAATGACAAAAGTGGAAGACATCATGATCAGAATTAAATCCCTGAAATGGCAATGGGCTGGACATACTGCCAGAAGGACAGACCATCGATGAACAGCCGAAATTTTAGATTGGAATCCAAGGGACAGGAAAAGACCCAGAAGAAGACCACATGGGAGATGGGTGGATGAAATTCGAAAGTATGCAGGAGTGACATGGAGGAGACTGTCACAAGACAGATCGTTGTGGATGAAACTTGGGGAGACCTTCGTCCAGCAGTGGATTGATAGTGGTTGACAATGATGATGTCTTTCTTGATGGCTTTTATCGGTTTGAAATAGTTTACTAAAGTTTCATCCCTTTTTTCCGAAGTTTCATCCGTTTTTTCCTTAGTTCGAAACAAAAAATTTGCCATAACTGTTGGTAATTTGGAAAATTAAGCATTAAAAAATACAAGTTCGCTGATGATAGTTGATTTTCTTAAGCGTTGTTTAGGCCTAATGATCGTAAAGGAGTCCAGAAATGCTTTCACGATATTTGGAATTCGTTCCTTGTTCGAATCATAACACTCTGCAGCAGAAATCCATGTTTCCGACCTCGTTGAAACTAGCTGTTGCGGTAAATCCAATCTAGAGCCATTCCCTTAAATAGTTAAATTTGAGAGAAAGCTTTTAAGAAAACTTTTTGCACTTGATATCACTCCGTCAACATCAGGAAATAATGTCTTCACTTCTCTTCATAAGCCAAACACGTGAGATAGATCATATTTGGAAACAAAATTTGTAAAGCTTGGTCAACATTTTTTACAAATCGGCTGTTTAATGGAGAGTAGACTAAATATTTCGTTTTTGATTGGAAGTGGATTCATTTGAGTAACAAAATTCTGTAATGAGGATTTTTTTTTTACAACTAGTTTCGCTATTGTAACACGATGCTGTTAAGAGTTAAGTCTGAAATAACGATAAAAAATGCTTTTCTGAAAATCATTTTCAGGATATATGGCAAAATATGCACTAAATGTGAAAATATGCTTTTATTTCTCAAAGTATCCCGAACTTGAACATCCGGACTTTACTAATAACATCAATGCCAACCAGAACGAATTTTCTGTAACATGGTGAATTTCTTGTTTGAAACTAAAGAAGTACCTATATGACCAAAAATGGCCGACAGTAAAAGAATTACTTTCTAACAGCGCCTGTAGAAGTTAGAATATTGTCGAACTGAAAGCGTAAGTTGGCATCATTCTCGTGCGAAATTTTTTCATCAGAAAATACGTGTAAAAAAGTGGTTCGGATTGCACCTATAGGATGCAACGAGAATTTTTCAGATAGAAGTTTTATAATTGGAGACATGGTGCCTCATGCAGCTCTCTACATACATGCAGCCTAGCAGATATGTATATTACTAGCAGTAAAAGTGTGGTTCTGTTTTTTTTTTTTTTTTGAGGGAGGGTGACGACTACCGTGAGCAGCTCGATGGGCAGTCGCCCGTTCCTAATTTAGGACCGCTGATTCCAGTGAAGGGAGACAGCCTGTGCCATATGACAAATTCACCATCCTCGTCTCAACTGGGATTCAACCCGGACCCATCTCGTACGAATGATTAAAATGTTTATCTTACAAAGTCGAAACCGCATGGAATGTTTTGCACATAGATTACAAAAGTACTTTTTCCAATCTAACATGTAAAAAAATTACACATATCATTCCAAATATCAAAGTATGCTTACGCGATCTAGCGGAAGAACCGTGCATTACTGAAATTCAAAAGTGCGCGAATCGTCGTTACCACGATTACTTGTATCAGCTGCAAAAAGAATTTTTGAATCCGACGACTTTATGATGAGGAGATATCGTGTCTACAGACGGACGGAAAAAGTGAGTCCATTCCACAGGAATAAAGGAAAAGGAGCTGCGTGATTTCCGTGAGCCCCTAATGACTCCTGCTGGTATTTATCACTTTGGTGAACCGATTTCCCTAGTTTAGCCTGTTGGAAGAGATAGTGTATGGTAAGTAAGGAGCAAATTCCATACAGGACTGTCTCCTGATAAATGTTACTTGATGGGATGTTTTAAGATCGCAAAAACATCCCAACACCTCGCTGTTCTTCTGGCATCGAAATTGATGAGAAAGACGCAGCCACGGATTAAGCCGTTGCCAACTTCCGAGAAAAATCATCAGAGAAACACTGAAGATTAATGTTTTATTTGCGTGTACTCTGAAACGCTCTTTGTAGTACGATATGTTCAATAAAATTTTTTGACAGACTTTACACTCGCAGGGAGGCTATCATTCGCGCATTCCTTCGAGAGGGGCGTCACGCTCTCGTAAGCTTACTGTCACCTCTTCTTCTTCTTCTTCTCTATTTATTTATTTTTTGATTGAGGGTTTAACGACCACCGCGAGCAACTCAGTGGGCTATATAAGCAGTCGCCTATCCATAATTTAGGGCCACTGACTCCAGGGAAGGGAGAAAACCAGCGCCGTAAGACAAACACAACTTACATGCCTCCCTAGGATTCGAACCCGGACCCGTCTTGGACAAATGATCAGGAGCCATCGCTTAGACCAGTGCGCCACAGGGGCGGCCACCTCTTCTTCCCGCTGCTCCTGTGGCTGAGTTTTCTGAGGCGCGCTGTCTTCTTATCATTTGTCTGAGACGGGTGTGGATTCGAGTCCCAGGTGAGGCATGGACTTTTGTGTGATGGCTGTGGCTCTTGTTATATGGAAATATTTAAATATTTAAATACCAGCTAATATCAGGAAATAGTGACTTGAATTATACGACGAGAAAAGCGGAGAGAAATTCGTTATGAGGAAAAAACACTTATGATAGGCGGAAACTAATATAGGAAAGGTTCGTGTACTAAATCTCACTGCTAGAGCCACTAAGTATTTTACCATGTCAGTATTTCCATGTTTCACCATATAGAGGATTAAATATGTTACCTGCGAGTCAATTCACTCTTGTTTTTATTTCTCTGCTTTGTTCTTTCCTCATAGACGTAAAAATCCTGCAGTTCTTCAGATATTACGTGGCGTCCATGCAATCATTATTCAATAATTTGGCGGACAGGACAAAGTTGGCGAAACCAGGCCAACGCTCTGCCTCTTCCTTGGAACCAGTGACCCTAAATTAGAGATGTTCACCTTATGGTCTTAGATGTTCGTTGTGGAGATCTTTATGGGCCGGGCCGTCATTGTAAGTCGCCTTAGTGGCCGGGATCGAGTCCCGTGTGAGGCATGAGGGCTGTGTTTGGCTGATGGCGCTGGCTATCCTTTCCCTAGAACCAGTGGCCCTAAATTAGGGACGTTCGTCACCTTACCGTAGATAGAGATTTTTAGGGGCTTTCATTGTGAACCGCTTTAGTGGCCGGGGCCGCCCCGGTGGCGTTGTGGTCTAAGCGATGGCCTCTGATCATTCGTCTGTAAGAGGCCCGGGTTCGACTACCGGTGAGGCATGGATGTTGTGTTTGTCTTACGGCACTGGCTCTCTCCCTTCCCTGGAACCAGTGACCCTAAATTAGGGACGGGCGACTGCTTATAGCCCATTGAGTTGCTCACGGTGGTCGTTAAACCTCCAATCAAAAAAAAAAAAAAAAAAATAGTGGCCGGGATCGAGTCCCGGGTGAGGCATGAGTGGTTTGTTTGACTAATGGCGCTGGCTGTCCTTTCCCTAGAACCAGTGGCCCTAAATTAGGGACGTTTGTCACCTTATCCGTAGATAAAGATCTTTAAAGGCTTTCATTGTGAACTGCTTTTGTGGCCGGAATCGAGTCCCGAGTGAGGCATGAGTGGTGTGTTTGACTGATGGCGCTGGCTGTCCTTTCCCTAGAACCAGTGGCCCTAAATTAGGGACGTTCGTCACCTTGTCCGTAGATAGAGATATTTAGGGGCTTTCATTGTGAACCGCTTTAGTGGCCGGGATCGAATCCCGTGTGAAGCATGAGTGGTGTGTTTGGCTGATGGCGCTGGCTGTCCTTTTCCTAGAACCAATGGCTCTAAATTAGGGATGTTCGATACATTATAGCCTCATATGTTAAGATCTGTACGGGTATTTACTGGGAGTCTCCCTAGTGGCTGTAGTTAAGTTTCGGGTGAGGCATAGGTGGTGTGCTTGTCTTTGTCCCTTCCCGGGAACCATTGGCCGTAACTTAGGGATTGGCGTATGTTTATAGCCCAACGAGTTGCTTCCCAGAGAAAGTTGCAGTATTACAAATAATACCTGTTTTTCGCAATGCAAATTGCATTTTTCACTCCGGAAATTTTCAAGGCTTCTCCCGGAGAAAATGAACCAATACTGCTCGTAGGTGCCTGCCACTGCATTTAGTAAACATGCTTCACATTTGTTTCAGGAATGGAATCGGTCTGCCAGAAGGAAGAAATTTAATAACTAATCGCCGCCCTGCTGGCGCAGTGGTCTAAGCGATGGCTTCTGATCATTCGTCCGGAAAGGGTCCGGGTTTGAATCCCGGTGAGACATGGATGTTGTATTTGTCTTACGGCACTGGTTCTCTCCCTTCCCTGGAACCAGTGACCCTAAATTAGGGACCGGCGACTGCTTATAGTTCATTGAGTTGCTCACAGTGGTCGTTAAACCTTCAATCAATCAAAAAAAAAAAAAAAACTAATTGGTGTCTTGCAATTTTCTCTTCAGGGAGAAATTTACGAAGTCTGTGGAATTACTGCTTCTCTTTGTATGTAAATTACTGGTGCCGAATAAGTTTAAACACCGTTTCTCGTGTAACTTAAATATTTTTATCTTGGGAAACCTGGTAACCTTTTTTCTTTCTTTTTAGAGGCACTCGGATTGAAAAGTGGCACTACTTGTTTTCCGTGCCACGTGCTTAGGTTCGCTTGCCGAAATAGAGCCCAGGGCGTAAATCAAATTCAAGCGGAGGGTTACCTCGGTAAACGAAAGGTAGGCTTCGAAAGCACGCACGCGAGAGAATGGGAAATCCAGGGAAATGCCTCGCTGCGCGTCATTACGGCATTTCTTAGGAAAATTTAGTACGCCCAAGAAGAAAAAATTGACCTTCGAAGCTGACGATTCGGAATGCTGGGTTGTTTATATTTTCATAGTTGGCAACACCGTCGCGTTACGAAGTTTCTTCGTATGAATTATTATTTCCGTCCGCGCTTGACTGGCCGTGGAAAGCACCTGGGAAATGAGGCTTGGTGAAAAAGCCGTGCGTGAAAAATTGCATGGTGTTTACAAGCAGGAGAAAGTCATTTTTGAGTCCCGACTTTTTCTTCCTTCAAAGGCTTAGGAAAATTACGGCGTATTTCCTTTTCATCAGCTTCCTCAGCTGATGCTCTTTGGTTATGCAAGATAAGAGGTGTCCGTGGGTTTCGTTCATGATTTAGTGAATTAAGCATCTTCTGCACGCGTGGTTTTCTATAAATCTCTTTGCCAAAGGCATGATAATTTTTCGTTTTTTTTTTTTGTTGTATTTTTTTTTAGAGTTAAAAAACTGAATTTGTAAGATTGAGGTGTTTTCCTTACGAGCGTCTTCACGAGAGGTTATTTCCCACTTCAGCACGCTTACTCATTTTATCATTAAGCACCTTTCAAACACGTTTTTGGAATCACAAGCGGATGCTTGCTATCTTGTGTTTTGTGTAACAATCACCTCACGAATAGAACTTCTATCCTCTAACAAACAGATCACATTAAGAACGTTTTCTGACAGACGTGCGTCTTTTAATGACGTGTATCAAATTCTCCATCCGTATGTGGATAGATATCGCCACATCTAAAAGTCCGGCTAATTCTTTCATTCTTTTCTGTTCTCTTTTTTATAGTGTAACGGTCCACATGCATTTCCAAAACTAAAACGGCCTCTTGTTCTAGTTTAGGGTCAATTGTTTGTGGAAAGATGGATAACCAGTGCCGTCAAAATGAATTCTATGTCTTTGTATTAACCAGGATTCCAACTCTGATCAAACAGACCGAGGAGCGAGAATCTTGCATCTCCAAACTATGAACATGCCGTTTTATACGCGATAAAAATGACGAAAATGGCATTTAAAAACTTTTAATGATAAGTTAAAACCAATTTCATTAGTGCTTTTAATCCTACTTTATGACCATCCTCTGATGAAATGAACATAACCTAGATATCACACAGATTAATATAACATGCACATTGCCAGAATACCTTATATGCATGATTAAAAGTTCAACTCACTAATGACGTGAGCAATTAATGTCCTATGAAATTGAGCCAGCATTCGCGGTGAAGGATAGGGTTGTGACGTCCAGACTGTATGAGGTTCTTCCACACTCCCGATACTGATACCGGACTCTCATCCCGATACTGATACCGGAACCTCATCACAGCAGCACCGGTCTATATATGTGTATGTTATATTAACCTGTGTGATCTCTAGGTCGTGTTCATCTCAAATGAGGATGGTCCTAAAGTAGGATTGAAAGTACTAATGAAATTGGTTTTAACTTATCATTGAAGGGTTTTTTTAAAGTCATTTTTATCGTGTGGAAAACGGCATGTTCATAGTTTGGTGATATCATAACGATTGTTTTTTTTTTTGTGTGATGTTTTGGTAATCTTGCATCGTATACACCTGCTCAACAAAGACGTTGCAAATTGGATGCGAGGGTGGACTCTAGCCCACCCTGAAAATTGCCTTGCCCACCCAGTTCAAGATGTGCCATATTTTAACGTTTTTTAACTTTAAAATATAATCTGGAATGTGTCAAGGAATAACGACTCCCTTGTTTTTCGTCGTGTTGCCATACGTATTGTATTTCCCCCTAGAAAGTGCGTTTTTCCTTCTCCGTAGAAAGGTTATCAACATAGTATCCTCAGGGACATGAAAATTCGGTTGTTCTCTACTCGTGCAAATCCTAAATTTAAGCCCTTTTTCAAGTTAGTGTGATCAGGGGCGAATGAAGAGGATGAATAGGAATTCACTTAGATCATTAGTAATCGCTCTGTTGTTTGTGCTCCTAAGCAGGGATTCCAACACAGAAAGTGGAGTCTAAAGCTGTACCAGTGCTCTTAAGCCTGCCCTAGGGTAATGAGGGAGCAGGTCGTAGCTGACGACAACTTTGGACGAGATGAGTGCAAGACAAGGTTGCCGGCTTGAGGGAAAGGAGTTAAGGAGGGGAAAGATATTACCTGCGTGTTGGAATCATAGGGAAATGTACAAGTTAAATGGTGCTAACTTGAACATTTCCCCTCAACCTTAATCCACGCCAACATCCCCCCCCCCCAACATCATATGTAATGAGGGTTTCATTCCTGAGTAACTGTCAATTGCCCAAGAATTCGAAGTTCTGAAAACTTCCAATTCATATCAGTGTTTACGTAATAATCATTAAAATACAACAATTCAACTGTACATGATTGGTGTCTATTTTCTTATTTCGCAATGTTTTTTTTTTTTAATGACAGATTTATTTTCTTCTAGTGGGTATGCATGTATGTGTGCCTGTGTGTGTGTGGGGGGGGTCCCATATAAGCAGTGTTTGGTCTATAAAGCTGTTAAGTTTTTTTTTTTTGGAAGGAAAGAGCGGGGTTATATGTATGTATATTCCTTGCCGTTGACCGATAAGCCCCAACTCTCAATTTTCAGTCTTGGCTTGAGCACCTTGGTAGCACCCATGCTGTCGTTTACTTACGGATCAGGATAATGACAAAAGTTAATGGCAACGTGATTAGGTCAAATTAAAGACCCACAAGTGTCAATCGGCTGGATATACTGTTACGAGGGCCATCCACAAAGAAAGTACCGTTCGCGCTTCACTCCCGCGCAAGTATTCGCTTGAGTCGCATATGCCAAAACTCTCTGGAAAGCAAGCCCCAGCGCGCGAACTGCGAAGGGGTGTGACGTCACGGACAGAGGGCCATCTCTAATCTATATACCTTGATCGCAACCCATGCCTCTCTCCAGAGAGGTCAAAGGGCAAACGTAAGGAGAACGCCGATATTAGCTGCGCGTTCACTTCATGCGGCATCGGTCAGTATTGAGCTTCCAGTAGTCGTGCACGTGAGTTAGCGTTTTTACGCAACATGCCGAGAAAATGCTGAGTGCCTTTATGTAAATCTAATTGCAAAGCACATCCAAAAGTCACTGTTTTCAGCTTTCCTGAAGGTGAAAGCCTTCGAAGAAGAGAGATTTCTTCCGTACGAATAAAGAATTTTGAACCCACAGTGCATTCAAAGGTTAGTTAAGGCTAATTGTTCTCATGATAGCATGTTCTTCTTTCGTTGTAAATACAACTATAATTTAGTGAATTGTTAGTCGTTATTTTGATTGACGGAGTAAAATTTAAGGGCTAGCCTTCCGACTATCAGCTCATTATTTGTTGTCGTTTAAATATTACTTACCATTCAACATTTCATTTCTATAAAATAAATGTTCGCACGAAATGTACAGAACTACTTGGTGCTCTGATAATCTGAAGGCTAGCCCAAAGAAAAGTTTATTGGATTGTCCAACAAATGTATCCGAAAGTTTGGAATGTGTCCGAAAGAATTCACTTATATCGTTAAACTTCTGCACGATCCCTGAAGTTTACTGGCTGATAAGTTAAAATGTATGTAGGTACATATATTCATGGGCTTACAATTTTTTTAAGTTAGTGAATGTACAGTTTAATTTAAATTAAGTTGTGATAGAGATTGAGATTCGGATTAGATAACAATGAACTTGAATTGTCTACATAGAACTCTTAATACAGACATTTGACGTGGACTAGGAACATCAAACAGAGGTCATCGCTCTTTCCACGTTTATAAGTGAGTCACGGAAAAATTCTCATTGGCCGCCAACGGGAATCGAACCTATGGTCTTCCAGTTACGCGCCGGATATGCTTCCACTGCACCACAGCGGCTTCGAATTCCTCCAGACTCACACGCTAACTGCCAAGCCAATTGGCAGATTGCTTCTTGGAGCCCCGCACAATGACCTCTGTTTTATCCTCCTGGTCCACGTCAAATGTCTGTATTAATTATTCATTCGCCTTCTAATTATTTTGTTCAGTTGCTGCTTACCATCTTTGGTGAATCCCCAGCATTGTGCGGGGCTCCAAGAAGCAACCTGCCAAATTGGCTTGGCAGTTCGTATGTGTTAGTCTGGAGGAATTCGAGGCCGCTATGGTGTAATGGAAGCATATCCGGCGCGTAACTGGAAGACCATGGGTTCGATTCCGTGACTCATTTATAATTTTTCCGTGACTCATTTTTAAACGTGGAAAGAGCGATGACCTCTGTTTGATGTACATAGAACTCTTTTGCAAAGCAGCTCTTTAATTCCTAGTTACATTCATAGTCACATGTATAAGGATAGTTTCAGAAATATTGGCACGTTCCTCCCTGCAAGAAGAGCATCGTGCAAAAAAGAAAGTACTTATGCATAATGAAGGAACACATTTATTGATGCATGTGTTTTCCGCTTTTTAGGGAGTCTGTTAATGTGTTAATTGCTATCTTCAATATAGTTACAGATATTGAAAAATGGAAAAAAATGTGACAGTCAGATTTTCCAGCATAAAATTTGCAGTGTTATGTGCATAAATTCGAAGATATCCAAATTAATACATTCCATGTTCATTTGATAAAGAACTTTTCTAAATGATTCTAATTTATAATTATTATTTTTTTACTTTCTAGAAGCATTTGCAAGATTTGTCCACACATCTTACCGTATTATCAGTAAATATACTCATTAAATCGGAAATTTTGCTTTCAATGTTCGTTACGTAATTAAGGAAAAATATTTTTTTTTCTTTGATTTTAGTGAATCGAACGCGAAGGGAATTTCTAAAACTTTTAAGTGAAACGATTATGTTCATACAGTCCTACCAATTTGCCATTAAAGCATTTAAAAAAATCGTAGTTGCAAAAAATGCTTAACGTAAAATGCTGGGCTTTTCACGTTATGCGTGAAAAACTTATGTTTCTGCTCCTTTAGCCAAATTACAAACAAAAGGAAAATTTTCCTGAAATATTTAGTTTCAAAACCCGTACATGAAATCATTTCCCAGCACAAGAACAAAACTTTGGAATTCCTCTATTTACAGGTATCATTGCTGTAAACTGAGAAAAAAAAAAATGAAAGCTAAAGATATAATCTTTCGATACTATCTAAGGATAAAAATTTCAGAGAAAAAAACATGGTCGATTTATTGCTGTGTGCGCAAATTATCTAGTATCGCACTCGAGAAATTATTTCTCTGCTTAAACACCGCGGTACTTCTTTGGCATTTTCTGGAGCGGAGAGCTCGAGGCTGGAGTAGGTCGGCCCACTACCTCTGACTTCACAGACCAGTTCGGAGGCTTTCTTTATCTTCAGAGGGTTTTGCGCATGCGCGGTTGTGCTGCCTCATCCATTAGCCAGCCCTGACGCCATTTTGTGAGTTTGTGCTTATGCTAAAGGTTAGTGCTGTGCGTTAATAATGTTAAGTTAACAGAACGGCCCGCCGACTACGAAGTCTGGTCTGTGATAAGGTTTCTGAATGCGAGAAATGTTAGACCAAGGAGCCGCGTATGTCTTAGTGGTTAGCGAGTCAGACTACTGATGGGGGGTCCCCAGGTTCAAGCCTGGGCTGATCTACCAGAGGTGGTGTGATTTGCTAACAATCACTGAATATCCGCCGTGCATCGGAAGAGTACGTTAAATGACGACCTCCGGGTTGGACCCCGGTTACGTTGGGTATCCACTCCTACTCCTCCCCCCCTTGATTCTCTCCTCCAACCCCTCTATGAGCAACATCGTACTTGTACGGTGGCGCCATCTACTGTGCTCTCTCTCACTTCAAAACTGTTCTGTCAAAGTCGTTAGATTTGCTCTCAGTCCTTCCGTTTCTGTGCCCTGTCCAAAAGGGTGATCCGCTGTAGGTGGTTTGGGCCTAAACCTTCCCTGTGGACGGGAAGTCCTACGTGAAAATGCCTGGCTGAGTCAAGTCTGTTAGACCAAGTGAGATTGATGGGCAAATTTGTTAAATTTACGGACATAGTGCAATGAGTGCCACAATGGTGCGGAAGTGGGTTCGAATGTTTAATGCAGGACGACAGGGCGTTCATAATGAATTGCGCAGTGGTAGGCGTTCTCTGGTTACGGAAGATTGGTGGAGAGAGTGAATGAGAACATTAGAAAAAGCCGACGCTTTACAATTTCTGTCTTTCAAAACATTTCCCTGAAGTTTCGTAATCATTGCTGCACGAAATTATTACAGAAATGCTTCAGTACCGCAAAATGTGTGCACTATGGATGCCAGAAATGTTGAGGGAAGAGCACAAGACAAAGCGTATGGGATCTGCTTTGGAATTTTTGGGACGGTATGCGGAGGAAGGCGATGATTTTTTAAGCCGTATAGTGACGGGAGATGAAACTTGGGTCCCTCACTCACATCTGAATCGAAACAACAGTTCATGCAATGGAAACAGTTTCCAGCGGTTCGATGAGGACGATGACCTGAAGACTACGGTTGAGCGGTGGCTCAAAACCCAAGCGGCAGACTTCTATGAGAAGGGTATCCAGAAACTTTTGCCACGGTATGACAAAAAAATACCTTAGCATCCACGGGGAATATGTTGAAAAGTAGATTAAGGTGTGTAGAATTAATCGCATGTTAAAAATTGGATACCAATATTTTTTATTGTTGTGGTTTTTGTTATTTTTGCCTCTAACGGTACTTATAGTTATACGTATTTTCTGGACGACCCTAGTAGATCCAGGGTGTCTACTGATAATGAAAGTAATGAAATTGAGTGGGTGGTCATGAATTTTTTTTATCAGCACCTGAATGAAGACAAGGTTGCGCACCTAGAAGAAAACACGAACCGGCACCCTTATAAACCGGCGTGTAGTCGATGCCCCATGACATATATATAAAAAACATATGACTTCATTAAAAGCTGATGTTGTGAAGAGGGAATGTTTGCCATTTTGTGAATCTTCTAAAAAAAACTGAAACAGTTCAATCCTAAGGAGGACAAACTTTATCACTTTCTGGTGAATTTACTAAGTGCGAACCATGACTTTATCAAGTTCTTACAGGCCGCCCCGGTGGCGCAGTGGTCTAAGGCGCTGGCCTCTGATCATTCGTCCGTAAGGGGTCCGGGTTCGAATCCCGGTCAGGCATGGATGTTGTATTTGTCTTACGGCACTGGCTCTCTCCCTTCCCTGGAACCAGTGACCCTAAATTAGGGGCGGGCGATTGCTTATAGCCCATTGAGTTGATCACGGTGGTCGCTAAACCTCCAATCAAAAAAAAAAAAAAGTTCTTACAGAAGCTGCTATGCATGTTTCATGGCAATGCTGCAGTTGAATGAGGCTTTTCTGTTAACAAAGAACTTTTAATTGAAAACTTAGAAGAAGATGCAGTTGTTGCAGAAAAAAGTGTTCACAGTGCAATACAATCATTAGGTGGTTTAGTTAATAGTGAGAAAGAACTGAATGTGGACATCACAAAATCAATTATATTAGCTGTCAAAAATGCTTCATTAAAAAGGGTAGAAGCCTTAAAAAAGAAGAAATATGACGAAGACGAAGTGGCCAATCATAAAAGGATAGAGCAGTCCAAGAACTAAAAGATAAGAAAAGAAAGCTTATAGAAAAGGCAAAAGAAGAAGCTGAAGTTCTAGATTCTGAGACAATAAGTTTAGCTAAGATACTTAAACACTGAGTCTTTCACTGTGAAATTTCAGTTTCCATAAATTTTGTACATTCATAGTTTTTATATTGCCTTAATAAAAACTTGTAATTTTTTACAGCATTACCATGTTAGAAGAACGTATGTATTAATAGATGTAATGATAAATATTTCTGAAAATAACCATATCCCATCCTAGATGAGAGCTGAATGTTTTTATTTCCTTAAACACATAGAAATTGGTGAATGGCATAATACATTATTCATGTTAACAAACAATTTTAATGACGTAAGAACTATATTCAGCTTTCATCTAGCCATTTTAGCAGCGATGATATTATAGACAAATCAGTTTGCCTAAACTATTGTCGCATGGAATTAATTTCAGTGTTTGTAAAAATAAAAAAGAACCTGTGATCTCAAGCCAAGGGTACTAGATTATGAGTCTAGAATGGTTGTCATTGTGCCACGCATTGTCGAGAAGTCATGAATTTAACTGAAGATGTCATGGAAAAGTCATGAAAAAGTCATGAATTTGGTTCATTGGAAATCAGTGGACACCCTGAGATCTGACCACCGTTGTACCAATGAAATACTAGACTAGATACCATGATTTGAAAGTATACCGGAGTGACACGGAAGAGACTTCGAGGGACCTTCATGTAGCAGTGGATTGACAATGGCTGATAAATAATGAACCTAGCGGTTATTTTGCTTCTCCTTCGCAGTGGAATAATCCGCTCCCCGAGTGCTTCTTCCATATTTTGGAGTTGGTAATCGTGTCGCAATGCTAGTACGTTTTACTCACATGGTTTATTTCTATCGAAAATGCGATTTGATTTTTTAATTGAATATATACACTACACTGTAAAACATAAGTGGCGTGAATTCACGGACAATTCCTGAAAATAACGTGCAGCAAAGTTGCCAGTAGGTGTGCGGTTTTTTAACAAAATTCCCGTTCTTAAAATGTTCCGTTTCTTCTAACTTCAGTCATTCCGTTTATTTCAGAAAAGTCAGTTTCCAGTTTTTCCGTATTTATTTTCCGCGTGGTTCATTTTTGAGGTGCATATCGCCGGACTAGAATTTAGCAAAGCAACGTGGTGTCTTGCGTTGACTAAGGGTCCCTTCTTTTCCCAAATGCTGTATTGATTTTCGCAAGCTGCTTCCGGTGCATGATGTCCAAGTTTAAACTTATATAAAGAAAATGACACAAATTTGGCTCTGATCCATCGTTGTCCTCACTGAAGCACAATACCTTTGGAACTGATAATGACACAGAAGAAATGGCCAGTGCTGTATAGGCAGCAGCCTTGACGCTTTAAATTTGCGTGGCACAAGTCACATCGCGCAATGTGTTAATTCCCACCTGCCAACAGCACCACTTTACAAAATCTGCAACAACCTAATGCAGGCGATAATAATGAGCAGTCAGGCGGGGAAAATCAACCACCAATGCTGAGACGAGACTAGCCCTGCACGGGCTAGGTCTGCATAATACTAATTACGGCTAGGGCTCTAAGAGAGAATATTTTCTTTTTTGTGTTTTTAATATGATTTTGTATGATTTAGCCTTACCTAGCCGGGTGGCCCAATGGTCTAAGCGCTGGCTTATGACCATTCGTCCGAAATGTGCCCGGGTTCGAATCCCGGTGAGGCATGGATATTGTGTCTGTCTTAAAGCACTGGCTCTCTTTCCTCCGCTGGTACCAGTTGCTATAAATTAGGGACGGGCGAACTCTTATAGCCCATGGGCCGCGGGTGGCTTAGTGGTCAACGTTCGTGACTGCCACGGAGAAGACCTCGGGTTCGATTCCAGGCAGGTACGAACGCTCGATCCACTAAATATCCTCCGTGCGTCGGATGGACATGTTGAACCGTCGGGCCCCGGGTGCTGGCCCCCGGTAATAAATAAGGGCGTCCTTCCCCCTTTCTACCTCGTTTCCGTGTCACTTTCCTATCCGGCACTCTAGCCCAGATCTCCCAGCTTCCTATTTCTAAGGGTTGTTTAAGACGTTGGATCAGACACTCCCTTCCTGAAATTCTCTACATATGATCTGATCTATGATCTGGATCTCTCCCCGAAAAATATTTTTTTACTCTTGAAACTGCCCTATTTTCCATGGAATGCCCCTTTTCCCAAAAGAACCTTACTTTTGGGAAAGATATTTCTTCTGCAACTGGGTCTGGGTGGCGAATAGCGAGTGGGGACTCGGGAGGTCTGTTTATTCCGGGCTTGAGCAGCAAATGCTATAGGCTGCACACTTATGGATTTCTGCGAAGCAAAAAAAGCTTCTTCAAGAACTATAGAATCTAGATAGTAGGTAGCACGACGACGAAATGTTGCCCCCTACTTCCACGCTGTAGCTCTCTGCTAAGTCTACTGAGCAATGTACGTAGATTGCAGCTCCGCCCGATTACGAATGGTCAAAGAAAAGAAATAGTGCTGTTCTACTGTAGATACAGATAGAGGTCCCTTCTCACCCCAAGTATAGAAAATGACATCGCAGGGGAAAGAGAATGAAAGTTTGGAAGAGGATATTTTTAAATGCTTAAAGAGGTTAGTCATAGTTTTTGGGCCCGGGCTCTATCTTGCAATATAAAATTCTGGCTCGAGCTCTTAAAATCGAGCCCGAACTCAGCACTTCCGCACACACGAAAGATTCCCGGAAATTTTTCAGTGTTTTTTTGTTTTTTTTTCATTTTCAACGAAACTTTTATCAGTATCATGATTCCAAAAAATAGAATAAAATAAAAACAGAGGAAAGATCCCCCCCCCCCCAAAAAAAACAACAAAAAAAACCAAAAAAAAAACAGTTCTTTATCTCTAACTTCTGGTTCTGACGGATACTTTTCAAACGGTAAGACATAAATAATAATAAATGATTATTTTTTTTTCCTGTGCACTATTTCACGTCCGTTTTAGTATGCGCAATTTTTAGTTTTATTGCTTTGTTGTAGTAGCCTTCAGCTTACAATTTTTTTTTCTTATCTCCCCCCATCCCCTTTTGCACATGTAAGAAGGTAGACGATTCCGTTTAGGCAAAATATAAATATATAAATAAATGAATAAGCACTGAATCCCAGATGATTGCGCTTCTTGAGATCTACTAAACTTAATCTTGTGTAGGCACGAATAGGCCGCAAGTTGATTTTCTTGTTGTTTTTTGTTTAATGTTTGGGATTTAGTGAAGAGCTTAGTGGCCTGGATATGCTAATGGTCCGAAATGCAGCCGATTTGATCAAATCTGAATGAAGAATCAGTCATCAAGGAATGAATGGAGTCATAATGAACGATAAAGGTAATATCAAGGCTGCCGCCATGTACCGTTGTATCGCAGGCGTCGCGCGAACGTGTATAATGCGATTTTGAATGAAGATTCACTTTCCGTGAAGAAAAGACTGATCGAAAGCTGCCGATAACCATCTCGGATGAGAGACGACGATAGATTTGCACATTGTGAAGCGAGTGCATCTCAGAATTCGGTCAGCAGTGGCAAACATTTATGTTTTCTGAACTGTGGAACTTTATGAATCCAGATTTCCCCTTCTCAGCATTCTAGTTCTTTCATGCGTGGCTTTTAAAAAATCGAATCTTTAAATAGAATGCAAGTCGCGACATACCTGATCGCTTTATTATATAAAACAGGATAAATAAAAAAAAATTCCTTGCCATTTTTTTTTATTCGTCGCTTGTATTGTTATCAATGTTTCGTAACGCACAAGTAACAGATGAATACGTGATGTGTTTTTAGCTCGTCTTTTGGGAAGCGGAGGGAGGGGGGGGCGCACGTGCTTGCCTATAGGTGTCATTATGTCCGCCTGTGTACACCGTATCTCTGCAAGTATGAGTTTAATTTGAAAAATTCTTTTTGCAGCCGGAAAGCCTAAATTGTGAGAACGAGAATCTCATACGTTTTGGTCTTTTCCTCATGTATGCCTTGCCACTAGAAGGGGGAGGGGAGGGGGTGAAAATGCATTTGCTATTAGATTCAAAATATATTTCACTCTATACAGTTGCTTCAAAAAATTCCTTTCACCTTCCTATCCTTTTAACACGAAGACTATTTTACGTAGTTTCTGTGTGAAATAACGCATGGTGTCACCACTAGGAGACGTAAATGTATATTGCATTTTTTCCGAAGTCTCTGCTTCTAAACTTTGGATTATTTTTTTTATTTCGTTAGATAGAAGTCACGACTATGAATATTTTACAATATTTTGTGACAAAGCGCTTTGCCACTAGGAGGCGTTAGTGCGTATTTCTATTTTTAACGTGTTTGCAATCGTCTCTTCCCTTCTAAAATTCTAACTGAAAAAATTATTTTTCAGTCAGGCGGCACGCGCTCGAAAAACGTATGTGTATTTTTTGTCTCAAAATAATAGCAAGTCCGCTATGGAATGTTAATGTAAATCTCTATAATGAGTCTGATAATCCGAAAAGTCCCCCACACTGGGAAAGTTCCCCATAGGAAATCTCCCCCACAGGAAAAGTGCCCCTCCTTTTTCAGTCAGGGACTGTGCACAAATTGCAGTTTACACAAAATATCGAATGTGGGGGATTTCCGGGTCACCATTTCCATTTTCACTCTGTTTAAAACAAGATGCAGCCGTACAACGAGCATAAATATGTAGAGAAATTTTTCGGGGTCGTCATTTCAACTTTTACGCAGTTTATAGTAAAAATCAATCGTAGAAGTAGCTGGGTGGGGTGGGGGAAATGATGAATCCCCATAAAAAAAAAAGTCACAGGGTGTTAAGTCCGGTGAACGTGTAGGCCATGCAATGGAACCATCACGCTCAATCCATTGATTGGGAAATTTGGCCGCCCCGGTGGCGCAGTGGTCTAAGCGATGGCCTCTGATCATTCGTCCGAAAGGGGTCCGGGTTCGAATCCCGGTGAGGCATGGATGTTGTGCTTGTCTTACGGCACTGGTTCTCTCCCTTCCCTGGAACCAGTGACCCTAAATTAGGGACGGGCGACTGCTTATAGCCCATTGAGTTGCTCATGGCGGTCGTTAAATCTCCAAAAAAAAAAAAAAAAAAAATTGGTATCCGAAGACCTCCTCACAATCAAAGCCGAATGAGGTGGCGCCCCAACTTGTTGGAAAATGACCGGAGCTACAAGTTCATCCAACTGGGGATACACAAACTGGTCAATCATGTTCAGGTAATTATCAGCTCTCACGGTCGCTTCCTGAAAAAAAGGAGGGCCCAATAACACTGTCGACCATTATGCCACACCAAACATCCACTTTTGGGCTAGTATGTTCATGTTCCATTGGACAATGTGGGTGTTCAGTTCCCCACTTTCTCACATTCTGTTTATTAACCTTTCCAGAAAAATGGAAAATGTACTTATCTGAAAAACGGATTTGTCTCAGGAAAGATTCAGCACTTGCAATGTTCTCCAACATCTGTTCAGCAAACTGTTTACGTTTCACATGATCATCTGGGGTTATGTGATGAGTTATCAGCAGTTTGTACGGGTGCATTTCCAGTCTCTGGCTCTGACGACTTTGGGATGGACAGCTGTCGTGCTGTTTGTCTGGTTGACTTTCGAGGGCTACGAGTGAATGTTTGTCTCACAACCTCCTCGCTTTCTGGAACGAGCGATGGTCGTCCAGAGCTTTTCTTTGTATAGGACGCTGCTAGTTTCCTTGAATGACATGTACCACTCTCTGAAGCTGTTACGTATAAGCGGTTTGCTACCATATTTTGTTCTGAAATTCCGCTGAACCTGCGTTTCGGATCGGGTTTCAATAAACCACTCCAGAATCTGTGTTTTTGTCACAGGATCCATTGGGTACACTTCTAGAAAACTTAAGGGTATTCCTTACCACCTGCAACAAACAAAATGCTGATATTAGTTTTGTATACAAAGTTATCATCGTTTGAAATTGGTTACACCTTTTTGGGACACCCTGTACTTTGTAAGATTAACTCGAAGATTTATTTCTGCTTATTATTCTATTGGACTTCTTTCTCAGCTATCTCGCTGCTATGTTTGCTCTTTCAACGCCACCTCTGTTTTAAGGCGCTCATTTCGGCGCAAAAAGAATATTTTCTCTCCGTCCCACCTAACACGGAGGATCTCCCTTTCCTCAACCCTGCCAGGTCCTTTGTAATCTCAGATAAATCTCTCTCTCTCTCTCTCCTAAAAACTAGATCTCTTAAACTGTGCTGTGTCCCTCCTCGCAGAAAGCGCGCGAGTTACTTTTATTGCGTTCTCTCTTGGACACACAATCAACCCAATGCCAACCGTTCACTCTCACACCCCTCGTTAAAATCGAATTGACCCCTCTTTACGCCCCTTCGTCATTGGTTTACTTCGTTGTGCTTTTCTGTTACGTGTGATTTTTCGTTCCTGTCCTACTGAAACAGTAGATGAGTCGCTAGAAGTCGCAACAAAGGTGTAAACTCATTCATTTCCTGTGCAATGTAGCAATCGAAACGGACTTCATGAGCAACTAATGCATCGAAACGGACTCATGAGCAACTAATGCATCGAAACGGACTTCATGAGCAACTAATGCATCGAAACGGACTTCATGAGCAACTAATGCATTGAAACGGACTTCATAAGCAACTAATGCATCGAAACGGACTTCATGAGCAACTGATGCATCGAAACGGACTTCATGAGCAACTAATGCATCGAAACGGACTTCATGAGCAACTAATGCATCGAAACGGACTTCATGAGCAACTAATGCATTCGCTCGAAAGCGAAAGCGAGTGGTTGCTCCTCTGCCCCACTAATGCCGTTGGAACAAATCTTGGAAAGGCACCGTCTCCAAAATTCTCCCTGAAACATCAACTGAAGGGAAAATGAGTTTAACTTGCAATATACAGTAGTACCAGAGTTGGAAATGGGTCAAAAATTTCGGACCCGGATGTCCCATAACTGGACCCGTAACTGGCCCGGGCAAATCTGCTTTGAACTATAAATTCGAAACTCAATTTATATATATGTACATGTAAACGTAATGTATGTATTCATCCCAATAACTGCTTGATATTTAATAACTGAAATTCTTTTTTAATAATAAAATGTGGTTACTTGCTAAATTTTAGTGCCATTTGTAGTGCCACTATTTTGCGTCATCCAGAAGTAATGGCTGGCTATGACCGTGACTATGGAGTATATTACAAATGGGAATCATTATTTACGATTACACAAATGCATTTTTTTAAATGTATTTAGATTGTTCACTCTTTCCATGCTTTGATGGAGGTGCGCATACTTTCATATGGTCCGTTAGATTTTTGATTCCATAATCTCTTATTACACCGTCGACATCTTTCTTTGTAATTATACACTTTCCACATTTTGAACAACAAGCAAGACCAAACAACACAGAATTATTCACTGGTTTCTTAATGAGACGAAACAATTTCCAGCATTCACTCTTTCCCTTGTGGTTTTCAACAAGCACCTATTTGTTGGCCTCGGCGCCTTTCTCAACCTCCTTAATATTAAATTCATCCATATTAACAAATAAGGAGTTAATTTCGACATGACATGTCATGGGAACGGGATGTTAGCACATCAATCGAAAACTTCTGAATGCTCAATGTAAAAGATGCGATGTGAAAAGTAACTCTTAGTCATACAGTAAACTTCGCACTGAGAGAGTGAATCAGCTGAGAAGCAGGCGAATGGCGTTTCCCTGTACCTTGCCCTGGACAACCGCACTGTAAAAGAACGCAAAGGAACTATCATTTTACGATATGTTGTCAGTGTGTCTGAGGCCGATTGGTGGAAATCTTCGTTGCTTTAAGAAAGAGACGACAATGTTTTTGCATGGCAAATCATTATTCACTCCGTGGGCACCAGTATCGACTACAGAATTCCGCAATGCGCATTTTTCTTTGAAATATATTTTTCTCTTTTCAAAAATAAAGCAGGAATAAAACCGGGTCAAAATTGGGTCAGGGACACCTTCACCCGACCCATTGGACCTCAAGAAATTGCCGACCCGTTGGCCCGTGACACGTTTCCATCTCTGAATAGTACCTCCCAATAAGAGCCATTGGGCCGATCGTTTTGTCCCTTATTAGGATGTTCCTAAAAAACAGACATTTCATTTTAATAAGGAATGTAAATTTTATATGTAAATAACTTAAATACAATAAAAATATAAAATCATCATCATCATCATTGTCAACCATTATCAATCCACTGCTAGGTGAAGGTCTCCCCAAGTTTCCTCCACAACGGTCTGTCTTGTGCCAGTCTCCTCCATGTCACCCCTGCATACTTTCGAATTTCATCCACCCATCTCCCATGTGGTCTTCTTCTGGGTCTTTTCCTGTCCCTTGGAATCCAATCTAAAATTTCGGCTGTCCATCGATGATCTGTCCTTCTGGCAGTATGTCCAGCCCATTGCCATTTCAGGGATTTAACTCTGATCATGATGTCTTCCACTCTTGTCATTTTTCGGATCCACGTGTTCCTCTTCTTATCTCTCCTGGTTACAACAAGTATGCACCTCTCCATGCTGCTTTGAGTTGTCTGCAGCCTTTGTATGTCTCTTTTAGTTAAGGTCCACGTCTCTGCACCATACGTAAGCACTGGAAGGATGCATTGATCAAACACTTTTCTTTTAAGACATAATGGCATATTGCTCTTGAAAATTATGCTGTTTCTTCCAAAAGCTCTCCAGGCAAGTTTTGTACGCCGATTAATTTCTTCATCAATGTGACCCTCACTTGATATCTGCTGTCCAAGATAAACGTACGTGTCTGTTATCTCCAGCTTTTCTCCATCAATCGATAAATCTTCATTTCTTGTAAAAGCATTGAACATCACTTTTGTCTTCTGAAAGTTCATTTTTAATCCCACTTCTTTACTCTTGTCAGCAAGTTCCTGGATCATACTCTGCAGCTCTGATGGGGTAGTTGCAAAAATGACTACGTCATCAGCAAAACGAAGGTGGGTTAGATAATCTCCATTAATCTTTATCCCCTTGTTTTCCCAGCTCAGCGACTGAAAAACACCCTCCAATGTGGCATTAAAGAGCTTCGGAGATATGGTGTCCCCTTGTCTCACTCCCTTTCCAATTTTTACGTGTGTTGTATTTTCAAACAGCCTAATCTTTGCACTTGCATTTTCATAGATGTTATTAATAATATTAATGTATGCATCTTCAATACCGCAGGTTTTCAGAGCCATTGTAACTGCTGATGGTTTCACCGAATCAAAGGCTTTTTCATAATCGATAAAAGCCATGCACAATGGAAGTTCATATTCCCTCGCTCTTTCAATTAGTTCTCTCAGCACATGGATATGATCTATTGTGCTGTAGCCACTCCTGAATCCAGCTTGTTCTCTCGGTTGAGCCATGTCCAGTGTTACCTTCAAGCGGTGTGAAAGAACTTTAGTGAAGATTTTATAAACTACTGATAGGAGGCTGATAGGTCTGTAGTTTCCGAGATCCTCAATGTCACCTTTCTTATGTAGCAGGATCATTGTAGCGGTGTTCCAATCCTCAGGAATCTTTCCTTCATTAAGGCATCGAGTGAAAATTTGGGCGAGTACTGTTTCGATTTCTCCACTTGCTTCTTGTATGATGTCTACAGTAATTCCATCTTCTCCTGGAGCTTTTCGTCGCTTCATGTTCTTGATTGCATGTGCAACTTCTGCTGGAAGGACTGGAGGAACTCTGGTACTGGTATCTTTCATGATGTCTGGAGTGCATATATCATCCCTTTCATATAATTTGGAGTAGAAATCTTTCACTCTTGTCAAAATTTCGCCTCTATTTCTTGTTACAGAACCATCTTCTTTTCTCAGTGCCATAATCTGTTTTCTTCCCTTACTGAGATGTCCCTTTGCTATCTTTAGGCTTTGGTTGTTTTCAATTGCTTTCCTCACTAGTTCACAGTTGAATTTTCTTACGTCTTCAGTGATACTTTTTCTTACTGTCTTGCATAGCTCTATATATTCCACTTTGGAAGTCACATCTTCTTTAGTTGTCCTCATCTCTCTTCTTTTTTGCATCAACATTTTGGTTTTTCCTGATAATTTGTTCACATGCAACTTGTTCTTAGACCCAGCTAATTTTGTTGCTGTTTCCATAAGAGCTTTGGTTACTTTTCTGTTAACTTCAGAGATGTCCACTTCTTCCGATGTTAGGCCTTCTAAAGCAGAGAACCTGTTCTTCAGTTCTAACTTGAAGGTATTATGGTGTTTTTTAAGGTTGGTTATGTCAATAGATTTTGTTTGTCTTATGAGCTTGCCACGTTCAAGTTTAGTGTTGAGGTGCATCTTACATCTCACCAATCTATGGTCACTACCTGTGTTGAACTTGTTTAGCACACTGCAGTCTTCTATGACGAATTTTTTTGTTACACATAATAAAATCAATTTCACTTGTCGTCCCATTTGGATGTCTCCATGTCCATTTCCTGTGTGGCTTTTTCTTGAAGAAGGAGTTCAAGATGAAAAATCCTTCTGCCTCTGCAAACTCAACGAGAGTATTTCCTCGCTGGTTTCTGTTGCCGTGACCGAATTTACCTACTGAAGTTTCATTCTGTTGCCGTTGCCCTATTTTTGCATTGAAATCTTCCATAATTATTTTCAAGTGCTGCTTACCTTTATTATTTAGATGACAAATTTCCTCATAAAATTCTTCAATTTCTTCTTCAGGATGACTTGTGGTGGGTGCATAAGTTTGAATAATCTGAGCCTGGTATCTTTTCGAGAGTTGGATAACAAGTCGTGCAGCTCTGTCAGAGGAACTTTCAACTTCTACAACTTTATCCTTCAGTTTCTTGTTTATTATAAATCCAACACCACTAGTTCTGCCAGTATCTGTCCCACGATAGTAGAAGAGATGCCCACTTTTCAGTTCGATGAGATCTTCTCCTTTTCTCCTTACCTCACTTAGCCCCACGATGTCCCACTTGATCCTTTGTAGTTCCTCTTCCAATTCAAGAAGCCTTGAATCAGAAGATAGGGAGCGTCCATTGTAAGTAGCCAAGGTCAGCATCAGATGGCAGCCTAGTCCGGTCCTCCGGGGATTCTTAGCACCCTCTGCCTTCATGTCGCACTGGCCGCTGCCTTGGCCAGGTACATTCCAGCTGCCGGAGACTGAGGGCCAAGATTTAAGTTGTGGAATCATTTTGGAGGGGTTTGGCCATAACTCACCACGCTGTCCAAGCGGGTTTGTGAGTGTGGGATAGAATTTCCTCTAATCCCGATGGTATAGTTATACCGCTATTGGCGGTCGTCAGAGCCCCTTTAGTGGGAAGGATGCACCACGAGAAGGCGGGGTTGACATTTGTCAAGGAGAGGCTGTGATGTTACGCATCACCTGACCTTACATCCCAAAAATATAAAATACATACGTATAAAACAGAAATACAGTACATGTCTAAAAGTACAGTACCTGTATATGAAAGAGTGGAAAGTGTGTGTAGCACGTATTTATTTGAAATAATCCGACACAACAGTTTGTTTTGAAGCTTTCAATTTACATGTATTTTTCCTTACATGAATATCAAGTTTACTAATTAAATTGAGTCCTTCAGTTGTCACCGACATTTAAAAAGGACTTATGGAACTGTCCGGCGTATTTTAAGACTTCCTTAAAGTTCTTGATATCACAGCTTTCCTCTTTTTCCCCATAACTTTTCGGATCCTCCAAACACTTTTCAGTTATGCCTTCGTTATCAACTACAAGAATAAAAGCTCTAATGTCTTCATTAGTATCGTCGGTACACAGCTGTTCATCGATCGCAATACATTCCTTTATCGCGACATTACTGCTGCTGTCTTTTACAAGTTTACACAATTCTGTAATTTCTTTAGTGTAGTCACTCAGTTCACTTACACTGGAAATTGAAATAGTGAAGTCTGCCTTCTTAAAAGTCTGTTTAACACAACTTAGAGATGTAGATTTAACAGCCGTAGTTATCCACTGTATTGCATTCAATACATTGACAGACTTGGCAAGCTGTTCGCTGTTTTCACAAAAGAACTTTGAGAAAGAACATGTCATAGAAACAGTTTTCTGTGTGCAATCTTGAAGCTTCTGATGACAACTTAGGCTACAATACTGATAAATACACAGTTGACGTGGACCAGGAATATCAAATAGAAGAAGTCATCGCTCTTTCCACGTTTATAAGTAAGTCACGGAAAAATTTTCTCATCGGTGCAGTGGAAGCATATCCGGCATGCAACTGGAAGACCTGGGTTCGATTCCCTTGGCGGCCGATGAAAATTTTTTCCGTGACTCACTTATAAACGTGGAAAGAGCGATGACTTCTATTTGATGCAATACTGATGTTGTATTAGGGGGAAAGAACACCAATTTCGCAGATTTTAGTTTTATATTTCAGATTTTTGAGTGGAATAATTTTTTTTAAGGAAATTTTTTGGTTTCTGTAAGTCTCTCTAAATAAAAAGTGTCCCTTATTCGGAGGTGAATACATTTGGATCCCTATACCAAGGGACTAAGACTAAGAGAATTGTCTCTTAAATAGAGGTGTCCCTTATTCGGTGCTGTCCCTTAAAGGATGTAGCACTGTATTAAAAAGGTTATAGAAGTTTAGAGTTGCTAAATCTGTGATCCCAGGGTTACATCTATGATTCCATGGTATACAGTGTGTTTGTCGTACGGCGCTGGTTCTCTCGCTTCCCTAGAATCAGTGGCTCCAAATTAGGGACGGGCGACTGCTTATATAAACCCTCGGAGTTGATCACGGTTATTGTTAAACCTCAGAACAAACTAACAATAAAAAAACTTGGAAAAAAACAAACTGGCTCCGACAAATTAAGACCGCAGCCATTTTTATTCTTAAAGCTTCACAAACCCCGGTGAAGAGAATTTCAAAAAGAAAGGCAGCTTATATTAGTCATTCATTCTTGAGAGTAGTTTAGATGTGAAATAAAATTTATAGAGCGAGATTGTGCGCCAGTGAGCTTGAAAAATTTGAAACAGTAAATCCGAAGGCCAGTCTTGGTAATTAACTGGTGTTGCATAAATAAAACCCGCTTGCATCATATCTTTTTCTCTCATTCTCGTCTGTTTTTAGGAGAAAGAAAGAAAAAAAAACATGTTATCTACGTAAAATAATTGTTACCCTGCTTATTTATGTGTGAACTTGCTTATTTTGATGTATGACGTACTCATTGTGTTGTTCTACAGCTCGTGCTCAGTCGTGTTTATGCGTTGCGATATATACTTTCATTGCGATACCTTGCTGATTGTTTCGGTGGGAGAGAGGTGCCTTTCTTAAAATTTTACGATGTTGTGCCCTTCGCTTCCTAGCCCTGTTCCCCCATCTGTTTTCCGCTTGTAAATATTCCGATGCTTCACGTAGGCACGCCTGCCTGACAGATTTATTCGCGTGTTTGCGTAGGTTCTGTGTGGTGTTTCGAGTCCTTGTTTCTGGCATTGAGTTCACTTCATGATGGAAAGCTCTGCGATTTATATTGAGCCACAGAATTGCCTTCTGCCGAAACTCACGCACATGGGTAGACCCATTTTTGTGTTTTAGTTTATCCGCTAATAGAAATTTGCCCGTAATAATTTTGTCACCGAAGAGGTCAGTGGGGGGAAAATTCACTGAATAACCTTGTCAGTTTGGATGCAGTGAACATAACTGTCGCAATTCAGGTGAATGTAATTTAATAATCTGTCCAGAATTCGGGGGTCTCGTAAACTGAATGTGGACAAATTATTTTATTCACCTACCTAATGACGTGTTACCCCACCATTTGCACTCACAGCAGCAGCCAGACGTCTTGGTGAGGACTCAATGAGGTGTTGAAAACGCCATTGAGTCCTCACCAAGACGAATAATGTGTTACCAATAATGTGTTACCCCACCTTTTGCACTCACAACAGCAGCCATGACGTTTTCGTGAGGACTCAATGAGGTGTTGAAAACGCCATTGAGTCCTCACCAAGACGAATAATGTGTTACCAATAATGTGTTACATCACCTTTTGCACTCACAACAGCAGCCAGACGTCTTGGTGAGGACTCAATGAGGTGTTGAAAACGCCATTGAGTCCTCACCAAGACGAATAATGTGTTACCAATGACGGCATGTTAGCGTAGGTTTTGACATTCAAAGTGGTCCCCGTTGAATGAAACTCCACCAGGAAAACGCCATGCATGTCCCAGAACACCATCATGAGGATTTTTTTGTGCAGATTAGGTTACTCTAAATTTTGTTTATACTTCATTATAGCGCTCGACCCCATGTCGCACGAATACTTCGTGATAGCGCTCGACCCCATGTCGTACGAATACTTCGTGATAGCGCTCGACCCCATGGCGCACGAATACTTCGTGATAGCGCTCGGAAGCCGTCCCGGTGGCGCAGTGGTCTAAGGCGCTGGCCTCTGATCATTCGTCCGTAAGGGGTCCGGGTTCGAATCCCGGTCGGGCATGGATGTTGTGTTTGTCTTACGGCGCTGGCTCTCTCCCTTCCCTGGAACCAGTGACCCTAAATTAGGGACGGGCGACTGCTTATAGCCCATTGAGTTGCTCACGGTGGTCGTTAAACCTCAAAAAAAAAAAAAAAAAAAAAAAAAAGATAGCGCTCGAACCCATGTCGCACGAATACTTCGTGATAGCGCTCGAACCCATGTCGCACGAATACTTCGTGATAGCGCTCGAACCCATGTCGCGCGAATACTTCGTGATAGCGCTCGAACCCATGTCGCGCGAATACTTCGTGATAGCACTCGACCCCATGTCGCACGAATACTTCATTATAGCGCTCGACCCCATGTCGCACGAATACTTCATGATAGCGCTCGACCCCATGTCGCACGAATACTTCATGATAGCGCTCGACCCCATGTCGCACGAATACTTCATGATAGCGCTCGACCCCATGCCGAGCAGAAACTTCCTCAGTTAGGATATGAGACTGCCAGACCCTGCTTCTCTTCAGACCTTACACCAGTGGTTCTCAAACTTTGGTCCCTCATGGGCCACTTTAAGCATTTCTTTACTTATCGCGGACCACCAAGCGGGAAGGATTCTGTGGAACTTCCCTGGGAGAAATTTGAAATTGAAAAATATATTGTCTGAAACTAAGGTTTCCATCCCTGGTTAATAATATTGGAACATACCGGATACTCTCATCGACCGGTGTGTGATAACTCCTCCCCCCCCCCCGTTGCAACGAAAGAAACAACAAAAGTATCTCCCGATCTACATAATTTATAGGCGGGCTTATAGGTATGAGCTCCGGGTCGATTTATCCCCTCCTCCCTTGAGTTGTAATTTTTAGTTAAGTTTAACTTCTTTTGTTAAATTTTAAGCTTTTTTTATAAAATTTTCAGCTGTTTTTTTACTTGAAAATAATACCATCCCCAAATAAGGCTGGTAAGCAGTTGCCACCTGCCGTAGGTGGGATATTGCCGAAAATTCCGACCAGATGCTTAAAAATACCGGTCGGTTGCCAACCCTATCTGAAACAAAGTAATTTTTAGAGTATCTATATTTGATAAAGAAAGAGTTTGTTGAGTTACGATTTTATTTTGCCAGTTGTATAATGAAAAAGAGATCATTCGCTTCAATTAAATAATTGGCAATGTAGTCACAGCACGGGCGTAGTCAGAAAAGAGGGTTTTGGGAGTTGAAACCCTCCTCGAAACGTCAAGAAGTAAGATTTATAACAAGTAATATTTATGGGAAATTACTTAAACCTTGTCCAAAATTCACAACTCCCCCAACCTAAATTTTAGCTACGCCCATGAGCTACGGCAAAAAATTTCTCCATACAATTCAAGTTACATCATATGCAAAATGTGATATGAACAATTAATTATACTTTGATTTTCTCTTTTGATTTTAATACTTTTCTGAAAGTCCACGTATAAAGATTCAGTAATTAATAAAAAAAAATAACTGTACAATAATAATCATGGAATATTATTCAGTATTAATAAAAAAATAACTACAATAATAATCATAGATTGCAAACTGCTGCTTGCGAGCTTGCGATCTTTTACCAAGCTATCTATATCCGGTTGGATGACCGATAGTTTCGGTAGTAGAGTAGCCTCCTCATCTAATCTATTACTTTTCTTGCTCTTAATTTCAACTAAATCTGAAAATCCAAACTCACAGTTCTAAGGGAAAAGATTAATGGCTCTATCTGATAGCTCTGGATATTCGTGTCGAGCATGCACTCATCAATATTTAAGAGGACGGATTCTCACATTCTTCATTAATTTTTCTTCTGAAATTTCCTGCGGATCACCGGTGGTCCGTGGACCACACTTTGAGAAACACTGCCTTACACCAACGGTTTATCACTTCTTTCGTCATCTGGACCATTTTCTGTCCAAGAGGACCAATAACAATGATGCAGCTGTTTACCAGGCGTTTTGAGGACTTTATCGCCTCCAAAGAACCACAGTTTGTCAAAGTTGGCCTGAACACCCCTGAGACCTGTGTATTTATGCCGCTGGTGACAAATTTGATTGTTCAGGTACATTGCTTCTGCTCTTATGCTTGCTTGCTTTTTTTTTTTTTTTTTTTTTGATTGGAGGTTTAACGACCACCGTGAGCAACTCAATGGGCTATAAGCAGTCGCCCGTCCCTAATTTTAGGGTCACTGGTTCCAGGGAAGGGAGAGAGCCAGTGCCGTAAGACAAACACAACATCCATGATTGACCGGGATTCAAACCGGACCCCTTACGGACGAATGATCAGAGGCCAGCGCCTTATACCACTGCGCCACTGGGGCGGCCATGCGTGCTTTAAGCACCCCAGTTAAATTGGCGAATTCAAATGCAACAACCTAAGATATCCAGATGGAACCCAGAAATACTGCTTTGGTATGATAATTAATACAGACATTTAACGTGGACCAGGAACATCAAACAGAGGTCATCGCTCTTTTCACGTTTATAAGTGGGTCTCGGAAAAATTCTCATTGGCCGCCACCGGGAATCGAACCCCGGGTCTTCCAGTTACGCGCCGGATATGCTTCCACTGCACCACAGCGGCCTCGAATTCCTCCAAACTCACACGTACACTAGCTGCCAAGCCAATTTGGCAGGTTATTTCTTGGAGCCCCGCACCCCGGTGGCGCAGTGGTCTAAGGCGTTGGTCTCTGATCATTCGTCCGTAAGGGGTCCGGGTTCGAATCCCGGTCAGGCATGGATGTTGTGTTTGTCTTACGGCACTGGCTCTCTCCCTTCCCTGGAACCAGTGACCCTAAATCAGGGACGGGCGACTGCTTATAGCCCATTGAGTTGCTCACGGTGGTCGTTAAACCTCCAATCAAAAAAAAAAAAAAAAAAAAAAAAAAGCCCCGCACAATGCTGGGGATTCACCAAAGACGGTAAGCAGCAACTGAACAAATAATTAGAAGGCAAATGAATAATGAGTCTCTGAATTTTTCCGAGACTCACTTATAAACGTGAAAAGAGCGATGACCTCTGTTTGATGTTTGGTATGATAAACAGGTCCTTTGCCTGCTGACTCACCGACCGAGCTAATCAGAGACGTTAGAGAAGGTAGACTGTCAACAGCCTTATCCAGAGAGGGGATTAACAACGCCGTCAATCCCAGCTGGAAAGGTGCAGTCCTCCTACACCACAGCAAGAGCAAATGCAATGAGAGAGATAATCGAACTCCTTCCCATTCCAGAAGCAGGTAAGCATAATATTTCGACCGGATTGCCATCAGTGTGTAATCATTCAGTAGAGATTAAACATGGTCCTGCATGAATCCGTCACCGCTGAGGCGCTGACTTCTGTCTTATCGTACGTTGGTCCGTGAGCGGCCTAGTGGTTAGAGCATCCGTCTTCTGGCCAGATGGTCGCGGATCGATCCCCAGGTAGGTTGAGTTGCTCTGAACCACCGAATACTCGCCGTGCATCGGATGAGCATGCAAGACGTCGGCCCCGGGTATTGGACCCCCCGTTACAAACAAGGTCATCACTTTCTTTCCCGCCTTTGTTCTTTCTCGCCGGAAGTAATCGTTGTTACATCATAGTGTGGCACTCCCAACTGTGTCAACTGGCATTTTCAATGTGGCATTCTTGTTTCTCTGACCTACCTATCTTCTCTGGTATCTCATGCAGTCTTTAGACTGAATATCAATCTAACTTCGTTTCTGATACGCAGCACCCCATGGGACATAGGTAGTCGCGTCTAAACGTTCCCTGTGGATGTAAATCCTACGAGAAATTGCTCGGTGTATATGTGTGTGTGTGTGTATGGGGGGGGGGGTGTAAAGCCATCAGTGTATGTACTAATGCTTGGCGCTTCATAATGCATCGGCACCAATGAAACGGATTTGTCATTTATGATTTTTCCAAGAAAACACTGTAACGGGAAGTTATCTCGATATGCTAATTATTTGATTGATGCCTCAACTGCATAAAGACAGTAACTTCTTAATTTTCCAACACGATGGTGCACCACCCAACTGGCATCCGGAAGTTAGAAATTACCTCGATGAAAATCTTCCACAGCGCTGGATTGGCCGCGCAACAGGCGACATGTCACTCGCATGTTCGCCACCACGAAGTCCGGATCTAATTCCCTGTAACTTTTTTTATGGGGGCTATGCAAAAGACAAGTTTTCGTCCCTCCCCTTTCTGTTAATTCAGCTGATCTGAAACAACGTATCACATTAGCTATTGCTGGAGTTGAAGAAGATATGTTGACGCGTGTTTGACAAGAATTCGACTTCCGCATTGATTTATGCCCTATGGCTAAGAGTGAACACATCGAATATCTGTAAGTTACTGAAACAAACTTCAAGAGTTTCCCTACAAAACAGTGCAACGTGAGTGTCAATATATTAAATAGTTTTAGTTTTATGAAATGTTGAAATGCTTATGACCATTCGTCCGCGATGGGTTCGGATTAGAATCCCGGTGAGGCATGGATGTTGTGTTTGTCTTATGGCACTGTCTCCCTCCCTTCCCTAGAACCTGTGTCCCTAAATTAGGGACAGGCGATTGCTTATAGCCCATTTTTTTCATACTGTAGGTTTAACGACCACCAACTCAATGGACTATAAGCAGTCGCGCGTCCCTAATTTAGGGTCACTGGTTCCAGGGAAGGGAGAGAGCCAGTGCCGTAAGACAAACACAACATCCATGCCACACCGAGATTCGAACCCGGACCCCTTTCTGACGAATGATCAGAAGCCATCGCTTAGACCACTGCGCCACCCTTATAGCCCATTGAGTTGCTCACGGTGGTCGTTAATCCTTCAACCAGAAAAAAAAAAAAAGGTTGAAACTGTCTATTTCATGAACGAATCATGAATGAAATACGGGATTACACCATGTAATACAAATTTTGAAGATTACAATCCGTTTTTTGGTGTAAATATGACAAGGATGGTAAGTCAGATAATATCCGAAAACTTGAAAACTTCGTCGTCCTGGAGGAGGAATCGAACCCGCGTCTCTGAGATAGCGCCCGGGTATGCTAGCCACTACACCACCCAGAACGACCAAGTCTCAAATTTCCGATTAATTTGAATATAAACATCACAGGATTCGCTAGTAAAAGAAAGTAACCGGCATTCATGTTTAGCGATTCTGGAGGTTAAGAATCCTATCCCGTGATTTCCCCGAGGAGCAGATAAATCATGAATGAAATACGGGATTACACCACATAATACAAATTTTGCCCCGGTGGCGCAGTGGTCTAAGCGATGGCTTCTGATTATTCGTCCGAAAGGGGTCCGGGTTCGAATCCCGGTGAGGCATGGATGTTGTGTTTGTCTTACGGCACTGGATCTCTCCCCTCCCTGGAGCCAGTGGCCCTAAATTAGGGACGGGCGACTGCTTATAGCTCATTGAGTTGCTCACGGTGGTCGTTAAACCTCCAATCAAAAAAAAAAAAAAAGTCAGATAATTGTAATTAATCGGAAACTTGAGACCGTCGTTCTGGGTAGTGTAGTGATTAGCTTACCCAGGCGTTATCTGGAAGACGTAGGTTTGATTCCCGCTCCGGGACGACGAAATTTTCAAGTTTTAGGATATTATCTGACTTGCCATCCTTGTCATATTTGCGTCAAAAAACGGATTGTCATCTTCAAAAACTGTCTATTTCATTTATAATAACCCTGTATGTATCTTTAAATCTCCTTGTTGTCGTATTGCATTGACTGAACAGAATTTGTTGTGATGCAAAAGTCGAGAAACAGACGAGATAATATCAGCCCCGCCTTGTTCCTTTCTCAATTCAAATGCTTTTATACTTTTGGGTCGTCGAACAGTCAAACTTTGAAAGTACAGAACGGTCTCGAAATTCGTGAACCTCAATTATTATGATTTCAGCCTTTCGTGATCATCATTTTAATGCGTTTGACCTCTTGTGGCTGGTTCCGGCGAACAAAGGCGGGGGTGCGTGACTTCCGAGTGAGGTTTCTCCAGTTTTTAGATATTCGGCTCTTGTAGCTCAGTCAAGTTCTTGAAAAAAAATTTTTTTGGCAAATATGTAAATAAATTAATAAAAGGATTTTTAATCCACACACATAGTAGAACTGGCGTAATTGGTAGTAGAATCAGTTCTTCAGCAGATTTAAAACAACTGTTTAGCTATATTGGTTCGATCAAGACAGACAGACAAAGAGACTTTAAATTTTATGAGACTTTTGCAGTTTTATAAATCCACATGAGAGCCGAGAGATGGATTGGCCAGATATTTATTTATTACACTATAAAACAAAACTTAACTCATAACATATCATTCATCTCAATCCACAGCTGGATGAAGATCTCAATTCACCACTGTCTGCCTTGAGCCAGTCTCCTCCATGTTACTCTGGTATACTCTCGAATTTCAACCACCCATTCCTTACGTGGTCTTCTTCTGGTCTTTTCTGATTCCTTGGTATCCAGTCTAATATTTCAGTTTTCTAATAGTGGTCAGCTCTTTCAGCAATATGTCCACATCATTGCCGCTTCAGGGTCTTTGTTTGAAAATGATGTCATCTGCTTTTGTCATTTTCGTGATTTATGAGCTCTTCTTCCTATCTTTCATGGTTACACTAAGCATGTAGGCTTTCTTGGGTTATCCGCAGACTTTTTATCTTTTTTCGTTAACGCCCGTGTTTGTGATGCATAAGTGAGAACTGGAAGGATGCATTCTTTAAACACTTTTCGTTTAAGGCATATTGGTAAATGCTTTTGAAAAATGTACTGTTTCTACCAAATGTACTCCAGCTAAGTTTTATATGCATATTAATTTCTTCTATGTGGCTGTCACTTGATGTCTGTTGTCCAAGGCATCAATTATTTTTATATTTGTTCCATCAACCTGTAAATCTTCATTTCTTGTAAAAGCATTCTTCGTCAGTTTTATTTTCTGTAAGGTCATTTTTAAACCCACTTCTTTACTGTTTCTTCTCAGTAGGTTCTTGAATCTACTCTGCAACTCTGAGGGAGGACTTGCTAAAATGGCCATGTCGTCAGCAAAACGAGAGAGAGAGATTGGGTTAAACTCTGAGGGAGGACGTGCAAAAATGACTATGTCGTCAGCAAAACGAGAGAGAGAGAGAGAGAGAGAGAGAGAGAGAGAGAGAGAGAGAGAGAGAGATTCGGTTAAAGCCGCCCCGGTGGCGCAGTGGTCTAAGGCGCTGGCCTCTGATCATTCGCCCGTAAGGGGTCCGGGTTCGAATCCCGGTGAAGCATGGATGTTGTGTTTGTCTTACGGCACTGGCTCTCTCCCTTCCCTGGAACCAGTGATCCTGAATTAGGGACGGGCGACTGCTTATAGCCCATTGAGTTGCTCACGGTGGTCGTTAAACCTCCAATAAAAAAAAAAAATAGATTCGGTTAAACTACAGGGTGTGTCTAAAGTCTTTCCCCGATTACGATAAATCTCATAAAATGAATCGAGCTAGTTAGACGTACGCGGTTTTTGCATTGATTGGGTGATTGGGTCATATTCTCACGTTTTTTGTTCGTTGTACTTTTGGAACAGTAGGTGGCGCTGCACGTCAGCAGCGTGGTTTGTTGTTGAAAGCGTCAGTCGGCGAAATGGCTTGTATGCAAGAAAAGACTAATTGTGTTTTCTGGTTTCATGAAACCAAATCTACAATTTCAGTGCAGCGGAAGTTTAGGCGTGAGTATGATAGAGCTCCACCTGATGTGAAGAGCATTAGGAACTGGTATCAAAAGTTTAAACAGACGGACAGTGTCGGTGACCGTGCAAGAAGTGGAAGACCTTCCAACGCCGTTCGTGATGCGTTCGTGCAAAGCCCGAGAAAATCAATTCGCCATGCCTGTTATGAACTGGAATACCTATGAAGACAGTGCACCGCATTTTAAGAAAGCGGCTTCGTTTTTTGTGCATACAACTGTAAATTGTTCAAGCCTTGAAGCCCAGACGTGTGACATTCGCTATGGATATTCTTGAACCAATAAACGAAGATAATGATTACCTGAAACGGATTTGTTTTTCGGACGAATCAAATTTCCATGCCTCAGGTAAGGTGAACACGCATAATGCCCGTATCTGGGGTTCACAGAACCTATATGTGGTTTTGGAGAAACAGAGAGATAGCCCTAAAATCAATGTTTGGTGCAGACTAATGCACAACAAAGTAATTGGACCGTTCTTTTTATTGAGCCCACCCGATGTAATGGTGGACTAATGTTTTACCTAGACATGATGCAGCATGATGATGTAATGGTTTACCTAGACATGATGCAGCTTTATGTTGCACCTCAATCGGAAGAGCTGCAACCATGGGTAATGTTCCAACAGCACGGTGCGCCCCCGCACTGGGGTGTTCCTGTCCGTCAATTCTTAGATGGCAAATTCCCTAGCAGATGGATAGGCATGCATGGCCCCATAACCTAGCCTCCAAGATCCCCACCCATTACGCCTTTTGACTTCTTTTTATTGGACTACATTAAGGATCACGTTTATGCAACACCAGTTTCAGATATTAAGACTTTGAAGGAAAGAATAACTGAAGCGTTGGCGACCATCACATATGACATGTTGCAGCAGACATGGAAAGAGATAGAGTACTGACTGGATGTCCTCCGTGTAACAAAAGGAGCCCACGTTGAGGTATACTGATAATCCAGAAAAAAACTCTGCGATTCAGGTAAGCTATATTGGAAAACCGTATGCGTCTAACGAGCGTGGTTCATTTTATACGATTTATCGTAATCAGGGAAAGACTTTAGATGTATATCCCTTAATCATTATTCCCTTGTCTTCTCAGTTTAATGATTTGAAAGACATTCTGCTAAGTGGCTTTGAAAAGTTAGGAAGATATGTTGTCACTTTGTCTCATATACACGACAAGTACTTGTGTATACAGTATATCCAGTGGTAAGTAAACATATCCGCATAGCAACACGTATTCCTTCTTAAAATAGCATTGCTTCACAATTGGTCGTGTTCCAGAACATCTGCTTCACAATTATTCGTGTTCCAGAAAGTGAAGAGAAAAATATGTCGGGCAAAGCGACATCAGTAGTCCAGAGGGTTAGATACTTTGAATGTTGCAATTCTATTCAGTCAATCTATATCAAGGCAAAACCAAAAGACGCCAAAGCAATGCTAAATACACTACAAATCGCAATGTGCTACAACCTACCTATTAAGAAATATGACTCTCCTTCGATCATTTAATGCATTTTGTGCCTCCAAAAAAGTGTTTGCGTTTAATAAACAACAACAACAAAAAAAAAACTTTGTTTTTTGAGTTGATATTTTAATCGCAGATGTTTAATAAGTTCTTGGAACCAAACTCACATAAACTGAATACGAATGTACGGTGACTCGACTATATTAGGGTTATGAATTGTGCTAATATAAAAATTATATATCTTGACCAACACGAAAAAAACAAAGACAAAGAAAACAATCGATTTAAAACCTCAGTGATGAAAAGCCAGAAAATATGAAAAAATATCTAACTCGTTAAGTGTGCGCAAGTTCAGTTCAGTTCTATTGATCAGGAAGGGTCAAAGAAATCGTAATCTTTGGTTGCCGCACGAATTTTGAAAAACACTGTATATACACTGAGTGGCCACTTCATTATGACCACCTGACAGTTTTAAGCAAATGAGCTATGGCTGCACGATGTTGCCGCCAGAGGGCGAGGCTAGTATAAAAAGGGAAAGCTTCGTGCTTGCGACAGTAAGGGCCGCGGGTGGCCTAGTGGGCAACGTTCGTGACTGCCACGGAAAGGACCTCAGGTTCGATCCCAGGCAGGTACGAACGCTCGATTCACTAAATATCCGCTGTGCGTCGGATGGGCACGCTAAGCCGTCGGACCCTGGGTAACCCCCCCCCCCCGGTAATAAATACGGCCACTCTAGCCCAAATCCCCTAGCTTCCTATTTCTAAGGGTTGTTTAAGACCTGGGGTCAGACACTCCCTTCCTAAAATCCTCTACATATGATCATTTTGCGACAGTAGTAGAAGTGATTTTGGGGTAACGAGATGGGTAAAAAAGCGATTTGACGCACTTTCAACGTGGGATGATTATAGGTGCTCGGAGCCATGGAGTGAGTATCACCGAAACCGCCGCATTCGTGAAATGTTCCAGAGCAGCTGTTGTTAAAGTGTTTAAAGACTGGACTGTCAGCCAAAAAACTGGGTCTCTACGTGCAACGTGTGGTCGTCATCGACTAGTGACTGCTCGGGCGGAACGGAGAGTGTCAGACTGGTAACAGACAACAGAAGGGCAACAGTGCAGCAAATTACAGACCATCTTAATCAAGGATCACCTCAAATGATCTCTTCACGCACTGTTCGCCGTACACTGCGTCGGATGGGATATGGCAGCCGAAGGCCTGTTCGAACACCTTTGCTGTCTGCAGTTAACAAGAGAAAACGTCTCCAGTTCGCACAGGAGCACAAGGATTGGACAGTCGATAATTGGAAACAAATTATGTGGTCCGATGAATCACGTTTTCAGTTGCACCATGCCGATGGCCGAGTGAGAATTTGGCGGAAACAGCACGAAAGCATGGACCCCAAATGCATTGCTACAACCCTTCAAGCTGGTGGAGGCAACGTTATGGTTTGGGGAATGTTTTCTTGGCATACTTTGGGCCCTTTAATTCGTGTTGATCAACGTCTGACTGGCAAATCATTCCTAAAACTCGTTGCGGACCAAGTGCATCCTGTCATGTGTATGGTTTATCCCAATGGCGATGGCTACTTTCAACAAGATAATGCGCCCTGCCATAGTGCTCGTATTGTACAGGATTGGTTTCAGGAACATGCCGGTGAATTTACTTTGCTTAGATGGCCCCAACAATCTCCAGATCTCAACCCCATTGAGAATTTGTGGGATGAAGTTGAACGACCCATCAGACAGCTGGATCCACAACCCTGCAATCTCACAGATACATGTACTTGGAGTGCCACTTTTCCAAAATAAGAAATCAACGCTGCCAACGTTTTGTACAAGTTTTGTACAGTTTTGTACACCCAAAAGAAAATTTTGTACACCACCGGAAGTGGTACTTTTCGGCTCTTTAAAAGTGGCACTCCAAGTACATGCTGGAGTGCCACTTTTTCGAAATCGAAAATAAATACTGCCAAAGTTTTGTACTAGTTTTGTACAGTTTTGTACACCCAAAAGAAAATTTTGTACACCACCGGAAGTAGTACTTTTCGGCTCTCTAAAAGTGGCACTCCAAGTACATGCTGAGTGCCACTTTCTCAAAATCGAAAATAACTACTGCCAAAGTTTTGTACTAGTTTTGTACAGTTTTGTACACCCAAAAGAAAATTTTGTACACCACCGGAAGTAGTACTTTTCGGCTCTCTAAAAGTGGCACTCCAAGTACATGCTGAGTGCCACTTTCTCAAAATCGAAAATAACTACTGCCAAAATTTTGTACTAGTTTTGTACAGTTTTGTACACCCAAAAGAAAATTTTGTACACCACCGGAAGTGGTATTTTTCGGCTCTTTAAAAGTGGCACTCCAAGTACATGCTGGAGTGCCACTTTTTCGAAATCGAAAATAAATACTGCCAAAGTTTTGTACTAGTTTTGTACAGTTTTGTACACCCAAAAGAAAATTTTGTACACCACCGGAAGTAGTACTTTTCGGCTCTCTAAAAGTGGCGCTCCAAGTACATGCTGAGTGCCACTTTCTCAAAATCGAAAATAACTACTGCCAAAGTTTTGTACTAGTTTTGTACAGTTTTGTACACCCAAAAGAAAATTTTGTACACCACCGGAAGTGGTACTTTTCGGCTCTCTAAAAGTGGCACTCCAAGTACATGCTGAGTGCCACTTTCTCAAAATCGAAAATAACTACTGCCAAAGTTTTGTACTAGTTTTGTACAGTTTTGTACACCCAAAAGAAAATTTTGTACACCACCGGAAGTAGTACTTTTCGGCTCTCTAAAAGTGGCGCTCCAAGTACATGCTGAGTGCCACTTTCTCAAAATCGAAAATAACTACTGCCAAAGTTTTGTACTAGTTTTGTACAGTTTTGTACACCCAAAAGAAAATTTTGTACACCACCGGAAGTGGTATTTTTCGGCTCTTTAAAAGTGGCACTCCAAGTACATGCTGGAGTGCCACTTTTTCGAAATCGAAAATAAATACTGCCAAAGTTTTGTACTAGTTTTGTACAGTTTTGTACACCCAAAAGAAAATTTTGTACACCACCGGAAGTAGTACTTTTCGGCTCTCTAAAAGTGGCGCTCCAAGTACATGCTGAGTGCCACTTTCTCAAAATCGAAAATAACTACTGCCAAAGTTTTGTACTAGTTTTGTACAGTTTTGTACACCCAAAAGAAAATTTTGTACACCACCGGAAGTGGTACTTTACGGCTCTTTAAAAGTGGCACTCCAAGTACATGCTGGAGTGCCACTTTTTCGAAATCGAAAATAAATACTGCCAAAGTTTTGTACTAGTTTTGTACAGTTTTGTACACCCAAAAGAAAATTTTATACACCACCGGAAGTAGTACTTTTCGGCTCTCTAAAAGTGGCGCTCCAAGTACATGCTGAGTGCCACTTTCTCAAAATCGAAAATAACTACTGCCAAAGTTTTGTACTAGTTTTGTACAGTTTTGTACACCCAAAAGAAAATTTTGTACACCACCGGAAGTAGTACTTTTCGGCTCTCTAAAAGTGGCGCTCCAAGTACATGCTGAGTGCCACTTTCTCAAAATCGAAAATAACTACTGCCAAAGTTTTGTACTAGTTTTGTACAGTTTTGTACACCCAAAAGAAAATTTTGTACACCACCGGAAGTGGTACTTTTCGGCTCTTTAAAAGTGGCACTCCAAGTACATGCTGGAGTGCCACTTTTTCGAAATCGAAAATAAATACTGCCAAAGTTTTGTACTAGTTTTGTACAGTTTTGTACACCCAAAAGAAAATTTTGTACACCACCGGAAGTAGTACTTTTCGGTTTTCTAAAAGTGGCACTCCAAGTACATGCTGAGTGCCACTTTCTCAAAATCGAAAATAACTACTGCCAAAGTTTTGTACTAGTTTTGTACAGTTTTGTACACCCAAAAGAAAATTTTGTACACCACCGGAAGTAGTACTTTTCGGCTCTCTAAAAGTGGCGCTCCAAGTACATGCTGAGTGCCACTTTCTCAAAATCGAAAATAACTACTGCCAAAGTTTTGTACTAGTTTTGTACAGTTTTGTACACCCAAAAGAAAATTTTGTACACCACCGGAAGTGGTACTTTTCGGTTTCTTAAAAGTGGCACACCAAGTACATGCTGGAGTGCCACTTTTTCGAAATCGAAAATAAATACTGCCAAAGTTTTGTACTAGTTTTGTACAGTTTTGTACACCCAAAAGAAAATTTTGTACACCACTAGAAGTGGTACTTTTTGACTCTCCTTTGTAGCCCTCGAGCATGTACTTGGAGTGCCACTTTTCCAAAAACAAAAATAAACACTGCCAGAGTGTTGTCCTAGTTTTGTACCGTTTTGTACACCCAAAAGAAAATTTTGTACACCACAGGAAGTGGTACTTTTTGACTCCCCTTTGTGGCCATCGAGCATGTACTTGGAGTGCCACTTTTCCAAAAAGGAAAATAAGCACTGTTTTAGTTTTGTATAGTTTTGTACACCCCAAAAAAAATATTTGTACACCACCGGAAATAGTTCTTTTTGGCTCTCCTTTGTGGCCCTCGAGCATGTACTTGGAGTGCCATTTTTCCGAAAACGAAAATAAACACTGCCAGAGTGCAGTCCTAGTTTTGTACAGTTTTGTACACTCAAAAGAAAAATTGTGTACACCACCGGAAGTAGTACTTTTTGATTTTTCTTTGTGGCCCTCGAGCATGTACTTGGAGAGCCAATTTTCCAAAATTGAAAAAAAAACACTGTTAGAGTGTTGTCCTAGTTTTGTACACCCAAAAGAAAATTTTGTACACCACCGGAAGTGGTACTTTTCGACTCTCCTTTGTGGCCCTCGAGCATGAACTTGGAGTGCCACTTTTCCAAAATTAAAAAAAAAACACTGCCAGAGTGATGTCATAGTTTTGTACACCCAAAAGAAGATTTTGTACACCACCGGAAGTGGTACTTCTTGACTCTTGATTTTCGAAGCAGTAGCTTAAATGGTTAACTAATTTGATTAATATTCCTAGTTTGTTGCATATAAAACACACTTTTGTAATAACCCAGAAGCCGAACGGCCAAGTTGGAAGAATCACCAAAAGAATTTATGCTTAAAATCTCCTTTCCCTTAATTTTCCACTCAATGAAAGTTCGAAGGTCATCTTTATAAAAAATCGTCACATTGTGATTCATCATTTGACACAAAGTAGCTCTTAGATCAACATATAGCAACAATACGTATTCGTTTAAATCTCTTTCTTTATATCAGTTCCCCACAATTACTTGCAATGTTTCTCTCTACACCCTCCCCCCATTTTTACAATCAAGGTTGTCTATAAATTTTGCTGTGACTCACTGTCAGTGTCGCTAAAATGTACAAGCTGTTAGAGAAGTAGCGGACTCTTCAGTGTGAAAATCTTTAGTTTAGAAGCAACTCGAAAGGAGGGTTAAGTTACAGGTATAAGTCACAGACTGAAATTCAAGCAATTTGAATTTCTGCGCAATGTTTTTTCAATCTAGTGGTTTTCAGTTTAAACAAAATTTTTATATTTAAGCATTGCTTTGTAGAAATAAAAAGATATTCAGTGAAACTTCGGCTATGCGTACTCCAGTTATATTTTTTGATATTTATACGTAATTCTGCATTAGTCCCGATATTTTACTGTATTTTCTAAGCTTTTCCAATTCGATAATAGCTAATTAATTCATTTATACGCTTTTTTGCGATGTACATAAATTTTGTAATTTCTGATTATCACAAACTCACAGTTCTTTGATTCGTTTACGTAACCGGTATATCACAAGTTTGAGAGAATCGAGACAGCGTTACTGAGTTCTTGGTGCAGCCAAAGTTGAACCTTCATCCCATCAAAGAAGGGTATGCTGTTTACTTTCGGTTAGCGTTCTTGTGTTCCTTCTTCGTGCAAAGTTGAACCTTGACCTCATCAGAGAGGGATATGTTGTTTAGTTTCGGTTTGGATGAAAAATTTATTTCGCAATCTTTGCTCTGAATAAAACGTGCACTTAGGCAAGCTACAACTCTTGGCATGGTGCGGACGTCTTTTTGTTGTTGTAGTTCAGAGGTGCATTTCACCAGCCCCCACCACGGAATTTTTTAATTTTTCAGACAAAATTCGTTTGTACCACGTATGAACCGGAATGAACTCGGTTTTTTTCGTTTGAACCGCAAAAGTTTTGGAGATATTTAAAAAACAAAGTGGTGTGGGGGGGGACGATAGCCCCCCCACCACCACCATGGAATTTTAAAATTTTTTTTGCACCATTCGTTTGTACCACGTATGAACCGGAATGAACTCAATTTTTTTCGTTTGAACCGCAATAGTTTTTGAGTTATTTAAAAAACAAAGTGGGGGCTGGTGAAATGGTACCCCCAAAAAATAGATATTTCAAATTTCAGCATAGCCATTCGTTAATAAATCGTATGAACCGGAATGAACTCCATTTTCATCGTTTGAACCACAATAGTTTTTGAGATATTTAACAAATAATATTGAGAATTTGCATATAAATATAGGAGGCCGACCATTTCACCAGCCCCCCCCCCCCCATGGAAATTCAAAATTTCGAAATAGCCATTCGTTAGTAAATCGTATGAACCGGAATGAACTCCATTTCTATCGTTTGAACCGCAATAGTTTTTGAGATATTTAAAAAATAATATTGAGAATTTGCATATATACAGAAAGACCGACCATTTCACCAGCCCCCCACCATGGAAATTAAAAATTTCAAAATAGGCATTCGTTAGCAAATCGTATGAACTGAAAAGGACTCCGTTTTCATCGTTTGAACCGCAGTAGGTTTTGAGATATTTAAAAAATAATGTTACAGGCCTATCATTTCACCCGCCCCCCTCATCATGGAAATTCAAAATTCCGAAATAGCCATTCGTTAGTAAATCGTATGAACAGGAATGAACTCCATTTTTATCGTTTGAACCGCAATAGTTTTTGAAATATTTAATAAATAATAGAATTTACATATACGCACAGAGACCGACCATTTCACCAGCCCCCACCCCCATGGAAATTCAAAATTTCAAAATAGCCATTCGTTAGCAAATCGTATGAACCGAAAAGAACTCCATTTTCATCGTTTGAACCGCAATAGTTTTTGAGATATTTAAAAAAGAATGTCCCAGGCCTACACCATTTACCCCCCCCTTCATCATGGAAATTCAAAATTCCGAAATAGCCATTCGTTAGTAAATCGTATGAACAGGAATGAACTCCATTTTTATCGTTTGAACCGCAATAGTTTTTGAGATATTTAAAAAATAATATTAAGATTTTGCATATATACAGAGAGACCAGCCCCCCACCATGGAAATTCAAAATTTCAAAATAGCCATTCGTTAGCAAATTGTATGAACCGAAAAGAACTCCATTTTCATCGTTTGAACCGCAATAGTTTTTGAGAAATTTAACAAATAATATTACAGGCCTACCATTTCACACCCTCCCCCTCATCATGGAAATTCAAAATTCCGAAATAGCCATTCGTTAGTAAATCGCATGAATAGGAATGAACTCCATTTTTATCGTTTGAACCGCAACAGTTTTTTTTATTGGAGATTTAACGACCACCGTGAGCAACTCAATGGGCTATAAGCAGTCGCCCGTCCCTAATTCAGGGTCACTGGTTCCAGGGAAGGGAGAGAGCCAGTGCCGTAAAACAAACACAACATTCATGCCTCACCGGGAGTCGAACCCGGACCCTGTTCGAACGAATGATCAGAGTCCGTCGCTTAGACCTCTGCGTCACCGGAGCGGCCAACAGTTTTTGATAGATTTTAAAAAAAAAAAAAGTTTGAGAAAATTGGGGGACGACCATTGCACACACCCCCATGGAAAAATTCAAAATTTCAAAATAGCCATTCGTTAGCAAATCGTATGAACCGAGGGGAAATCCATTTTCATCGTTTGAACCACAACAGTTTTTGAGAAAAAAATAACAATATTGAGAACTTATGTATATATATATTCGAGACCGACCATCACCCCCCTCTCACCATGTAAATTCATTAAAAATTTCAAGATAGTCATTCGTTAGTAAATGGTGTGAACCGGAATAAACGCCATTTTCATAGTTTGAAAAGCAATAGTTTTGGAGATGTTTAAAAAAGAATGTTAGTAGCCCACGATTTCACCTGCCTCCCCCCCCGCCCACCCCAACCTGGACATTTCCCATTTCAGGATAGCTATTCGTTAGCAGGTGTGAATCAGAAAGATCTCCTTCTTCATCGTTCGAATCTTGATAGATTTTGAGATATTTGTAATAAGGGTAATGGAGGATAATAAAGAAGTAATTTGTTTTGCACAAAGTCTTTCATTCGTTCCTGACATTAGCTGAAAGAACTCCCCGTTTCTAGCTTTGAACCCCAGCAGTTGAAAAGACATTCCAAAAACAACGTGACGTTGCTTTATTAGGTATCGAGGACTAGTACACAGGAGAACGGAAAATAAATGGCATGATAAAACAATAAGAATAACGGTACTGGACGAGCAGCACAAAGCAGTCTGTAAAAGCCAATCAGGACATACAAAGATAAACGAAGCTGAACGAGCAGCACAAGGCAATCTGTGATAGGCGAAGCACACTGGAACAGTCACTGAGCAGAAGGAACGACGGACATGGAGATGGAGAATACATCGAACTGGAAGCTGCTTTTCATGCTTCGGGGCGCAGCATGAAAAGCAGAAAACGAGGTGCAACAGATAACACTTGCAAAGATGGCATGGTGTAGGTAACAGCACGGGGCAATCAATTAGCATGAGGCAAAGCAATAACGATAAGTATCGGACGAGATGAGTCACACTGGATGAGCAAGTAACGTAGCACAACAGTAGAAGGTATGCTGAGGCACATGGCATGACATAAGACAAATGCTCGACGAGACAGGAAAAACAAACCCACGGAACACCTGAAAAAACTAACTGGGTGCGAACAGCAACATAGAGCAATCCAGGACAGTGACGAAAGGTATAAGAGAAGAATCGCGCATAACAATGCACATAGGAAGAAGCTCTGTGAACAAAACGATGTGACGGGTTCACGGAAGTAGGCACCGGGCGGATGTTTGAAAGAACCGAGATGTGGAGAAAACGGAGAAAACATGGCGGTACATAGGATACAACGGAAAGAAAAAGGTTGGGTACAACGCATAACAGAAACATGCAAAGGAGTTAGACGGAACAGCAGCAAGGCAAAGACGACAGGAAGCGAAACATCATGCAAGTGCAGACAGAAACTAATCGGTCAGAACCAGATCAATGAGGCGATTTTGAGTATCACCAAGGTAGCAATTAAAAAAACTTTAATAACGAAATATCTCAGGGGTAAGATCTCGTGAAGTCAACGAAAACTTGGAGGAAGCAGCGAATATCCTCGATCATATTCGAGTAATCAGCTGGATCATGTGAGTCAAGAAGGGGATCCAAACCAGCGTCACAAGAAGAGGCAAAGAACAAGGGTTGGCAGCATCTGGGAAGAGAATCTTCGAATACCCAGGGACAGCTTGGAGGCGAGCGACAATTGCAGTGGAAACGGAGGGAGTACCAATAAGGTCGGCGAAAGCAGCAACAGTAGAATTAGGAGCGGAACCTGAAGAACGATGAAGAGAAGGCTGAGCGACCGCGGTTCGCTTAGTACGAGTCTCTCGATTAGAGCGACGACGGCACTTCTTATTAGAAGCAGTACCAACAGGGACGTGGTGATCAAGAAGGAGTAACCGACAGCAAGTGAGAAGTCTGACAAGGAAGATCTGGATCATGTGCGCATAACGCAAGCAAAGAGGCAACTGATGGGGCAACAGGAGCTGGTGAAGGTGAGGCTTCACACAAATCCAGAAGAGTAGCTGTGCTGGAAAGCGGGGACCGATCACGGGACCAGAAATCGAAAGGAAGGCAACAATACTAGAGGCATCAGAAGAGCTCGGAGAAGGTGAAACGGGCGGAGAACACACCGGAGTACTGGAACGGCTGAAGAAAGGATGAACGTCTGAGGGCGACGAGGCTGACGTACACAGCGAAGATGATGGAGCAGAGAATCCTGGGGTTGGGATTGACGAGGTGACGTGCGAAAACAAAGAAGGCAGCACCTGAACAGGCGGAGAAAGGTCGGCAACGGGATGTGACAAAGCACAGACAACAGACGACGAAGAAGAAAGCAAGACAGACGAAGGCACCGAAGCAGGAGCAGTAGATCCAGATGTATCCACAAGAGGCAACGCTAGTGGAGAAGGAAAAAGACCTGCAGAGGAAGGCAACGACAATCGAGATGAAGACTAAGAAGGTGGAAGCGAAACAAGCGCAGGCGTGGTGCCCGGAAGTGAAGAAGGGGTTCTGTGATGGGCACTTGAGCAGCCGTTGAGGAAGAACAAGAAGAGGTGAGCGGACACTGCAAGCGATGATGACCAGGCGTTTTACATGAGAAGCAATGATACGCAGTGAACACGTTTATAACGACATTGTGATAAACACAAAGCACCTGGAAAGCAGTGGGGCAGGAAGTAATGGAGTCCATATCAGGGAAGAGAACTAAGGCTTGGCATCGGAAGCCTAAATAAGGACGATCACCTTGATCGGCGGGGAGCGTGCGAATAACACAAACAATGCGCCCACACCGAGAAAGAAATGCATGTAAAACCGTCGTCGGGGCTGACGTTCGCAAATGGAGGACTTTGCTATGACATTTGTTACAGTTCAAACTGTGGTTACGAAGATACTGCAATATCGGAAAGTATGTTTACAATTAATCCCGCGGATGCTGACTGACCACCATAAGGAAGAATGTATGGGTTGGAGTTTGAACCACTTGCTGCGTTACAAAGCAGAGGGTGATGCATTTATATCGCGCATAGTGGCAGGTGACGAATCGCGGTGCCACCACTTTGAGCCATCCAGCAAACCAGCGAGCATGCAATGGAAACATCCCGGATCACCAAAACACATAAAATTCAAGTCACAGGACTCCGCCGGGGAGGTTATGCTGACCGCATTTTTTGACCATGAAGGGCTTTTGTTGGTGGACTTTAAAGAGCCTCACGTGAACAGCAATGCCAACCACTACATCGACACAGTGGACAAGCTGCATAAAGCAATCAAGAATGGGTGACCTGGCATGCTTTCGCGTGGTGTGATTCTGTTGCACACATTATGCAGGATGCGTTAGCACGGAAAGGGTGAGAGGTTCTGCACCACCCAGCCTATAGCCCGGATCTGTCAACATGTGACTTTCATGTTGACAGATCCAAATGGTTCAAGGAGAAACTAAAGTTCCTCTTTCCAGACGGTATGCGTCGTCTTTCCCAGCAATGGGATGCGTCGTCTTTCCAAGCAATGGGATGCGTGCTAATTCTGCCACACCTGCGGATGTAACTCTTCGTTCGTTTATATCGAACTGAAAAGTGGACATCTCTTCTACTATCGTGGGACAGATACTGGCAGAACCAGTGGTGTTGGATTTATAATAAACAAGAAACTGAAGGATAAAGTTGTAGAAGTTGAAAGTTCCTCTGACAGAGCTGCACGACTTGTTATCCAACTCTCGAAAAGATACCAGGCTCAGATTATTCAAACTTATGCACCCACCACAAGTCATCCTGAAGAAGAAATTGAAGAATTTTATGAGGAAATTTGTCATCTAAATAATAAAGGTAAGCAGCACTTGAAAATAATTATGGGAGATTTCAATGCAAAAATAGGGCAACGGCAACAGAATGAAACTTCAGTAGGTAAATTCGGTCACGGCAACAGAAACCAGCGTGGAAATACTCTCGTTGAGTTTGCAGAGGCAGAAGGGTTTTTCATCTTGAACTCCTTCTTCAAGAAAAAGCCACACAGGAAATGGACATGGAGACATCCAAATGGGACGACAAGTGAAATTGATTTTATTATGTGTAACAAAAAATTCGTCATAGAAGACTGCAGTGTGCTAAACAAGTTCAACACAGGTAGTGACCATAGATTGGTGAGATGTAAGATGCACCTCAACACTAAACTTGAACGTGGCAAGCTCATAAGACAAACAAAATCTATTGACATAACCAACCTTAAAAAACACCATAATACCTTCAAGTTGGAACTGAAGAACAGGTTCTCTGCTTTAGAAGGCCTAACATCGGAAGAAGTGGACATCTCTGAAGTTAACAGAACAGTAACCAAAGCTCTTATGGAAACAGCAACAAAATTAGCTGTGTCTAAGAACAAGTTGCATGTAAATAAATTATCAGGAAAAACGAAAATGTTGATGCAAAAAAGAAGAGAGATGAGGACAACTAAAGAAGATGTGACTTCCAAAGTGGAATATATAGAGCTATGAAAGACAGTAAGAAAAAGTATCACTGAAGACGTAAGAAAATTCAACTGTGAACTAGTGAGGAAAGCAATTGAAAACAACCAAAGCCTAAAGATAGCAAAGGGACATCTCAGTAAGGAAAGAAAACAGATTATGGCACTGAGAAAAGAAGATGGTTCTGTAACAAGAAATAGAGGCGAAAGTTTGACAAGAGTGAAAGATTTCTACTCCAAATTATATGAAAGGGATGATACATGCACTCCAGACATCATGAAAGATACCAGTACCAGAGTTCCTCCAGTCCTTCCAGCAGAAGTTGCACATGCAATCAAGAACATGAAGCGGGGAAAAGCTCCAGGAGAAGATGGAATTACTGTAGACATCATACAAGAAGCAAGTGGAGAAATCGAAACAGTACTCGCCCAAATTTTCACTCGATGCCTTAATGAAGGAAAGATTCCTGAGGATTGGAACACCGCTACAATGATCCTGCTACGTAAGAAAGGTGACATTGAGGATCTCGGAAACTACAGACCTATCAGCCTCCTATCAGTAGTTTATAAAATCTTCACTAAAGTTCTTTCACACCGCTTGAAGGTAACACTGGACATGGCTCAACCGAGAGAACAAGCTGGATTCAGGAGTGGCTACAGCACAATAGATCATATCCATGTACTGAGAGAACTAGTTGAAAGAGCGAGGGAATATGAACTTCCATTGTGCATGGCTTTTATCGATTATGAAAAAGCCTTTGATTCGGTGAAACCATCAGCAGTTACAATGGCTCTGAAATCCTGCGGTATTGAAGATGCATACATTAATATTATTAATAACATCTATGAAAATGCAAGTGCAAATATTCGGCTGTTTGAAAATACAACACACATAAAAATTGGAAAGAGAGTGAGACAAGGTGACACCATATCTCCGAAGTTCTTTAATGCCACATTGGAAAAGGTCTTTCAATACTGAACTGGGAAAACAAAGGGATAAAGATTAATGGAGATTATCTAACCCACCTTTGTTTTGCTGATAACGTAGTCATTTTTGCAACTACCCCATCAGAGCTGCAGAGTATGATCCACGATCCAGGAACTGACAAGAGTAAAGAAGTGGGATTAAAAATAAACTTCCAGAAGACAAAAGTGATGTTCAATGCTTTTACAAGAAATGAAGATTTATCGATTGATGGAGATAAGCTGGAGATAACAGACACGTACGTTTATCTTGGACAGCAGATATCAAGTAAGGGTCACATTGATGAAGAAATTAGTCGGCGTACAAAACTTGCCTGGAGAGCTTTTTGAAGAAACATCATAATTTTTAAGAGCAATATGCCATTATGTCTTAAAAGAAAAGTGTTTGATCAATGCATCCTTCCAGTGCTTACGTATGGTGCAGAGACGTGGACCTTAACTAAAAGAGACATACAAAGACTGCAGACAACTCAAAGCAGCATGGACAGGTGCATGCTTGGTGTAACCAGGAGAGATAAGAAGAGGAACTCGTGAATCCGAAAAATGACAAGAGTGGAAGACATCATGATCAGAGTAAAATCCCTGAAATGGCAATGGGCTGGACATACTGCCAGAAGGACAGACCATCGATGGACAGCCGAAATTTTAGATTGGATTCCAAGGGACAGGAAAAAACCCAGAAGAAGACCACATGGGAGATGGTGGATGAAATTCGAAAGTACGCGGGAGTGACATGGAGGAGACTGGCACAAGACAGACCGTTGTGGAGAAAATTTGGGGAGACCTTCGTCCAGCAGTGGATTGATAATGGTTGACAATGATATATATATATCATCATCATTGTCAACTGCTTTGAATCCACTACTGGATGAAGGTCTCCCCAGCCGCCCCGGTGGCGCAGTGGTCTAAGGCGCTGGCCTCGATCGTTCGTCCGTAAGGGGTCCGGGTTCGAATCCCGGTCAGGCATGGATGTTGTGTTTGTCTTACGGCACTGGCTCTCTCCCTTCCCTGGAACCAGTGACCCTGAATTAGGGACGGGCGACTGCTTATAGCCCATTGAGTTGCTCACGGTGGTCGTTAAATCTCCAAGAAAAAAAAACTGTTGCGGTTCAAACGATAAAAATGGAGTCCATTCCTGTTCATACGATTTACTAACGAATGGCTATTTCGGAATTTTGAATTTCCATGATGAGGGGGGGGGTGAAATGGTCGGCCTGTAACATTATTTGTTAAATATCTGAAAAACTATTGCGGTTCAAACGAAGAAAATGGAGTTCTTTTCGGTTTATACGATTAGCTAACGAATGATTATTTTGAAATTTTGAATTTCCATGATGAAATGGGGGTGGGGGGGGGTAAATGGTGTAGGCCTGTGACATTCTTTTTTAAATATCTCAAAAGCTATTGCGGTTCAAACGATGAAAATGGAGTTCTGTTCGGCTCATACGATTTGCTAACGAATGGCTATTTTGAAATTTTGAATTTTCATGGGGGTGGGGGGCTGGTGAAATGGTCGGTCTTTCTGTATATATGCAAATTCTCAATATTATTTTTTAAATATCTCAAAAACTATTGCGGTTCAAACGATAGAAATGGAGTTCATTCCGGTTCATACGATTTACTAACGAATGGCTATTTCGAAATTTTGAATTTCCATGGGGGGGGGGGGGGGCTGGTGAAATGGTCGGCCTCCTATATTTATATGCAAATTCTCAATATTATTTGTTAAATATCTCAAAAACTATTGTGGTTCAAACGATGAAAATGGAGTTCATTCCGGTTCATACGATTTATTAACGAATGGCTATGCTGAAATTTCAAATATCTATTTTTAGGGGGTACCATTTCACCAGCCCCCCCCCCCACTTTGTATTTTAAATAACTCAAAAACTATTGCGGTTCAAACGAAAAAATTGAGTTCATTCCGGTTCATACGTGGTACAAACGAATGGTGCAAAAAAATTTTTAAAATTCCATGGTGGGGAGGGCTATCGTTTCACCCCCCCCCCCCCCCCCCAAAACACACACCACTTTGTTTTTTAAATATCTCCAAAACTTTTGCGGTTCAAACGAAAAAAACCGAGTTCATTCCGGTTCATACGTGGTACAAACGAATTTTGTCTGAAAAATTAAAAAATTCCGTGGTGGGGGGCTGGTGAAATGCACCTCTGAACTACAACAACAAAAAGACGTCCGCACCATGCCAAGAGTTGTAGCTTGCCTAAGTGCACGTTTTATTCAGAGCAAAGATTGCGAAATAAATTTTTCATCCAAACCGAAACTAAACAACATATCCCTCTCTGATGAGGTCAAGGTTCAACTTTGCACGAAGAAGGAACACAAGAACGCTAACCGAAAGTAAACAGCATACCCTTCTTTGATGGGATGAAGGTTCAACTTTGGCTGCACCAAGAACTCAGTAACGCTGTCTCGATTCTCTCAAACTTGTGATATACCGGTTACGTAAACGAATCAAAGAACTGTGAGTTTGTGATAATCAGAAATTACAAAATTTATGTACATCGCAAAAAGCGTATAAATGAATTAATTAGCTATTATCGAATTGGAAAAGCTTAGAAAATACAGTAAAATATCGGGACTAATGCAGAATTACGTATAAATATCAAAAAATATAACTGGAGTACGCATAGCCGAAGTTTCACTGAATATCTTTTTATTTCTACAAAGCAATGCTTAAATATAAAAATTTTGTTTAAACTGAAAACCACTAGATTGAAAAAACATTGCGCAGAAATTCAAATTGCTTGAATTTCAGTCTGTGACTTATACCTGTAACTTAACCCTCCTTTCGAGTTGCTTCTAAACTAAAGATTTTCACACTGAAGAGTCCGCTACTTCTCTAACAGCTTGTACATTTTAGCGACACTGACAGTGAGTCACAGCAAAATTTATAGACAACCTTGATTGTAAAAATGGGGGGGAGGGTGTAGAGAGAAACATTGCAAGTAATTGTGGGGAACTGATATAAAGAAAGAGATTTAAACGAATACGTATTGTTGCTATATGTTGATCTAAGAGCTACTTTGTGTCAAATGATGAATCACAATGTGACGATTTTTTATAAAGATGACCTTCGAACTTTCATTGAGTGGAAAATTAAGGGAAAGGAGATTTTAAACATAAATTCTTTTGGTGATTCTTCCAACTTGGCCGTTCGGCTTCTGGGTTATTACAAAAGTGTGTTTTATATGCAACAAACTAGGAATATTAATCAAATTAGTTAACCATTTAAGCTACTGCTTCGAAAATCAAGAGTCAAAAAGTACCACTTCCGGTGGTGTACAAAATCTTCTTTTGGGTGTACAAAACTATGACATCACTCTGGCAGTGTTTTTTTAATTTTGGAAAAGTGGCACTCCAAGTTCATGCTCGAGTGCCACAAAGGAGAGTCGAAAAGTACCACTTCCGGTGGTGTACAAAATTTTCTTTTGGGTGTACAAAACTAGGACAACACTCTAACAGTGTTTTTTTTTCAATTTTGGAAAATTGGCTCTCCAAGTACATGCTCGAGGGCCACAAAGAAAAATCAAAAAGTACTACTTCCGTTGGTGTACACAATTTTCTTTTGAGTGTACAAAACTGTACAAAACTAGGACTGCACTCTGGCAGTGTTTATTTTCGTTTTCGGAAAAATGGCATTCCAAGTACATGCTCGAGGGCCACAAAGGAGAGCCAAAAAGAACTATTTCCGGTGGTGTACAAATATTTTTTGGGGTGTACAAAACTGTACAAAACTAAAACAGTGCTTATTTTCCTTTTTGGAAAAGTGGCACTCCAAGTACATGCTCGAGGGCCACAAAGGGGAGTCAAAAAGTACTACTTCCTGTGGTGTACAAAATTTTCTTTTGGGTGTACAAAACTGTACAAAACTAGGACAACACTCTGGCAGTGTTTATTTTTGTTTTTGGAAAAGTGGCACTCCAAGTACATGCTCGAGGGCTACAAAGGAGAGTCAAAAAGTACCACTTCTAGTGGTGTACAAAATTTTCTTTTGGGTGTACAAAACTGTACAAAACTAGTACAAAACTTTGGCAGTATTTATTTTCGATTTCGAAAAAGTTGCACTCCAGCATGTACTTGGAGTGCCACTTTTAAAGAGCCGAAAAATACCACTTCCGGTGGTGTACAAAATTTTCTTTTGGGTGTACAAAACTGTACAAAACTAGTACAAAACTTTGGCAGTAGTTATTTTTGATTTTGAGAAAGTGGCACTCAGCATGTACTTGGAGCGCCACTTTTAGAGAGCCGAAAAGTACTACTTTTGGTGGTGTACAAAATTTTCTTTTGGGTGTACAAAACTGTACAAAACTAGTACAAAACTTTGGCAGTAGTTATTTTCGATTTTGAGAAAGTGGCACTCAGCATGTACTTGGAGCGCCACTTTTAGAGAGCCGAAAAGTACTACTTCCGGTGGTGTACAAAATTTTCTTTTGGGTGTACAAAACTGTACAAAACTAGTACAAAACTTTGGCAGTAGTTATTTTCGATTTTGAGAAAGTGGCACTCAGCATGTACTTGGAGTGCCACTTTTAGAGAACCGAAAAGTACTACTTCCGGTGGTGTACAAAATTTTCTTTTGGGTGTACAAAACTGTACAAAACTAGTACAAAACTTTGGCAGTATTTATTTTCGATTTCGAAAAAGTGGCACTCCAGCATGTACTTGGAGTGCCACTTTTAAAGAGCCGAAAAGTACCACTTCCGGTGGTGTAAAAAATTTTCTTTTGGGTGTACAAAACTGTACAAAACTAGTACAAAACTTTGGCAGTAGTTATTTTCGATTTTGAGAAAGTGGCACTCAGCATGTTCTTGGAGCGCCACTTTTAGAGAGCCGAAAAGTACTACTTCCGGTGGTGTACAAAATTTTCTTTTGGGTGTACAAAACTGTACAAAACTAGTACAAAACTTTGGCAGTATTTATTTTCGATTTCGAAAAAGTGGCACTCCAGCATGTACTTGGAGTGCCACTTTTAAAGAGCCGAAAAATACCACTTCCGGTGGTGTACAAAATTTTCTTTTGGGTGTACAAAACTGTACAAAACTAGTACAAAACTTTGGCAGTAGTTATTTTCGATTTTGAGAAAGTGGCACTCAGCATGTACTTGGAGCGCCACTTTTAGAGAGCCGAAAAGTACTACTTCCGGTGGTGTACAAAATTTTCTTTTGGGTGTACAAAACTGTACAAAACTAGTACAAAACTTTGGCAGTAGTTATTTTCGATTTTGAGAAAGTGGCACTCAGCATGTACTTGGAGTGCCACTTTTAGAAAAGCCGAAAAGTACTACTTCCGGTGGTGTACAAAATTTTCTTTTGGGTGTACAAAACTGTACAAAACTAGTACAAAACTTTGGCAGTATTTATTTTCGATTTCGAAAAAGTGGCACTCCAGCATGTACTTGGAGTGCCACTTTTAAAGAGCCGAAAAGTACCACTTCCGGTGGTGTACAAAATTTTCTTTTGGGTGTACAAAACTGTACAAAACTTGTACAAAACGTTGGCAGCGTTGATTTCTTATTTTGGAAAAGTGGCACTCCAAGTACATGTATCTCAATCTCACACTCCTGGAAAGTGCTATTCATCAAGCATGGTCTCAGATTCCACAAACCATCTATCAACATCTCGTGGAGTCCATGCCACGAAGAATCGACGCAGTATTAAAGGCAAAAGGTGGCCCAACGAAGTACTGAGGGGATGGTCATAATAAAGTGGCCACTCAGCCTATACATGAAATCAAGCTCTATACATAAATTACAACTCTTACCATTACCTCATGTGCAAATTTTTATTTGCGATCAGGAACCGATCGCAAATAAAAATTCGCAGTCAGCCATAATTCAAAACGAAATCTTAAGCGCAAAACGAGTTTTTTCTGGTCAGCGGTATTCTTTTTAGTGCCCGTGTGGAGTAGCTAGTAATCACGTGCGCTTTGGCGTAAGGTCGATGCCACCTCCAAATAGTTGAATTAACAAAATATAGCCAACAAAACAATTCCGATGGAGTTTGGGTAAAGCAACAAAATAAATCGACAAAACAGCTCAGCAAAACTATTTTGTTGTTTCAAACAAACTTTTTTCTCAGTGTGGACGCTGTACTTTTGCTTGTAACTTCACTTCTGTTACTGGTAATAACATTCCGTAAAAATAGTTGAATTCAGCCTAAAATTTCCTTTAAAATGATGTATAATATGTATTCCTGACTTTATCATTACGCTGTATATAAGTTGACTTCAAACATAAAAAATTTGACTTTCAGTCTACTGATGCAAGACTTTTTGCCACGATTGTATTTATTTGGTCATTGAATTAAGGATAAAAGCTTCAAAATGACAAGCACGTGCGTCGTTAGATACAAAGAAAAATGGCAAAAGATTGTGTGTAATGGAGGAACTTTCCGTCCTGTAAATTGGAATGTTGTAAACTTACAACTGAAACATGTTTTCCAGTTGTTAAAAACGTCTGTTGCATCGGACATGCACATAATTCTATTGTTGAGGAAGCGTCAGAGCGGTTGAAGATCTTGGGCATGGGTAATGACTAAATTTGCGCTTAACAATCGGCTTTGGAAAGATATAATGAGCTGCTACTTAAGGTAGCTCGAAATATCATTCGCAGATGAAAGAAGGCCATTTTCCGTATTTATAGTGGCCTTTGAGATAGAATTTAAAGTATGTAGGACGGTTTCGTACCTCGTTACGGATTCTGAGTTTGTATATTCAGCACTGAGTTATTCTTGTGAAGAGGCCATTGAAATAAGGACTTTTTTTCTGTAGCGGCGATTGAACTCTTTGCAGCAGTGAACGCCTTCGCTGAAGTAATGCAATTAACTCTTTCATTGGCAAAGAATTTGGCTTCGAACTGCTGCTACTTTCTTAGTGTTTGTCCACTATCCGGTTTTATTTCAATAAAATCCACTTGAGGCAAATATCTACCTTCCTCAAACCTTTTCAAATGAGCACATTTTTGTATTTTCATATTGAAAGTTAGCGCCATTCATTTCTTCGGAAAATATCTGCTGAGAGGAATATACAAAGTCACTTTACAACTTTGCACATATATTACGGATACACTGTATGAGATAGACAAATGTGGTTGAGCACATAAGTAACAGCAGAGACTAAAGTTTTGTCTACCTCATTCCAAAAGCTCAATATGCGCACCATTTGTTGCGCGTAGAACATCTAACCGAAACTCCAGCTCCAACCATGTGCGCTGCAGCATGTCCTTAGTAATGGTCGAAATGGCATAGTTGATCCTCGATTTGAGGTCATCGATGCCCTGCCCCTTTGTCTGATACACGATATCCATCACATATCCCATGCAATTGGACCATCCCGTCCAATCCACCTCCCAGGGAATGTTGTGTATAAAAAGTGCCGAACGTGCCGCTTCCAATGTGGTGGCGCCCCGTCTTGTTGGAATATCACGCTTAGTTGAACGCCCTCCAACTGTAGCACAACATACTCACGCGAAACATCCAGGTAAACATCTGCCGTCACTGTTTTTGAAGAAAAATGGCTCAAGGACTCGGTTATGCATAACACCGCACCACACCTTCACTTTAGGACTGTCTCTTGCAAGTTCCATAAACGCATAAGGATTTTCAGACCCCCAAATCCTGACATTGTGTCTGTTTAACTGCCCAGAGACATGAAAAGTTGCCTCATCCGTAAAACAAACATGTGTGAGAAACTAGGGATCTTCACTGAGTCTGTCCAGTATCGTTACTGCGAATTCTTTTCGTCGTGGTCTATCGTTCGCCTCAAGGGCTTGTAACAGTTGCACTTCGTATGCATATAAGCGTAGATTTCTGTGTAGCACCCTGTGCACCGTGGACCGGGACATTTGTTGTCCTCTGGCAGCTGAACGAATGGACTTCTTCGGGCTTCGTGAAAATGAATCACGTACACGTTCGATGTCTTCATTCGATGTTCGTGGGCGCCCACTACGATCTTGATCCAACACGGACCCTGGCTCCTTGAAATTCTGGTGCCATTGGTGGATACTAGGTCAAGATGTCGGGGTTTTCCCATACTTAGTCCGGAAATGTCGTTGCGTTTGTGTATCAGATTTGTTTCGATGAACCAAGCGACACACTGCGCTCTCTCTTGTGGGGACCACATTTTCATAGAACAGTATCTGCTATGTCAGTGAGGGACCGATAACAAAAAACGATAATGTCAATTAAAACTTTGATATTTACAGTATATTATACAACAAATACCATGAACTTACATAGTACAGGGTGTCCGTAATAAATGTGCAAAGTTGTGAAGAGGCTTCGTGGACACCCTGTATATCAAAAAATAAATGAAATAAAAAAGGAACACCTTTCTTAACTCTCTGCTAGGATTTTAGAATAACAACTTTCGATTGAAATGTTTAATCGAAAGTTGTTACAAAAATCTTTCAATTGTTAAAATATTTTCAGAATTTTATTTTATTTTTTTTATTTTTTTTGAAGAGTGGAAAACGCTTTCTTTTCGAATTGAAGAAAAAAGTGTCTTTTTTAAATATTTTTTTTTTCACAGATTTTTTTTTTTTTTTTTTTAGGGCTTGTACCGCGCCAAGCCGATTTCGTTGACCTGTCAAGTCAGGGATTCTTTCAGTGACCTGAAATGATATCTTGTCTAGATAACTACACAATGGGGTTAAAAATGTGTTTTATTTTGCTAGTTTGGTTTTAACAAATTTTTTTTCGTATCATTATATAATCTCTGTTAATATATAAAGAGAGAAACTTTGTTTGTGTTTGAGGAAATATCGAAAACTACTAAACCGATTTGGATAATACTTTCACCGTTGGGAAGCTTATTTCTTTCCGGTGGACATAGGCTATTTCGTTTAGTTTTTATTATTTTTGGCCGTACTACCGAATCAGATCGCTGAATTAGTTTACGATTTCCCGTGTATCGTTCCGCTTTGTTTACATACAACCTGATCACACCCAACGTGAAAGAAAGTAGTTCGCGATAATATACGGAATTTTTGTTCCTAATCTCGAAAACTACTGAACCGATTTGGATAATTCTTTCACCGTTGGAAAGCTTACTTCTTTCCGGTGGACATAGGCTATTTCGTTTATCTATACTAATACTAATAATATATAAAGAGAGAAACTTTGTGTGTTTGAGTTAATCTCGAAAACTACTGAACCGATTTGGATAATACTTTCACCGTTGGGCAGCTTATTTCTTTCTGGTGGACATAGGCTATTTCGTTTGGTTTTTATTATTTTTGGCTGTTTTACCGAATCAGGTCGCTTTCAAGTAGTTCCCGATTTCCCGTGTATCGTTCCGCTTTGTTTACAAACAACCTGACCACACCCAACGTGAAAGAAAGTAGGTTACGATAATATACAGATTTTTTTTACTAATCTCGAAAACTGCTGAACCGATTTGGATAATTCTTTCACCGTTGAGAAGCTTACTTCTTTCCGGTGGACATAGGCTGTATCGTTTATTTTTTATTATTTTTGACTGTACTACCGGACCAGAACGCTTTCAAGTAGTTCCCGATTCCCGTGTATAGTTCTGCTTACGGCGGATTGTACAAAGAAAGTGCCATGGTAACATAAAAAAAAATTACTTATGACAATAATAATTAGCAATGGCAAATCTGTGGGTCAGTAGCTTTCATTTAAAATAAAAATCATGAAAATCGCTCCAGTGGGTGTCGCTGGCGGATTGTAGAAAGAAACGGCCTTATGTTTTAAATATGTAGATTCTCGCCAATATGCGGAGGGCCGTCCTGGTGGCGCAGTGATCTAAGCTCTGGCTTCTGGTTACTCGTCCGAGATGAGTTCGAATCCCGGTGAGGCATGGATGTTGCGTTTGTCTCACAGCACTGGCTCCGTCCCTTCCCTGGAACCAGTGGCTCTAAATCAGAGACGGGAGACTGTTATTTAAAATAAAAATTTTAAGTAATGAACTATTTTGTTTTTTAATTTAAAATCAATTGCGGAAAGAATGGTGATAAAAATATTGGGATTATAAAAAATAAGGGTTCCAATCCAAGTTCCAACTTCTGCTGTATTAGTAAGAGAAGCTGAGAAAATAATTTTTTTGCCCAAGTGGTTTCGATGTCTGCCCAGCTCATTGGGTTAGGCGCGCATTGCCCATGGCCCCTTAGAGGGAATACTGAACTGAACTGACACCTCACAATTTCATGTATGACTTCTGCCTACAGAGAAGGTTTAGGCCCAAACCACCTACAGCGAGTCCGCTTCTTGGGTAGGGCACAGAAACGGAAGGATTGAGAGCAAGTCAGCGACTTTGACAAAACAGTTTGTAAGTGACAGAAAGCACAGTAGATGGCGTTGAAAGTTAAAATATCGACTGAACACGATAAAACACATACAGCTGTATGTAGCACACATACACTACATGTACTTAAGCTTTACTGATGAAAACACACACCACATGAGATCTTTCGAGGATCACAATGTCCCCATCCTCAGATGTTACATTTACGAGTAAGACCAAGATATACTGTATATATACAACACGATCGTCAGAAACCAGCAATAACGCAACACCATCTAGGATTTAGACAGTGCATTTAAAATAAATCATGAAAATGTTTAAATAAAATAGTCCATGGTTCCGATATAACTTTAGGGACATAATCATTACAGCAACGAGATCCGAATGATGCAATATATAGGCTCTCCATAAATAATAACAGTGAGAACTTACCTGGAGAGTTTATAATGTATACCTCATTCCACTTTGGAGTATAGGAACCGGTCGCAACCATACGAGACAAGGCGGTTGTTAACTTGCCATTACGAACATCATATTTATGCTCCAGACACTAATGATACTGTATATATTGGTTCTACAAATAGGAGCTTGAGTACTAGTCAGGGAGCATAAATATGATGTTCGTAATGGCAAGTTAACAACCGCCTTGTCTCGTCTGGTTGCGACCGGTTCCTATACTCCAAAGTGGAATGAGGTATCCGTTATAAACTCTCCAGGTAAGTTCTCACTGTTATTATTTATGGAGAGCCTATATATTGCATCATTCGGATCTCGTTGCTGTAATGATTATGTCCCTAAAGTTATATCGGAACCATGGACTATTTTATTTAAACATTTTCATGATTTATTTTAAATGCACTGTGTAAATCCTAGATGGCGTTGCGTTATTGCTGGTTTCTGACGATGGTGTTGTATATATATAGTATATCTTGGTCTTACTCGTGAATGTAACATTTGAGGATGGGGACGTTGTGATCCTCGAAAGATCTCATGTGGTGTGTGTTTTCATCAGTAAAGCTTAAGTACATGTGCTGTATGTGTGCTACATATCCGTTTTATCGTGTTCAGTCGATATTTTAACTTTCAACATTTTTAACACGAATCATCCTTCATCAAGTAGATGGCGCCACCGTACAAGTACGATTTTGCTCATAGAGTGGTGAGAGAAATTAGTGGGAGTAAGGAAATGGACACCTTTATATGTAACCGGGGGATCCTTACCCGGGGGCCGTCATTTAACGTGCTCGTCCGATACACGGCGGATATTCAGTGACGTTAGCAAATCACACCACCTCCGGAAGATCAGCCCAGGCTAGAACCCGGGGACCCTCCATTGGTAGTCTGGTTTGCTACTTAGAGGGAATATTGTTTATAAAACCATCTTAACGTCGCAATTCCGGACGTAAGTGAGGATGGCTCGTGTCCACAGGCGGACTGGGCCGCCGTGATACCGGGAAAACTCCCGGTGGGCCGTCATATTCTGGACAGGTAAGCTTTGTGCTAAGTAAATAAAAAAAATCCACTTCCAGGGCCGTTTATGAATTGCCAGTCCACCACTGCTCGTATCTGATGGCTATTGTTTGTTCCTAGCAATTTGCTACTTCAGTGTATGAACGAAAACACTTCAAATAAAATTCCACCCTTTGTTGTTCTTCTGGCTGGAACACGGACAGGAGGTTCGGCGTGAACGGAATGACCTAACAGCAGTTACTGTTTCGCCACATATCAGAAAGGTTACTAATGAGATACGTAACTTCCAGGTTTTTTTTTTTTTTTTTTTTTGCACATTCTAAAATCTTCACAACAGTGCAGTATGTCACATGGGGGGAAGTAAATATTTTTTGATTTGCCACCTTTAATGGTTTTTTATATGTATATACTTGTGTAATTACGGTCTGTATTCTCATCCATGTGGGATAGGTTGCTGCTCTTTGGTGCGTGAGGTCCGCAATTCGTAAATTACCCGAAACGAGACATCCCGAATCATTTCCTCCGTAGCTCAGTTGATTGGCCTTCGTAAACGTAGGAAATTCTCCAGTTCGTTTAGCAAATGACGGACAGGTAGAGAAGAAGAGATAAAGAGAAAAAAAAAACTACGAGTGGTACCACACATCAGTAAATCGTTTCACTTCCGTCTTCAGATCTTTCTACAGTCTTTCTTCTTTCTCATTATGGGAATGAATTCGAAGTTCATTGATTTCTAAAGTCAGCATTTCATTGAAAATTAGTGCAGCAGATGAAGAACTGTGTGTGTGTCAGGGAAGTCTACATGGAAATCAAGGTTAACTACCATTGTTTAAGTACTTTTGAGCTTAAAGGAAATACGATGTAGGATCATCTTCAGAGATAAGATACAGAATTCTACACTTCTGTCATTTGGAAATTTTCACCTCTTATGGAAAAGAATAAGAGAGAGAGAGAGAAGTGGGGAGGGGGAGCGAAAAAAAGGGAAGGGAGAGAGCAGGAAACAAGTGCTAGACAGGATTATATTTGGCAATCTTCTGTCACCATACTAGAACGCCGTTACAGCAATCACTGAGATCACAGATGCCAGATTTAAAAAGTATATCTTTTTATCTGTGGGAGGGAAAAATTGTATTTAGAATGCTGTGCAGTTCTTGCATCATAACGCACAACAGGGGTCTTTATCCCGTGTCTCGCAGGCCACTAGTGGCACCCAGAGCTCTTTTTATTGGCCCCTGATACCTTTTCCGTATAAGAAATTCTAAAATGGAAAATAAATGTGGAAAAAAATTCATCATTCATTTCCTAGTAGTTTTGTGTTTTATATTTATTTCGGTTACACTTTTAGTAATAAATCATGTATTTCTATACTACTTCACCTGTATGCCATAAATGGAGAAGTTTGGTACGGCAACAGTTGGTAAAAATTATCTGGTAGTTTGTATTTTTTTGTGGAGCTAACCTCTGAATATCAGAGAACAGCCTAATGATATGTATGTATGCATGTAATGCCACAGATTTGAAAGTAATTATTTTGCATACCTGTTCAGCCTTTCAAGACTATATAGTTGTATCTTGGGCATATGGACTTTGAATTCCCAAATCTGCAATGAGCTGTGTTAGGATAAATTATGTATTTTAAGTTTTTAAGAGTTTTCGAAATGTTGGCACCTCAGGTAACTAATTACTTCATACTGCTTTGTAACATAAGTATCATGTTAAGTCAGGTGCGTGTGTAGAATGGGGAGGGGGGGCCGGCGAAAAATTAAAGTTTCTGAAATCCACCTGAACAAAATAAAAGTTAGTGAAAAATTGAAGAAAAAATTAAAGCATTTTTTTTTTCTAATATAAGTTGAAGCATTTTTATTAAAATAAAGCATTTTGTTAAAGTCAAGTAAATTTAACCAGTTTTAACAAAAAAAAAAAGGCATTTTAACCAAAATCATAAGAAAAGACACTCTCTAGAGGGGCGAATTTACAGGCCCCTATCTCCCTGTAAATTCGCCCCTCTATTAACTACATCGCTACTTTATTTGCAAATTATGTTTCAGGACTTAAAACTTCAAAAAAAAAAAAAGCCGATATTCAAAATAAATATTTGCGTTTTCGCTCTTCGTTTACATGTGGCCCGCCAGTCCTGTTCTATTTTGTCATGTGACCGTCAGTCCCATGCCATTTTGTCGTGTGATCGCCACTCCTCTTCCATTTCGTCATGTGGGCCCATTCCATTTTGTCATGTAGCCCCACCAGTCCTATTCCATTTTGTCATGTGATCGCCAATCCTATTCCATTTTATTATGTGTCCCGCCAGTCCCATTTAATTTTGTCACGTGGCCCGCTGTTCAGAAGAAGTTAAAGACCCCTAGTGTATAGGTTTGCGGCCCGCTTCTGTAGCTCCGTGGTCTGAGCGCTGGCTTCTGCGTGCTCTTCTGAGTGGCCCCAGGTTCAAGTTCCGGGTGAGGCATGGGTGGTGTTCTTGTTTCACGACACTGGCTCTCTCCCTTCCCTGGAACCACTGACCGAAATTAGGGACAGGCGGCTGCTTATAGCTCTTGGAGTTGCTCGTGGTGGAGGTGGACGTTAAAGCCCGAAGCAAACAAACAAAAAGCAGGTCTGCGCGGACGTGGGCTAAAAGATTTAGCATTTTGATGCTAGATTAAAAATACAGATTTTGGCTGATAAAATGAGGACTGATTTGTGACATAATCAGTTGTTGCTTATATTGCCTTTCCAAACTACTGATTAAGATTAAATCACATTTGATTTGGTAATAAAAAAAAAAAAAGTCAAATTTTACTTACACTCGAAACGTATATATTTTAAGTTACACGTTTCATTTAGATTTTTTAGGAGAGGAATGTTAGTCTCTGTCTTCCTCATCACAACCACCCATGCCCCATTCCCACCCATTTGAAAAAATTAACACTGAAACGTTGAAATGAAATTTTGCTTTAACTGCGTGATATTTTCTGAGGCTTGAGTTTGCTCTTAAGGTTGTGCAAGGATGACGAAGATCACGGAGTAAAACTCCAGACATGGAACTACAGCAGGAACCGGGTGCTTTCATAAATTGTAGCTAAAATCAAAAGCTTAAGAGGCTGTAATTGAAATTCTAAACCGAGTCGGACTACAAGTAGCATGCCTTAAATGAGCTAGACTATCAGGTGAAAGTATTCAACGGGCAGTGCTGTAATTTCATTAATCTGAAATAAGCCGCGCCGAGCCCGGTTTTCTAAATTCCGCCCCGTGCAGTTCTCTACTACAGTGACGGTAGAGATATCGTGTCCACAAATCAACGATACGGTTATTCCTCTTTTTTTTTTTTTTTTTTCTAGCTCTAATATACGTTCCAGACTGATGGCTATAACAAAATATTTTGCTGTAAGAAAAACTGGAGAATCGTGATATATCACTTTCCAATTCACGTCCATCAGTGGTCCGTTCTTCTGGCAACATGCCCAGCCCATTGCCATTTCAGGGATTTTATTCTGATCAAGATGTCTTCCACTCTTGTCATTTCCCATATCCATCAGTTCCTCTTCTTATCTTTCATGGTTACACCAAGCATGCATCTCTCCATGCTTTTTTTTCAGTTGCCTGCAGTCTTTGTATGTCTTTTTTAGTTAAGGTCCCTGTCTCCGCTCCGTATGCAACAACTGGAAGGATGCATTGATTAAACCCTTTTCTTTAAAGGCATATTGCTCTTGAAAATTGTACTATTTCTTCTAAAAGCTCTCCAGCCAAGTTTTATACGCCTATCTATTTCTTCATCAATTGACCGTTATTTGATATCTGTTTCCCAAGGTAAATGTGGGTGTCGGTTACCTCCAGATTCCCCGCATCAATCGATAAATGTTCATTTCTTCTCAAAGCATTGTACATCAGTTTTGTTTTCTGAAAGTTCATTTTTAATCCCACCTCTTTACTCTTGTGAGCAAGTTCCTGGATCATACTCTGCATCTCTGAAGGGGTAATTGCAACTGTAAAAGTTAATTGGGTAAAAGAGTATTTGCAAAAATGACTACGTCATCAGCAAAACGAAGGCGAGTTAAATAATCGCCATTAATCTTTATTCCCTTGTTTTCCCCGTTCAATGATTGAAAGACATTTTGCAGTGAAGCGTTTGGAAGATACGGTGTCACATTATCTTACTCCCTTTTCAATTTTTGTTGGTTCTGTATCCTCAAATAGCCGAGCTTTTGCAGTTGCATTTTCGTAGATGTTAGTGCTAATGTATGCATCTCTAATACCGCAAGATTTCAAAGCCATTGTGACTGCTAATGTTTTCACGGAATCAAAGACCTTTTCTTCTTGTATATAAAACACAAAACGTCTGTTTGCCTGAAGCAGCAAAAACTCTAGAACGCCAAACTGTAGCATCGCGAAATTTGCATAGCTTATTATTACTGGAATTTCTAGGTCAACGCAGCTATTTTAAGATCTCTAAGTAGTTCCGTTCGCGAGTTATGAATTAATTAATAAGCTAATCAATAAAGTCAGCGTCGTTTACTACGTCATCCGTTCCAAATCTTAAAGCACGTGACTGCATTCATCGCCCGGCACATCCACAGGTGTTTTTATTCTTTGAGAACTGTGCATAAATAAATGCAAAAACGAACTTTGCGAAATCTTAACGAAACGGGCTGAAATTTTTATCAACAGCATGAATTGGTAATAAGAGGAGTCCTTCAAAATTTCACCGGAATCCGGTCAAAACTTTTTAAATAGGCATGGAATTTTTAATTCATCGGTAAACAGAAATATATACGCAGAAGTGGTTAATAAAATTTTGACGGCCAATTTAAAAAGTTATTTACCGATTCAGGCGAAATTTGGAGGTCATGTTCCTATTAACGATTTATGGTGTTCATTAAAATTTCAGCCAGTTTCATAAAAGATTCGCAAATATAAGTTTTAAACTTTTTTATCCCACAGATTCACCCCTCAAATATGTCTGAAACTGAAAGCACGTGATGCATTTGTTCGTCGATAACAAATTATTAGCGAATTTTGTTGTCAGTGTTCTAATGCTGTGTCTCTTGGACGCGTGTTAAATAATTCCTAACGCTTTTGGTCCGTTTGATTCTACAGATTCCATACATTCTGTACCGGGCAAAGCCGGGTAGTAAAGCTAATAATCAATAAAAGCCATGCATAATGGCAGTTCGTATTCCCTCGGTCTTGATTAGTTCTCTCAGTACATGGATATAATCTATAGTGCTGTAGCTTCTCCTGAATCAGCTTGTTCTTCGGTTGAGCCATGTCGAGTATTACCTTCAAGCGATGTGAAAAAACTTTTATGAAGATTTTTATAGATATATTTGATAGTGACTGATAGGAGGTTGAGGAGCTGAGATCCTCAACGTCACCTTTTATATGTAGCAGAATCATTTTAGCATTGTTCCAATATCTTGAATCTTCCCTTGATTGAGACATGCCCAGCCCAGTGAAAACTGTTTCTATTTCTCCACTTGCGTCTTGTATAATGCCCACGGTATTTTCATCTTCTCCTGAAGCTCTTCCCCATTTCATGTTCTTATTGCATGTGTAACTTCTGCCGGAAGTGCCGGAGAAACTTTGGTATTGATACCTTTCTTAATGATTGGAATAGATAGATGTATCATTCCTTTCGTAGAGTTTTGTGTAGAAATCTTTCACTCATGTCAAAATTTCACTTCTATTTCTTGTTACAGAGCCATCTTCTTTTTCAATTCCATAATCTGTTTTCATCACTTAAGAGATGTCCCTTTGCGCATCAGTTTGGAACGTTGGACTACAATATATATATATATATATATATCATCATCATCATCATTGTCAACCATTATCAATCCACTGCTGGACGAAGGTCTCCCCAAGTTTCCTCCACAACGGTCTGTCTTGTGCCAGTCTCCTCCATGTCACCCCTGCATACTTTCGAATTTCATCCACCCATCTCCCATGTGGTCTTCTTCTGGGTCTTTTCCTGTCCCTTGAATCCAATCTAAAATTTCGGCTGTCCATCGATGATCTGTCCTTCTGGCAGTATGTCCAGCCCATTGCCATTTCAGGGATTTAACTCTGATCATGATGTCTTCCACTCTTGTCATTTTTCGGATCCACGAGTTCCTCTTCTTATCTCTCCTGGTTACACCAAGTATGCACCTCTCCATGCTACTTTGAGTTGTCTGCAGCCTTTGTATGTCTCTTTTAGTTAAGGTCCACGTCTCTGCACCATACGTAAGCACTGGAAGGATGCATTGATTAAACACCTTTCTTTTAAGACATAATGGCATATTGCTCTTGAAAATTATGCTGTTTCTTCCAAAAGCTCTCCAGGCAAGTTTTGTACGCCGATTAATTTCTTCCTCAATGTGACCCTCACTTGATATCTGCTGTCCAAGATAAACGTACGTGTCTGTTATCTCCAGCTTTTCTCCATCAATCGATAAATCTTCATTTCTTGTAAAAGCATTGAACATCACTTTTGTCTTCTGAAAGTTCATTTTTAATCCCACTTCTTTACTCTTGTCAGCAAGTTCCTGGATCATACTCTGCAGCTCTGATGGGGTAGTTGCAAAAATGACTACGTCATCAGCAAAACGAAGGTGGGTTAGATAATCTCCATTAATCTTTATCCCCTTGTTTTCCCAGCTCAGCGACTGAAAAACACCCTCCAATGTGGCATTAAAGAGCTTCGGAGATATGGTGTCCCCTTGTCTCACTCCCTTTCCAATTTTTACGTGTGTTGTATTTTCAAACAGCCTAATCTTTGCACTTGCATTTTCATAGATGTTATTAATAATATTAATGTATGCATCTTCAATACCGCAGGTTTTCAGAGCCATTGTAACTGCTGATGGTTTCACCGAATCAAAGGCTTTTTCATAATCGATAAAAGCCATGCACAATGGAAGTTCATATTCCCTCGCTCTTTCAATTAGTTCTCTCAGCACGTGGATATGATCTATTGTGCTGTAGCCACTCCTGAATCCAGCTTGTTCTCTCGGTTGAGCCATGTCCAGTGTTACCTTCAAGCGGTGTGAAAGAACTTTAGTGAAGATTTTATAAACTACTGATAGGAGGCTGATAGGTCTGTAGTTTCCGAGATCCTCAATGTCACCTTTCTTATGTAGCAGGATCATTGTAGCGCTGTTCCAATCCTCAGGAATCTTTCCTTCATTAAGGCATCGAGTGAAAATTTGGGCGAGTACTGTTTCGATTTCTCCACTTGCTTCTTGTATGATGTCTACAGTAATTCCATCTTCTCCTGGAGCTTTTCCTCGCTTCATGTTCTTGATTGCATGTGCAACTTCTGCTGGAAGGACTGGAGGAACTCTGGTACTGGTATCTTTCATGATGTCTGGAGTGCATATATCATCGCTTTCATATAATTTGGAGTAGAAATCTTTCACTCTTGTCAAAATTTCGCCTCTATTTCTTGTTACAGAACCATCTTCTTTTTCTCAGTGCCATAATCTGTTTTCTTCCCTTACTGAGATGTCCCTTTGCTATCTTTAGGCTTTGGTTGTTTTCAATTGCTTTCCTCACTAGTTCACAGTTGAATTTTCTTACGTCTTCAGTGATACTTTTTCTTACTGTCTTGCATAGCTCTATATATTCCACTTTGGAAGTCACATCTTCTTTAGTTGTCCTCATCTCTCTTCTTTTTTGCATCAACATTTTGGTTTTTCCTGATAATTTGTTCATATGCAACTTGTTCTTAGACCCAGCTAATTTTGTTGCTGTTTCCATAAGAGCTTTGGTTACTTTTCTGTTAACTTCAGAGATGTCCACTTCTTCCGATGTTAGGCCTTCTAAAGCAGAAAACCTGTTCTTCAGTTCTAACTTGAAGGTATTATGGTGTTTTTTAAGGTTGGTTATGTCAATAGATTTTGTTTGTCTTATGAGCTTACCACGTTCAAGTTTAGTGTTGAGGTGCATCTTACATCTCACCAATCTATGGTCACTACCTGTGTTGAACTTGTTTAGCACACTGCAGTCTTCTATGACGAATTTTTTGTTACACATAATAAAATCAATTTCACTTGTCGTCCCATTTGGATGTCTCCATGTCCATTTCCTGTGTGGCTTTTTCTTGAAGAAGGAGTTCAAGATGAAAAACCCTTCTGCCTCTGCAAACTCAACGAGAGTATTTCCACGCTGGTTTCTGTTGCCGTGACCGAATTTACCTACTGAAGTTTCATTCTGTTGCTGTTGCCCTATTTTTGCATTGAAATCTCCCATAATTATTTTCAAGTGCTGCTTACCTTTATTATTTAGATGACAAATTTCCTCATAAAATTCTTCAATTTCTTCTTCAGGGATGACTTGTGGTGGGTGCATAAGTTTGAATAATCTGAGCCTGGTATCTGTTCGAGAGTTGGATAACAAGTCGTGCAGCTCTGTCAGAGGAACTTTCAACTTCTACAACTTTATCCTTCAGTTTCTTGTTTATTATAAATCCAACACCACTAGTTCTGCCAGTATCTGTCCCACGATAGTAGAAGAGATGTCCACTTTTCAGTTCGATGAGATCTTCTCCTTTTCTCCTTACCTCACTTAGCCCCACGATGTCCCACCTGATCCTTTGTAGTTCCTCTTCCAATTCAATATATATATATATATATATATATATATAGCACAACTCAAAGAAGCATGGAGAGGTGCTATATATATATATATATATATATATATATATATATATATATATATATAGCACAACTCAAAGGAGCATGGAGAGGTGCATGCTTGGTGTAACCAGGAGAGATAAGAAGAGGAACTCGTGGATCAGAAAAATGACAAGAGTGGAAGGCATCATGATCAGAATTAAATCCCTGAAATGGCAATGGGCTGTACATAATTGCCAGAAGGACAGACCGTCGATGGACAGCCGAAATTTTAGATTGGATTGCAAGGGACAAGAAAAGACCCATAAGAAGACCACATGGGAGATGGGTGGATGAAATTCGAAAATATGCGGGAGTAACATGGAGGAGACTGGCACAAGACAGACAGTTGTGGAAGAAACTTGGGGAGACCTTCGTCCAGCAGTGGATTGATAATGGTTGACAATGATGATGATATATAGCTAGTCGAGTATGGATTCAAAGCGTTTATTTAATTTGTTATTGTTATAGCCAACACAGGTCTATGAGATGAAAAGTAGCTTACATAATTTTTTTCAAATAATGCTGGATGGATACATTGCGAACACTAAGCAGATAGATACACGAATTGGCCGACGTGGTGCTCTATCTTCTTGGACTTCTTATATTCCTCATCACTTACTCTTGCCTCTCATTCTGATTTTCTCTACTTTTGCTTGCGTTCATTCTGAGAATTCCGCGGCATTGTCGAAAATGTTAACCCGTTCACAGGAAAACAATTTTTCAAAATTTTAGTTTAAAACCACTGCTATATGTTATTTTTATATTTGAATAGATCTCGTCGAGAGCTTTAAAACGATACCACGCACAGTCATTTTGCGCTCACGGTTGTCCAGATAAACTGCCATATTGTCAAAAGTGTTCAACGGTCTACAAGAAAACAATTTTTAAAATATTTAGTTCAAGCCACTGCGAAATATTCTACATACATTTGAATAGATCTCGTCGAGAGCTTTAAAACGATACCATGCACAGTCGTGTTGCGCTCAAGGTTGCCGAGATAGACTGAGTCAAACGCGGCGGCACAACCAGAAATATTTCATCATCTCCCCGGAGCACAGGGAGCGTCGCGCGTTCGATGTATTGCGCAGTATGCGAATTGTGCTCCATGCTGTTTGCGAATATGCTAACACTATTATTGTGCGGCACGCATTTTTAACGCTATAATGATTTTAATTGGGACCTGTTTTTGTCACGGGCGGTCGGCCGTAAGTCGCCCCATACTGTCCGCGGAGTTAGACGTAGTCCTACGTCAAAATCGCGCTGGCGATTACCTTTTTCGTACTATTATGACACTTTGGCGAAAAAATTGAATTTGCCGAATGGGTTGGCGAAAACTTTAAAAAAGCCAGAACATATACAGTATACTTTATATAAAGACGTTATTTTAATAGTGGCCCAGCTCCGTTTTCATTTATTTCAAAATACCGGATCGTAAAATTAAATAAAGAAGGGCCTGTATGCACTCTGCTTGCTATGGAAGAAAGTTGGTGGACCACTTGCAAGAAAAAAAAAGAAAGAAAATGCTCTTTTGTGATCCCCAAAGTGTAGTAACATCGATTTCACAAAAAGTGGAGGTGTGCCACTATTAAAAGTACGGTTTCACACACGCACGCACACACACGTAGTTGTGTGCAGTATTACTCGAAATATCAAACTTTGTAAAGCCATTACCCCCTTATAGCACTCACGGTTGTCCAGATAAACCGCGATATTGTCAAAAGTGTTCACCGGTTCACAAGAAAACAATTTTTTAAATGTTCAGTGGTGATGGTAAAGCCCTCAATATTTATAGAGACTAACTTGAAAACTGTATATACGGTACATACCGTATGTTACAGGCAAATGACGAATTCCGGAGAGATTGCGATCTTCCCTGATGTACTTACCAGTTTCGAACAAAGCCCGATGTATCTTGGTATTTCGGGAGGTGCCCGGGCAAATCGAGATCTGATCGATCGTCTTTGGGCAAATCGCGATTCAAACATTTGAGAGGACCATTCTACATTTATATTTGCTTCAATTTACTGAAATATAAAATAAAAATGTAAAGAATAATGCAAATAAAAAAAAAAGTATTGACAATACATGGCACGTGACCTTGAGACTACTTGGTCGAAGGGAGTAGTGTTGAGAACTGGACGAACAATGCCGCGCACAACACGTGTCCTTGAGACAGATTGGTCAGAGGGTTTGGATTCTGAATTCCCATTAGTCTAGCGATGAAATATTGAAAAATAAACAAAAACAAAGATATAAGTCTTTCATCATCATCATCATTGTCAACCATTATCAATCCACTGCTGGACGAAGGTCTCCCCAAGTTTCCTCCACAACGGTCTGTCTTGTGCCAGTCTCCTCCATGTCACCCCTGCATACTTTCGAATTTCATCCACCCATCTCCCATGTGGTCTTCTTCTGGGTCTTTTCCTGTCCCTTGGAATCCAATCTAAAATTTCGGCTGTCCATCGATGATCTGTCCTTCTGGCAGTATGTCCAGCCCATTGCCATTTCAGGGATTTAACTCTGATCATGATGTCTTCCACTCTTGTCATTTTTCGGATCCACGAGTTCCTCTTCTTATCTCTCCTGGTTACACCAAGTATGCACCTCTCCATGCTACTATGAGTTGTCTGCAGCTTTTGTATGTCTCTTTTAGTTAAGGTCCACGTCTCTGCACCATACGTAAGCACTGGAAGGATGTATTGATCAAACACTTTTCTTTTAAGACATAATGGCATATTGCTCTTGAAAATTATGCTGTTTCTTCCAAAAGCTCTCCAGGCAAGTTTTGTACGCCGATTAATTTCTTCATCAATGTGATCCTCACTTGATATCTGCTGTCCAAGATAAACGTACGTACCCAGCGTTAAATGGTCACATCGCGATTTGCCCGGGCAGATCGCCATCTATCTGATTTCGGTTTCTGCCTGTAACATATACTCTATTATTTCTAACATAAGTTTTTCCGTTTCTTATTCCTGTGTCGTTATTCTTTATTGTAGGTGAGGCGAAAAATATTTAGAGATTCTAAGCCGTACAGCTGTGGCTTCTTCTTCCCGGTCCTTATTTTTCGCAAGTAACCGTGCGGATTTTCAGGAACGAAACCCTCCCGTTTGTCGGGAAACCAGTGTATGTTTTTTTTTTTTTTCCTTACGCCATTCAGAGATGAAACTGCGAATTCAGAAAATCGGAAAAGAAATGAATCTTAGTTACGGTTACATGTCTCCCGCGTGAAAAGTTTCCTAATCAAACACATACGTATGATGACAAATGAATACTTACGTCATTTATCGGGAAAATTGCACACCAGGAAAATCTAAAAATATGCGGAAAGTCTTGTTTAGGCTTCCTCGTACCTATTCGAAGATTTTTTTAATTTTTTCAGTTTGTTATTATTATTATTATTATTATTTTTTTACGCTGATGTCTTGGTAAATACGAATATGTGTATTATGCCATTAGAACTAAAAATTAAGCTTCTACGAAAAAAGGAAAACTCGTGAAAGCTATTGATCAGGTTCGTTTCACTACAATCGAAGAATAATGTTTTTGAATTCTTTGTCTAAAAATTTACTTATCACGTTAAACACTAACCCATGCCAACTAGAGAGAAAACCGCAGTCTCGTCTGTGCGGAGGTATCTTGTCCAGACGGTTAGATGAGTGCAAGGGCAAATAGTAAAACAAGCGGTTTGTCACAGATATTTATTTTTTCAAGTCGACCGTGGTTTCGCTGGGTATTGACCTAGCTTCATCAGGACGAATGACACGTAAATATTCAAATTACATATGATATCATAAATGGTGTTTACAGTCACGGGTTTTGTTTAGTTGCTTCAACGCGCTTGATAGAAATGGTGTGGATGCCATGTCATTAACAAGTTGCGAAGACTTCTGATATATATATATATCGAAAGCTTCCAAAATATCAAGTTTGGTGGTTCAATCTGGCTTGTCAATTTGTTTTGCAAAACTTTAATTAGTTTTAATTAAAGTTTTGCAAAATTAATTAATTAAACTTTAATTAGTTGATAATTAAACTTAGTTTTGCCAAACTAATTGACAAGCCAGATTCAACCACCAAACTAGATATTTTGGAAGCATTCCATATACACTATATTGACAAAAGTCACTGGACACTTAGAAGAGAAACACAACATAGCATTTATTGACATACATTAGTACGGTGTCGGTCCACCTTTGTCCTTAATGCATGCACTGACCCTTCGAGGCATGCTTTCGACAAGGTTTTGGAACACAGCGATAGATATGCGCTTCCATTCAGCATTCAGTACATAATACTGCCGCTAACTGTTGCTTAGTAGTAGGCCTTGGTTCCAAACTTCCTCTGCGGCGCTGTAATTCATCCCACAGGTGCTCTACGGGATTAAGATCAGGTCTCTGTGCTGGCCAGTCCACACACGATACGGAATTATCGTCAAACCACGCCGTAACTCTCCTTGCTTTATGCTGCTCTGGACGTGTGTGCCTTTGCTCCGTGTTTTTGTGCCCTTCTACGCTTATTCTGTGATTCTCGCCTACTGCCTTGTTGCGTGTGATATTCATGAAGTTCGCGTCTTTCGTTTGAGATATCTCCCAAGTCGGTGAGTGCTCATTTGTTCCTACTGTCCTCGTTTTACTTCTCGACCAAGCTGGTCGTTCTAAGAACTTTCTTCGCCATTCCAAATGGCGTCTTCTTCTGGATTGACTAAGGGCCCTGCCCATCTCTATGAGTCTCCTACTTCTTCCCTGCCCACAACTGACGTATCTACGGCGTTCCATAATGCCGTCCTGTCTTTGCCTAATTTTGATGGTGCCAAGAGTGCCTCTTCTTTCCCAGCTGTCGCCGCTTACGTTAGACAGTGTGATGGATACTTCTCCTTCCCCTGTTGCTGCTATGCCCTCCAGCTGCGTCATAGGCTCGTCGTTGCCTGCCTTACCAGCTATTTCTCCGGAAGTTACTTCTGTTCCCTCACCTGGTGTGCCTTCCTTCAGAACTCAGCCTTCGTCTCAACTTCCCAGTGATGCTAAGAGAAACTGCCTTCTCACTGCATCTCACCCAGCTGCCCTTCTGGATCATTCACCTCCAGTGTCTTCGAGAATGGATTCTCCAATACGAACTCTGCTGCCGTCCACCTTGGACCGCCTCATCATTCGCCAGGGCTCTACTCTCACTGCAACCGTGTCCGAATCCTCTCAGCTTTGTAGTCTCTTCTTTAAATTTGGGCGTCAAGTTCGACGCGCTTCCCAATGTTAAGTTGCACGCTTACATGTCTGCGTTGCCTTTTCTCCCCCTCTGGGGCGATTACACATTTTGCCAGAAAACCCAAATCGGTGCTTGTCTATTTTTCATCTACCGTTTTTGTTGAACATGTCCTTTCTACATGCATTATTGTTGGAGATCAAAATCTGATTCCCCAACCTCTCGCCCAGTGCTTGTTTCCATGTATCCCGTGCCCCCAGACGTTAGTGGTGATTTCTCGCTTGCTTTTTTTTCGCGGTGTGGACGTGTCATCGGCAGTGCCCGGACGCTCCTTTCCGTCCCCACCGATCAAGGTGATCGGCCTTTTTGGGCTTCAGACGTCAGGCCCTTGTTCTCTTTCGCAGCATGGATTCCGTTACCTCTTGTCCCTTCACCTTTCGAGTGCACCTTTGGTCATCGAGTGATTGCTATCAACGTGTTTACCGCATATCACTGCTTCTCCTGCAGAGCACCAGGTCATCATCGCTCGCAGTGCCCGCTCACCACCACTGGTCCCTCCTCTCTGTTGGATTGTCTTCCCTCCGCCGAGCCTTCATCTTCAGCTCCTGTACTGGTGTCCTTGCCAGTCTTGCCTTCACCGTCACTGTCACCTTTTCGTCCTCCGTTGTCTGCTTCAACTGGTTTCCTCCAGCCTTCGCGAGTGCCTTCACTGTCTTTGCCTGTCTCGTCATATTACCCGGATTCCAGCTCTTTTGTTCCGCCTTCGCCGCCTGTGACTCTGACACCTGCCTCATAGCTCCTGGATGTCGTCTGTTCTTCTCCTAGTACCAGCACCGCAACGTGCTTTCCACCTCATTCACCTCATCGGTACTCCTCGGATGTCTCTGGAGTTGATGCCATCGTAGCTCAAGTCGGTCTTTGTGCTCTGTTTTCACCATCTAGGACTGCTGGCTTGCTAGATTCGCTTGATGCCTTTCCTCAACGAACTCCTGCTGCTGTTCTGGTTACTTCATCGTCCTCAATCTCCGGACCTGTTTCTGTGCCCTGTCTCCCGGCTCCTGCCTCCTTGCCTGATGTGACTTCTCTCAAGCCTGCTGTGATGACCCGCGATGCCTCTGGTGGTGCCATTCCCAAGAAGCGTCACCTCCGCCCTGCCCGCCGGCGCCGAAAGAAGTCTGCCCTCTCTTCTGGAATTCCTCCCGATTCCCGAATGTTCCGTTGCTGATCGTCCACTTCCGGTGTCTCGACCGTGTCGCGACAACTTCTCTGACGAGGAAGATTATCTTGAAGCTCTCGACGCCTGGGGTTTCTCCCCTACAGGCCGTCTGTGTGCCCCTATCTTCGATCACCATGTTGCCGCCAAGAGTGTTCTGATGCAGCCGCCTCCCGGTCGCCCGTCTCCTTCGCCTCGCCCTCGTCGTGAAGACTTTCCCGATGAATACGCCTATCTCTTTGCTCTTCATACTTGGGATTATTCTTATGGCGTCCCCTAAGACGCAGCCACTTGACCCCGATTCTCAGTAAAAGTCATTTACAGCCTTCACTCAACGCGTGTCTTCGCTTCCGCCGCCTTTTGGACCTGCTTCTCTGCAACAGTCAATTCGAGCCAATGCTCAACGCGTGTCTTCGCATCCGCAGCTATCTGCCACTACATTCGAAGATTTCAGTTTTCCGCCAACCTGCACCGCCTGTTACCGTGTATCACTTTCTGCCACTGCCGTGATCTCCTCTGATGAGGCGCAGCGACCGTAGTCGCCACGTCCACCGTTAGTCTTCGTTTCCCCTGCCATGTCTGTGCTTCTCAGGCCTATGTTGCTGCCCTGTTCTCGCTGGGTTCCTTCAGCTCGTGTGAGCACTTCTGTACTGAACTTATACTAATCGCGCCCTGCCTCCTGCTCCATGCTCATCATGTGTGCTCTCGTTACTGACATGCTTTCCCTGCTTCAATTTATCCTGCGCTATTTTGTATGTTTTGCGCTGTTTTCATTATATTGCCATGGTTTTCCCGTCATTTCGATGTTACGCCCCCAAAAAGCTAATAAAGCGATGTTGAAACCTTGCTTTATAGCTCGGTGCATTATCCTGCTGGTACCAACAAGGCACGATTCCATAGTATTGCCACAGAGTTGGTAGGGCATAATTGTCCAGAATATCGAGGTAGGCGTGCTGGTTAACAAGTTTGTCCACGATAACCAATGGGCCGGGACCGTACCACGAAAAACACCCCCACAGGAGTACACTGCCAGCTCCAAACTTGAGCGTACGAACAGTACACTGTGATAAATAGTATTCCCCAGGCTGCCGCCATACCCACACACGGCCATCAGACTGATGGATCGTGTATCTGGATTTCATCAGTTCATAGGACCCTGTTTCCATTGATCTACGGTCCACGATAAATGTTCTTTACACCATGCTAAATGACGAGTAGCATTCCGAGTGGAGATGAAAGGCTTATGAGCAGCCGCACGACCACGGTAACTCTTGGAATGAAGTTCTCTGCGAATGGTACGTGTACATACCGAGGTTCCATGGTTTTCCCGTCATTTCGATGTTACGCTCCTAAAGAACTATTAAAGCGATGTTGAACCCTTGCTTTAAGGCTCGGTGCACTATCCTGCTGGTACCAACAAGGCTCGGTTCCATAGCATTGCCACAGAGTTGGTAGGGCATAATTGTCCAGAATATCGAGGTAGACTTGCTGGTTAACAAGTTTGTCCACGATAACCAATGGGCCGGAACCGTACCACGAAAAACACCCCCACAGGAGTACACTGCCAGCTCCAAACTTGAGTGTACGAACAGTACCCTGTGATAAATAGCATTCCCCAGGCTGCCGCCATACCCACACACGGCCATCAGACTGATGGATCGTGTATCTGGATTCATCAGTTCATAGGACCCGTTTCCATTGATCTACGGTCCACGATAAATGTTCTTTACAGCATGCTAAACGAGGAGTAGCATTCCGAGTCGAAATGAAAGGCTTATGAGCAGCCGCACGACCACGGTAACCCATCGAATGAAGTTCTCTACGAATGGTACGTGTACATAACGAGGTTCTATCATTTTTACTCACCTGCACACTGAAGTCTTGTGCAGTACTCCGTCGATTAGCTGTAACGACTCTCCTGAGGCTTGGACGTCCTCTATCACTGATTTCCTTTGGTCTGCCGGTACGTTTTGCTGCTTCAGGCACGCCACGTGTCTTTCACTTATTCAGTCCATCCAAAACAGTTGACTTAAGCGCTGGATTTGGCGCGAAACAGACGGCAACAGGTCACTCATAAGTTGGCCCCTACGAAGACCGGATCTAACACCTTGAGACTTTTTTCATAGGACTATGTTAAAGACAAGATCTTCGTCCTTCCCCAACCTGTTGATTTAGCTGATCTGAAACAACATATCACAAAAGGTATTGCTGGAGTTGATGAAGATGCATTAACGCGTGTTTTGCAAGAATTCGACTTATGCGTTACGGTGGTCTTACGTTGCTGTCCCCCTCCATTCCTTGGAAAAAGTGGACCCGCGACTACCTATAGCCTTAGGCAGTACTGTATGCAAACAACATGTCGAAAGGTGTATAAAAAAAACTGTTCTTAGGAAAAATATCATGTGTGAATCATTTTTTAGAACATTGTATTTCTTAAAGCATTTCATCCTAAAGAAATAACTTAGAAGGTTGCAAGCTTTTTCATAAAGATGACCACGAAGATAGTTTAACAAGTGAGTTACTACGTCTTGCTGTGCTCTTGAAAACCGTCGATATGGAAAAAATAACGCTAATTAGTCTGCCTTAAACGTTTTAGCTAACTTCCTCATTCTCGTACTGTTTGGTCGGGTTTTAACTTCCGGGCCAAGATATGGGAGGTGTACTACAGGAAAGAACCTTCCGGCGCAGGTTCTTTCTGTGAAATCACTGGCTCTAAATTAGAGATGGACGATTCTTATAGCCATGGATGCTCATGGTGATTGTTAAACCGGAAACAGGAAGACGAAAGAAAAAAATGTTTTACAACAAAAACCTTTGTGGCGTTTATATGAATTATGAAATAGTTGGCGGAATGCTTCTATTCCAGTGACGCAACGAATTGCACAACACAACGGTCCTTTAATCCTCCTTAGAAAGTTTAAAACTTACCAATGACTAACGGTGGACGCTCGTTATGTACACGTACCTTAAACATAAAATCATTTTCAGAAGAAATCAAGACTCAACACTTAAAGATGATTGTTTTCTATTCCTTTCTTTTGACTTCTTATACACTCAGTTCTTTTATGCAATAAGTTCAGTATTTTAAATAATTTCTTTAAATTGTGTTTGTTTCGTAAGTTTTGCTTTTTCCTTTGCTACTGCGGGCTTCTGTTGCACTGCAGCCGAAAGACAGCCGTAGTTCGGAAATGACGTTAAGCGCTTGTCCTGGGGTAATGACACCATTCTATAAACCCGTCCATGTACTGTATATTCTTTCAAATTCCTTTAACTCTTCCGTACTTTGCTTTCAACACTTTATAACGAGGGTCCCCTATCCCTCATCCCAGTATTTCAATTTCTTTGACACAAAAATCTATATGTTGAAGGAAGTCGAAAGTACTTCAAACTCTCATTCTTACGCATTTTGCTTTCAACACTTTCCAGTCAGGGTGCCGTTTCCCAGTGTTTCCATTTTTTTGACAGAAAATGTCTTTAGGTTTAAGTCGTAAGTACTCCTTTAAACTCTTGCATACTTAGCTTTTAATACTTTCCTGTGTGGGTGCTCTATCCCCCATCTCAGTATTTCAATTTCTTCCACACAAAATCTTTAAGAGGTGAAAAGGAAGTCGAAACTGAAATGCACGGTTAATCAATCCCAACCTTTATTTAAGCTTTTGCAATTTGTTAGGTTTTTAATAAGTCCACGGACATTAAATTTAATTCTTTTTCTTTATTACAATAAATTGAATATTTGAATACATTGGTTTCGTTTGTTACTTTTAGAAAGACATAATTAAAATACGAATCATTTCATATTTTGGGCGAAAAATATTTGATTGTATAGAACGGTGGAATACCTAATTTTTTTCAAGCTAATAAATAATTAGAGAAAGTTAATTATTGTGCAGAAAATAATCACGTGTCTCATACCCATAAAGATTGGTTGAACTTAAGACAAGTTTCCGGCAACCAACCGTGATTAAGCAATTATAGCAATTTTTCTTCTGAAAAGTTGATAATTATCGACTCTGACAAGAAACGCTAGATCAAAATTTTGCGGTGAATGCCAAAAGTTGTGCTGTTGCAAGTATTGAACATTCGAATAATGTTAGACGGAGCTGGTAATCGAAACTGAACATCTATAGATTTTTGATACAGAACATGCCTTAGAGGTAACCTCGTTGAAAAGCACGTCATGAAACATTCTTCCTGGATTGAAGGCGAATGTGCCGATTCGGCCGTGAACTTGCATTTTTAAGACTGGTATGAATGTTATGAGTACAGGTAATGAAGTTTTGAGAAATCCAAGTCTCAGCAATTTCTCCGTCATAAACAGTAGCTATGTACATGTATTTCCCATAAAAAGAGTCATTAGATGGGTGCTCATTTTCAGATTATTTAAGGTAGATTTAAGACGTTAAGTGCCCTTTTTCTCCTTTTTCTGTTGAGATGCCATTATCGTGATTTTCTTGAAAGATCACTAACAAACAAAATGATAAATAATTGCACACCTGTCTATTAATATTTCTTTATTGATTTTGTTTTCCTTTATCTCTTCCAGTTCAGCGAGCTAAGAACTTGATTGCTAAGGGAAGAAGCGGTAAGTGTTTAACAGACTGTATATAAAGCTGCATGTGTATAAGTACATATTTGTTGATATTTCTATATGTATCATTTTTGGCATGTTATTTATTTTCGTAATCCTTTCGACCGGTTTATTTATTTTGGCGAACACTTTGTTTTCTTATCTAAATTGTATACTCAATCTTTTGCACTTTTTTCCCGTTTTTATTTTCTTCAATTCATTGTGGTTAAACCAAAAAATTCTTGCGGATATTTTTTTTTCGGTTGGCATATCGCGTTGTTATCAATGCTGAAAATACACAAAGGAGAAATAATCCTTAATATTTTTGAAATTATCTTTGTCAGTTGTCAATAATGTATTTTCTCTCATGGTATCCCCGAAACTGCACACTGCATCATTGTTCCTCTGTCTGTGAACAAACACATCAGAGGATCAAAGAAGAGTTTTGCAGCTTTTATGCTTCCATAATGGTTGGTTGGTTGGTTATTAGATTTTATTGGCGCAAGGGCCATGGTTAGCCAAAGAGCGCCAGACACAAGACAAACAGACAAAATTAAAAAACGGAGCATAAATCGCAAAAACTGGCTGACCAAGTAAAACCGAACCATGAGTACGAAGGAAGGGGCAAAAAAGACAAAGAAACAAACAGTATGAAAAACATGGTAATGGTGAGAAACAAGCGGATTAAGTAAAACTGAGGTTGGTTGGTTGATTTTAGTGGCGCAAGGCTTCCATAATGACACACCGAGGAACTTTTATCGACAGGATCAGCCCATAGGGAATGGTGATCGTCAGGAGCGGAGGAATAGCCCATCTAATAATTAATGCGTTTGGAGCTTTGCAACAGTATTCATTAAGGCCACAGTCCTCCCACCTATATTCCGAAAAGTACTTCAGCTTTCATCGAACATCTAAATGATATTTGGTATCCGGTCATTATCAGTACAATTACAATCAAGAAAATGGTTATTTTGTTACAGGGTGGCTACTCAATTTCTTCCAGTGCCCTAAATACACCTTCTATTTAGAGAAATCACCAAGTCTTCCCATTAAATTCGTCCGGCATATTGGTCGTGCTCAGTTTGTGACCTATCGCTAGCCGCCCGTTCGTGATTCGGACCACATGTTCCAGAGAATGGACAGGGTCAGCGTCATCCAACAATCACATATAACACATGTCTCATCGGGGACTTGAACGATGGTGCCTCTTGGACTAATGGTAAGAAAAGCCAGCGCTTCAGCCGGCGAAACCCTGGTGTACAGAAATGAATGAGGTGCTACGTCTGTTGAAACAAAAGTCATTGATCGAGATGCAAAGCAGGTACTAGGGAATCCTGCTTCCTGTTGCGTCACAGAAAACTGCGTACGGCAAGAGCTGGTAACTTTTGAAAGCACTGCTGAATGACTACTCGGAACACGACCGGAAGACGCAAAAGTGAATCTGAAAGCTGGTATTGCAGAGAGTGATAAATTTAGAAAGTGAAACTGAACGCAATTCGGCGTTCACACGCTCCCTCAACCATAGCACAAGATGCCGTCCCGGTGGCGCAGTGGTCTAAGCGCTGGTTTATGATCATTCGTCCGTGAAAGGTCTGGGTTCGAATCCCGGTAAGGCACAGATGTTGTATGTGTCTAACGGCACTGGCTCTCTCCCTTCCCTGGAACCAGTGACACTAAATTTGGGACGGGCGACTGCTTATAGCCCGTTGAGTTGATCACGGTGGTCGTTAAATTCCCAATCAAAAAAACAAAAACAAAAAAAGCACAAGATTACCACACACACACATATACACTGAAGAGCAATTGAATTACAGATACCTGTCTAGTAACGTGTAGCACCACCTTTCGCCCTGATGAGGGCGGCGATTCGTCTCGGCATGGACTCGACAAGACACCGGAAGCGTTGGGAAGCCATACGGATCCACGATCCCTGAACAAGCTCCCACAGTTCACGAAGATTTGATGGAGGGGGGTCAGAGCCTCGAACATCTCTCTTGATGGCATCCCAAATGTGCTCGATGGGGTTGAGGTCAGATGACCTAGCTAACCAATGAAGCTAGGTCACGTCGGTGGAGTGTTCATCCAACCATTCGGATATAATTCGGGAGCGATGGCACGGTGCATTGTCTTGTTGCAGGATGAGGTCCCCAGTGGGATGTTGAAGAAGCACAAACGGGAGCAAATGGTCGTCCAGGTTATCCCGGTAATGTTGACCTGCGAGGGACGATGTCACATGTTCCAGGGGTCCCATTTCAGTCCATGTAAACAGTCCCCAGATGAGAATGCCACCCCCACCAGCTTGAAGAGTACCCTGCTGGCAAGAAGAATCCATCACTTCATGTGGTTTGCGCCACACGCGTATCATGCCATCCGCATGTACCAACGTGAATCTCGACTCATCAGTCCAGACAACATTTTCTCACATGTCTAGGGTCCAGTGGCGATGTTCCCGCGCCCATGCTAATGTTTGCACCCTGTGATGTGCAGTCAGCAGCGGTACTCTCGTTGGACAATGGCTCCTGTACCCCATAGCGAGGAGATGGTTCTGGATGGTGTGGCTGCTTACACGTTTTTGTGCACCAGCGTTAAATTGCCGAGTGATTTCTTTCACTGTGGCCCGTCTATCCGCTGTTACAATGCGAGCTAGCCGACGATGACCCCGCTCATCCACACGCTATTGTTCACGGCAGTTGGCCCTTGCAGGGATGGTTTTACCGGATTCGATGTACTCACTGTGCACCCGTGACACAGTGGCTCGTGAAAATCCCAGTGCCTGCACGACTTCGGAGATGGAGTGACCCATTCGTCGGGCCCCGACAATTTTCCCACGATCAAATGCGCTTAGATCCTTCGTCTTACCCATACTGCGTCAGACTCTTACTGATTCCCGTCGCATCACTCCTTATATTGTCGGATCGCTGCATAAGTCATGTCGTCTCCGTTTACAGGGCCGCCCACAGCTCCACATTTGCATAACGCCAGCTGTCTCTAATTCAAGTGCTCTTCAGTGTAGTGGTGTACTTTTGCTCGGGTACGCTAGGTTCATGACTATTCTTTGTGATAGAAAATTCTTTGTTAGAATTAGAAGTGAATTATCGCTTGAAAAGAAGAACATACCCTTCCCAAGATGGGGTATCCTCTATCCTCCAGAGCTCAGTTCTCGAGCTGACGCTGTTCATCATTTATCTACATAGTTTACCGTAACCGATCTTGAGTCAGGTTAAGCTGTATGTAGATGACACAGCAATTGCCACTCCAAGATTATTTCAGTGAGATGGAGTCTTTACTGCACCAATTGGCGAAATAAGATAATTCCGTCCATGAGCAGTTCCATACTGTTAGCCACTTATGCTGCTCCGGCATGGATGGCGCGAATAACTCCTGGAAGACGAAGAAGATCGAAAAGATGCGGAATAGGGTCTTAACGATGGTCACCGGAGTTCGTAGATGGACTCCTGCCCGAGACTTGAGGGAATGGCTTCTTGTCGGGGAAAGCCGTGTGAGTTTATCCATCGACTCAGTTTTCCGGTATGGTGGATAACCAAACAAAAAAATCAATCTGGAATCTTACTGACTACAACTCTTTAACAAGATGCCTGATGCCTAGAACCATGGTTGCTGTTCTCCGTTGAGATGGATATCATGTTTGGCTACATTGTCAATCATCAATCATTGAATCGTCTGATGGAGGTGAGTTATGGGTCTTAGTCGAAGTTGATCTCTTGGATCATTGATTGAGGTGAGGTAATGGATCATGGTGTAGTTTGACTTCTTGGATCACCGATTGAGGTTATTCAGTTGTTCATGGCGGAGGCTGACTTATTGGATCATCGATTGGATCAAAGTGGAAGTTAATTTCTTGGGACAATGATTGATCGGTTTTGTATCTTCTCCATCCTCCTCCTTGCGAATGTGTCGATCTTGGAGCTTCGATATCGTGGGTGTTTGCCGGATTCCTTCGTTAGTTGTAATTGTGCATGGAGCTCGGCGATTCTTGCCCATTCTTGCTAGGGTCTTTGCATTCTTCTTCTTGATAGCCCGTGTGAGTACTAACAGGGAGCTGATTGGCCCATCGGGACATTTTCCGATGGACCACTCAAGAAATGACCCGCTTTCTCGTATTCATTTTGTCGGGATTTTTTTTTTTTTTTTTTTTTTTAGAACAACCGAATAATTACTTTTGGTAAAAAAAAAAAGGGGGGGGCGAGGGGGATAAAAAGAAAGAAAGAATAAGAAGACATATAGATTTTTCTCTACCTATATGTTGGGGTGGACTGTACTCCGCTGAGAAAGATATCATGTTTTGGTTTTCATTTGACTCATGAGATATGATATTAGGTGTACAAATAAGTTTTAAAGCGTTTTAAGATAACGCAGCATGTAATTTGAGAGAAAAACAACAATGCCTTTACAAATCAAAATATGTGCCATCATTATCTATCACCTTCCGCCATCGGTCGGGCTGCTGACGGATTCCAGCCATGAAGAATATTTTGTCGTGTGACGCGATGAAGTCGTCCCATTTTTGTACTTCATCACATGTCCGGAACGGTACAGCAGACAAACCATGTTGCATCGATCGGAACAAACGATAGTCTGAAGCGGCTATGTCGGGACTATACGTCGGGTGCTCCAAAACTTCCCAGGCAAGCGTCAATAACGTTTCCTTGACCGATTTCGCGACATGCGGCCTAGCGTTGTCATGCAGTAATTTCAGGGGACTCAATCCTTTGCCTGTGAATGGACGTTTCCGACAGATTTCCTGGTTCAATCGCAGCAATTGTTGATTGTAGCGATCAGCAGTAACAATTTGACCCTTGAGAGTACTGGAGCGACACTAGGTCATTTGGCCCTGCGATCGTTACGATGCACGGGCTTTCGTGGTGCTCGTGCTAGCTCAATACCCATGGGAAGGGTCCACGCACAGTGGGGTATCAGTTTGACCGTGTTCGAATAGTTCATACTCCACCAGACGCACGGCAGAAATTTTCTTGGAGTGAATATTGCGTTTCGGTGTCGAAGTCGTTGCTTCACCTGGGTCTGCCCAGTTTTTTTTTTTTTTTTTTGTGTGTTTGGGATTGTCGTACCATATCCACTTTTCATCACCCGTAACGATTCCCGCCGGAAAGACTTTCTGTGTTGTTTATTCAGCAGAGTCAAACACTTCATGACACGCTCATCCTTCTCATCCTTGTTCCTCTGGCTAAGGCCATGTGACACCCATTTTCCTTCCTTCTGAATCTTTCCCATTGCGCGTAAACGATTGGAAATAGTTTGTTGAGTTACCCCAGTTGCTCAGCTAGTTCTTTTTGCATTTGAGACGAATCTTCATCCAGCAATGCTTTCAGTTCGTCATGTGCAGCTTTCTGCGGGGCGCCGCTGCGTTCTCGATCGCTAACATCAAAACCACCTGCTTTAAACCTTCTAAACCAAAACTCACACCTGCATTTCGATACAATATTCTCCCCCAGAACAGAACGGATCGATGAACATGCTTTTGCAGCACTTTTTCCTTGACGAAATTCGTAAGGAATGCAGTGTCGAATAAATGCAGTATCGCTTGCTATCTTTCACCTACCGATCTGCAAGTGCGTTTGACTGTTGGGCAAACTTCTGTGTTTACATTTTATACTCCGTACCCGTTACGGTCACATGACAACAACGCAAGGGAAATGTCGGATATGTAAATTACCAGTATACGTCACACAAAAAAGGCTTTGAAACTTATTTGTACACTTAATATATAGATTTTCATATATATTATGTCTCATGAGCCAAATAAAAACCTTAAAAGTGCGATAAAAAATTAAAAATACAGTGTCATTTTCCTGTAAGTTGTCAATATTGTTACCAATGGCAAAAATATTTTCTTATAGGTGGCAGCACGGTGCAGACAAAGCTTAATGACGTCACAGTAGCAGTGTAAAGATGGTCGCCCCTCTTGAGACATACACCAAAGAGGAGCAACATTCTGCCATCTGTTTTTTGTTTTTTTTTTTGAGTAAAGACGTAAAACCTATTAAAATTCATCGTCGAATGAAGTTGCAGTATGGTGACGCATGTCTGTCTCTCCAGCAAGTGTACAAGTGGACTAGGAAATTCCGTAACGGCGTGAGTTCTACTATGACAGATTCTCCTTGACCGGGTCAGACATACAGAGTATAGTTACACCAAAGTCCATCACAGCAGTTGGAGGCATTTTGATGAGAAATCGCCGAGTGACGGTGGATGAAATATTTTGATGAGAAATTGCCGAGTGACGGTGGATGAAATAGCCGCACTTTTGAACATCAGTCATGGTTCAGCGCACAACATCATCCAGGATGTACTCCTGTTCAACAAAGTTTCTGCAAGCTGACTCCAGAATTGAAACAACGACGTGTTGATGCCTGTCAAGAACTTTTGCGGCCCTTTGAAGCAGAAGATGATGGCTTCCTACATTGAATTCTGGGTTCGCCATCACCAGCCAGAAAACAAGAGAGAATTCATGTAGCCTTCACCCGATCACCGCAAAAATCAGTGCGGCAAGCTGAACGTCAGCTCAAGGTACCGAAGAGTACAGTGCACAAGGTGCTACGAAATCGGTTGAAATTGTATGCGTACAAAGTGCAGATTCTTCCAGAAATTGGAGGACGATGAACTTTTCTTACAGCAGATAGCAGTTTCGGACAAAGCGACTTTTCACATTAGCGGTGCTGTAAACAGACATAACGTGCGAATTTGGGGTTCCGAAAGCCCCCACACCCTCAGGGAAAACATGCGGAACACTCCCAAGGTTAATGTGCGGTGTGCATGACAGCGTTATTGGGCCTTTCTTTTTTCATGAAAGAACTCTCACCGGTAATGTGTATGCGGATATGCTTGAGATTTATGCAATACCCCAATTGCAGGACATGCAGCCCCGTGTGTTTTTCCAACAAGACGGAGCACCTCCTAACTGCGCAACATATGTGCGAGACCTGCTGCACCATCACTTTCCCAATCGATGGATTGGTAGAGACGGCCTAATCCCATGGCTACCGAGATCACCGGATATTACTCCATTGGACTTCTTCCTTTGGGGATATGTTAAAGACGCGGTGTATGCGACACCAGTTCCAAATGTGCATATTTTGTGTGAACAAATCAGACTAACCCTAGAGAGTGTAACTCCCCAAATGCTGCAAAATGTGTGGCGGGAGATAGAGTACAGATTTGACATTTTGCGTGTCAATCGCGTTGCCTATATCGAGTGCACCAAATAAATCTTGATTATCATGTGCAAAACCTGGTGTTTGTAAATATATTCACAATAAAGTTAAAAGCAGTTGAAATCAGGGTAATCATTTTGGGACACCTTCGAGGAAATTCGTTTCCTATTTTATGTATGACATTTTAATTGTAGCTTAACAACCTAACTTTAAAATATTTTTATTGGTTTATGATGCTGCAGATAGGGTATTAGGGAACTAGGTGTCATTTCCTATCCCAATCGGAAACGGCATTTTACCCTCATTAATTGCGTCGGAAAAAATTAGGAAATGGGGACAGTAGTCAGCAGAAGGGTTTCGTTCGTTTCTCTTACCCTTACTTACATCAAGGATGTTTTGAGTGGTGAAGCTGAACTGGACGCGGAACACCATTTAAGGCGACAAAATGCGAGCCCAATGGTGAGATCCCCAACTGCTCCGGAGTTCCGACCTTTGGTACCACATTTAACGAACCGAATGCAGCTTGCTGTACTGGCAGTAATGATCGAATTGCCCCCAGAGAATCTTCAAAAATATGAACGACATCCTTATCTTGTAACGTACGAACAACCGCGCCGTCATTTCTGATTGTGAGCAGCTTACATCCCTTGCACATTTTGAGAAAGAAATGCGGATTTTTAGCCGTCAAGCTACCGGAACTGGCGAAAGAAATTATAAATAAATTCTGCATCAGAAACTACGGAGTAATTCACTCGGGAAATTTACCCAAAAAATGCGCTATAATTTTGAAAGGGGAAAACATTTCAAGCTGAAATTTGAAGACGAAGTGCCTTACCTTTTCATAAATCGCATCGATATCAGAGAAGATGTTGGAAATGTCGGCCATTTGCATCCAAACAGATCAACTCGTCGCTGCATGTTGTCAAATGTACTCCTCAGCATGTTGGTATTTCTTGCTTCAATTTCCTGTGTGATGTTGTTTTTCAGCTGCCGAATAATCCTAGGCTTATTGCTGTATACAGTACCTTTCAGATGATCCCATAAGAAGTAATCGGGTGGAGTTGAATCTGGAGACCTGGGCGCCCACAAACCTTTGGAGATAACCCGATCGCCGAAGAAATTTCGAATCTCAACCATGCTGGCATTGGAAGTGTGACAAGTCGCACTATCCTGTTGGAAGAAGCCATTCTGCAGTTCAGTATCATCCAGTTGGTTCACGAACTGCGTGAAGATATTGAGACACACTTCTGTGTTGGCAGTCTGTTCAAAGAAAATGGGACCGAATATCCGGTTCCGTGAAATGGCGCACCATGCGCCAATCGTTATGAGATGCGTTCTTTTCTCGTGAATGACATGGGGATTCTCACTCACCCATACCCGTGTATTCTGTGAGTTCACATAGCCTGAAAGGTGGAACCATGCTTCGTCCGTGAACCACATAATGTCTAATACTCTTGGATTTTGGCTGACAAATCCCTTAAAACACCGGCAGTAATGCATTTGCTTCAACATGCCGATTGATAACAGCTCATGAACAACTGTAACACGATATGGCTTCAGTTCACCCATTTTTGCAGCCCTCTGGCTGGTGGAATATAACAGTCCTGTTTCTTGCGACAGCCTGCGTAACGAGACTGTAACAACCTCTTTTTCACACCCTGCACAGTGTTTTTTGACATTGCGAGTCGCCCCTCCTGAATGCGTATCAACGAGACTTCCTGTCGTCTTAAGTTTCTTCGCAAGATTTGAAATCATTGGCTTCGTAGGTGGTTCCTGACCGGGGAATTTCTTCTTAAACTCTTTCTGATACTCCTTGAAAGAGCCAGAATTCCAATAGCTTCGAACGATAAACACGCGCTCAGCAATCGTGAACGCCATCGTACTCGACGTTAGCCGACGGACAAAGAGAATAGCGCGAACCCGTCCCCACCAGACGCCGTGTATTGTGGCGCCATCTGGGCATACGAGCCCAATGGCGCAGAAATGGATTCGAATGTCAGAACGTACGGCACTTCGTCTTCATGTTTCAGTTAGAAATGTTTTGCTTTTTCAAAAATATTGCGCTTTTTTTGGGGTAAAGTCTCGAGTGAATCACTCTATAGTGCAAAAGTTTTCGATTCCGATTTTAATCAGATTGTACGCAGTGAGTTTTGCGCACTCCCTTGAGCTAAGCCTGGGGAAGGAGCCCCTCCTGCCCCGCCCTAGTTAAGCCTCTTAATAATACTACGTATTATAGTATCGATAATACTATGTATAATACTAATCTCATAGATCTGTCGCCAAACTGAAATGACGTTCTGGAAGTGCCCTGAGAGCTTTCTTCTACGCTTCATCGGAATCTTGCAAACTCCTGTATGTCAAAAGTTGAAAATAGCTGCAGACTATAGCTTTATATATAATTTGTGACTACAGAACTTGTGGTGTTGAGATAGAATGAAAATACCAACGTTTACCACAATAAAAGGTTTATTATACATCGACTATAGTTTCGCAGACGAGCGTTTCTTTTGGCACCATCGGGACACATTCGTCCTGATGATGCCGAGCCAAACGCTCTGCGAAACTATGGTCGATGTACGTATAATAAATCTTTTGTTGTGGTAAACGTTGGTATTTTCATTCCATAGCTTCATAATGCGTATCAATCTGATACTCATTACATCTATGCTGATTCTCAAGTATTCCGCGTTTTGTGATGGAAAGTTTCAAGTCAAAACGGGACAATAGTTGTAATGCAAAACGTGTGTTTTAATTATCAATAAATTGTAATCGTTATCGTATTTCAGTTTTACATGTTACAGAAAAATTTTTTTTCGAAAAATTGAAATAAGTAAATCTATTTTTTTTTTTTTCGTTGTTGTTGTTTTAACAATGCTTCTGATAGCAGCTACATCGAAACGGTAATTTTACCTTGTATTATTAAAAAAATATTAGCTGAGAAGCACAAAATTAGAAGAAAGGTTATCGGAATTTATTTTTTAATGAATATAGAAGAAACAAAAATTAGATACTGAGAAAAATCATAAAAACATTAACAGAAATCAGATAATTTATAATATTGTACTCGTAAGCATAATAGTAAAAAGTAACCGGTCAGCTTTAATTTGGGCCTAGTCTCAATCCTTTGAAATATTATCTTTGGGGTAAAAATGATTCTTTTAAGATCCGTCAGAATCAGCACGATTTTTGAAATGTGATAAAAAAAGGTCGTATTACATGCGTCCCATAACAAAACAGGATACACCGCAGTTCCGTTGACAGCAACAAGCATCTGCCGACGAAGGCAAATTAAATGCAGGCGTAGTAGTGCTATTGCGGTAACATCTGCCACCGAAATTTGAATGTGATGACTCACGAAGGCATCGCTCTCGCCGTCTTCATGCACGCACGCACGCACGCTCGCCTGCCAAACAAGTCGAACACGAACAACGTGACATTTGCTAACCGTTGACACGCTTCAAAATCTGCTGAGGGTGGCAGTTCTTCCGGTATCTGCTCGTGCAAAACATTAACACCTCCTACACCTTGACCCAGAGATCGCGTTTCCCGTCGTGTGCGTGAACGGATAAAGAGATTCAAAAAATATATTTTAAAATAAATTTTGAATTCCAGCCTCTAGTGAGAAATATCAGGGAAAATTAGCATGAACGGCAAGCACACGGCAACTGTATTTGCATTTCCACGAAGCTAATGCATTTAATTTCACGCGCCTGTTTAGAGGTACGTGCGCAGCGAATGTGATTTCTTTCAACGCCCACGAAAGTGCGAAGGACGAATGCAAGTTTTTACGCAAGTGTTGTGATGTATTGTCTAAAGTATTCCAGCTTAGAAAACGTTACCAGTAACAGGCGTGTCGTCTCCTAACGCATTTGTGCCTCACAGAATATTGAGGGGGGGGGGGGGCTATTTGCTTACAGTATCTCTACAGTCCGTCCGTTTGTCTGTGGACACAATATCTCTGCACCTATGAATCCGATTGGAGAAATTTTTTTGGTCTTTTTCCAGTGCATAAAGTTGCCGCTAGTGGTACGTAAATTCTGATGCTATTTAATTCAATACGTTTTTGTCCCCTTCGCCTTTTTAAAGCGAAATAAAATTTTAAAATCAATATTTAATCCGTCTGTAATGGGCTCTGGGACATTTTCGTGAACCGTAAAATTATTTTCACCGCAGAGCAGAGCCGTAGCCAGAAAGAATTTTCAGGGAAGGGGTTTCTGAATTTGAAAATTAATTTTCACCGTACGTTATACATATGTTGAATTTTTTTCTCTGACACATTTTACTTGCACACGAAATTCTGTTTAATACTCCTCATTTTTCAAATACTGACTTGCATGCTATACTTATGGTGACCCATACGTCCCGAATTTCAGATGTCTGTCCTGGTGTTCCGAAAAATAATTAAAAATCCCGAATTTCATCCTGATTTAATTATTCACATATAAATCGTGCTGAAATGAACCCGTTCGAGTGGCTTTGTTAAGAAGAGCTATAATTTCAGGAAACTGTGAAGAAAATGGAAGGAGACAAAGTGTCTACGCCAGAAGCAGCAAGTGAATATTTGCGCTTGTACAGAAACTTGGAAGAGAGGGAAAATACATCTTTCTTACCCCTTAAAGTCAAAGAGCTTCAGAGGAAGATTTCTCAGATGGGACATTCCTGGGATTTGCAGCTGTTGAAGCAGACATCTTGCTGCTTTTATGAAAACTGCGTCAGTTACTTGGATCTGTGGAAAGCTAATCTGGACTGCTTCCACCAACTGTCATGGGCTAACCTTAAAACAACGACCCAAATGGAAGGACTTGGAACACAGTTGGACACTGTATGAAAATACGCTACCAGCAGTCTCACTTGACGATAATTCAACGAGTTGTGTGTTCTGAACTCTTACCTCACAGATACTCTCCTAGCGGACTGTTCTGTGCTACAACTGACAACAGAACAAAGATGGTTATCTGGTCTCCAGGACCTGAATCAACAAGACATAACCGTTCCAAACTTGAAGAAAATATGTGAATTCGTTTTGTCCCTTCCTGGGATCAATGCCGGCGTAGAAAGGGCATTTTCGATGATTAATAATTTCTGGGGATCAAAGAAATCTTCACTGACAATTGAATGTGTTAAAGCCTTGTTGATCATCCAACTGAATCAGTCGGAATCTTGTATAGAAATGTATGAAAAAATAGAAAAGGACAAAGCGCTCATAAAGAAGTTGTCTTCGTCAGAGAAGTACGATTGATACACACCGTCAACTTCGTCAACCACTTCAACGGCAAACTTAGAATAAAATGGAAAGAGTACTTTCTACAAACTTTAATGAAACTAATTTTTTGTAAGTAGTCATTTTGATTCAAACTACCTATGATTATTATTTTTTATTGTTCATTTTAGAGGTAAATACATATAGTAACAAAAGTCAAGCGTGCGGTATTTCAACACCTAGCTCAACCCCTACCCCAACAGGACAGGGGGAGGAAGTATTAATATTTTCAACCACCTGACATGACCAATTCATCTGTCCCGAATTCGGACTCAGGAAATATGGTCACCGTATGCTACTTACACAAGTATATGGATCTATGCACCCTCTCTGTATTTAAGTAAGGCATTTTGGGGAGGGTTCATACCCCCAAAACCTCTCCCTGGCTACAGCCATGCCGTAGAGTGAACATTGCAGTACAGGTTTTTAGCTCACATTTTATGAAAAAGATCGTGCTTCCGTTATAACTAATTGTCCGTCCGTCCGTGGATACCATATATCTGCAACTATTAGTCCGATTTGAAAAATTCTTTTTGCGTTGGGCAGTTTGAACTGTGAGAACGATAACCCTTGCATCCCGGTTTGGTTTTTGTATTTATTTTTTTTTTCGATGCACAATATTCGCTGCATAAATGCAGATGATATCAAAATACATTTTATTTCATATATTTGCATTTAAATATCCGATTGGAAAAATTATTTTTCCTTTCGGTGCCATTTATAACGGAGATTATTTTAAGTGCAGTCTCGTTTTCAAGAATTGCATAGATTTTTCGCTAGAGAGCGTAAAGGTAAATCGCGTTTTCTCCAATATCTCTGCTTCTAAAAGTCCGATTTGAAACGTCCTTTCTGCATCGGATACAGCCTGATGAGAAATTTTATGCATGTAATTCCTAATTTTTGATAAAGAATGGTTTGGCTACCAGAAGGCGTAAGTGCGTATTTAGCTTCTGAAAACTCAACTGGAAAAATTCTTTCGGGGACCTATACTGTTCAACTCAGAAAAACTTTTGAGAATACCTCTTTCTTAAAATACTGCATACTTTTTCCGCCAGGGGCGTGGATGTACATATTATTTTTGTCGATATCTTTGCTTCTAAGAGTCTGATTTCAAACATTATTTCTTTGTCGGAGAGCATTTCTGGTGCGAAATGTTTCTCATATAATTTAAAATATTTGCTTAACGCTCCATTTACCAGCAATATCTACGGTACTAAAAACCTAATTGAAAAAATTATTTCTTCAGTGAGAAACACAAACTATGAAGACCCTTTGTTTATATTTTCTCCCCAAAAGAATTCACAATTTCGCCGCTAGGGGACGCAAATGTTTAATCTGTTTTTCTCAATATCTCTACTTCTAAATGTGCAATTTAAAAAATTATTTTAACATCGGATATCATTTACCTGTGCAGTACTTTAGGTTTGTATTTGAGGAGTTTTGTAGTTCACAGTTCTGTCTGTAGATGGCGTTCGTGTACTTTTTTTTTTTTTTTTTTGCAGCTGTATTGTCCCTTTTAAAGACGCAATTCAGAAATTTCTGCTTTACGGTATGCCATTCGCTACAACAGAGATGTGGAGCATTGTTATTCTCTTTAAATAATGCACAGCTTTCCCTGAAGGAGATGTAAAGGTCAAAACCTTTTTTCGGAAGACGTATTTGAAAAGTTTTTTTGACCCAGGACTACGTCTAACTCCGCAGATAGTATGGTGCGACTTATGGCCGACCGCCTGTGACAAAAATAGGTCCCAATTGAAAACATTAGAGTGTTAAAAATACGTGCCGCACACTAATAGTGTTAGCATATTCGTACACAACATGGAGTCTAATTCGCTTAGTGCGAAATAACATTGTGCGCGCGACGCTCCCCCTGCGCGGGGGAGATGATGCAGTATTTCTGGGTGTGCCGTCGCGTTTGACTCAGTCTATCTCGGCAACCGTGAGCGCAAACACGACTGTGCGTTGTATCGTTTTAAAGCTCTCGACAAGATCTATTCAAATCTACGAAGAACATTTCGCAGTGGTTTGAACTGAACATTTTAAAAATTGTTTTCTTGTGAACCGTTGAACACTTTTGACAATATGGTAGTTTATCTGGACAACCGTGAGTGCATAACGACTGTGCGTGGTATCGTTTTAAAGCTCTTGGTAAGATCTATTCAAATATATAAAGAACATATCAAAGTGGTTTAAACTAAAATTAACAAAAAAATTCGCGTGAACGGGTTGACATTTTCGACAGTGCCGCGGAATTCGCAGAATGAACGCAAGCAAAGGTGGAGACAATCAAAACGAGAGGCAAGAGCAAGTGATGAGGAATGTAAGAAGCCCCAGAAGACAGAGCAGCACGTTGGTTAATTTGTAAACCCATATCTTGTGCAGATGGTAGCAGTTTGGTCTCCAAAATACCTACATATTTCGATCCATTCAATGTACCATCAACAATGTGCAGACGGTTAACACCACTGGCTGAAATACAGAACCATGACATCACCGAATGTGGGTGCTTGATTGTTGGCTGGGTGCAGCATGCCTTATATCTTTCACCAGCCCGACGACGTACATAATTATTTCCATTATTAGGGAAATAGTAATAGTTGTTTCATCACTGAAAATACCATTTTTCCATTCATCAACAGTTCGATTCCTGTGTGCCTTGGCCCAAGTAATTCTTCTGAGCCGTTGTTGCTTTCGTGCTGTCAGTCCATTTTCTAGTAGCCTACAACGAACTGTACGTGCCGATGCAATAATGCTTACTTCATTCTCCCACTCATTTCTTAAATCAGTGGCTGCTTTAAACCTTGTTTCTAAGCCGAACGACGAATCAGCATGCAATCATCACGTTCAGTACACAGCCTTGGTCGACCTGTTCTTTTTCTGTTTCCCACACATCCAGTTTCTGCAACTCTTTTAATGGTGCGCAAGACAGTGGAATGATCACAGCCACATTTAACAGCAATTTTACGACTACCGAATCCAAGTTCATGCAAAGTAATACTTTTTGCCCTGGTTTGAACAGGCAGGACCAATTTTCTGCTCTTTGGTATTCCGAAATTCAAGTATCACCAGGAATTCGGCATAAAGTTCTGTCAGCTGACTACAAGCAGCTGCGTTCTAATGATCATATGTAGAGGATTTTAGGAAGGGAGTGTCTGATCCCAGGTCTTAAACAACCCTTAGAAATAGGAAGCTATGAGATTTGGGCTAGAGTGCCCGATACGAAAGTGACACGGAAGCGAAGTAGAAAGGGGAAGGAAGAAGTTGTGTGAAATTTGGTGATGATGTTTCTTATAGTTTGTCTGTCTGGTCCGGTTTTGAAGTTCAACTTCTTCTGAAATGCCCACTTCACATTTTCCGGTCTTTCCGATGATCGATAAAATTCTTCCACGGTGAAGATAGACGAAACTCAACAAGAATGTTTACATAACTGGTAGCAATGAAGTGCCTGATGATGTCCGCTCTACGATTCTTGGATTTCTTGAACACCACCTTTCTACACAGAAACAACAGCGAGATGATTACCGAGAACTGTTGGAGTCAACGATTTTCTTGGCGGCATTCCGAAGAACGGGATATCGTTTCGTATACCAGGAGCTGTAAGTCATGCATTCAAGACATACCTGTTTCAAGATCAATTTCAGTTCTCATAGGGAGAAGAACTCTTTAAGAAAAATATGTATTTTTCTTGCTCGAGTGTACGTTTGAGCATGGTTTTTTTCATCAGAAGCAATTAAAGCACCTTACATGATTTCCTATTCATGCGTCAACTTATAAATTATCAGGATATTGATCCAGGAATCAGTAAGGCTGCTGCGAAAAAAAATTTCCAACCATCTCTGGTACTTAGTTCCCGAAACTGTGGCTCTATCCTTATTTGATGACAATGTTCCAACAGCGGTTAAGGCAAATATGGCTCAAGTTATGCTGGAAGCAGACAGAGGTGAAGAAGAGGAAGATATACGTTGTGATATACGTTGATATACGTATATCACAACGTATATCTTATTATTTATAACGTTTTTATACTGTGATATACGTTGTCATTTTCTTGACTACTGCAAAGAAACAGAAACACTGGTGTATCACAAATTCCAACTGTCTCTGAGTACAATGTTAAAATTTCTTTACATTCTCTGCAGTCGTTGTGTTGTTATCTTCATTTAAACTTGGTAGGTAATTTTTTTTTTTTTTTAATTTGAGGTTTAACGACCACCGTGAGCAGCTCAATGGGCTATAAGCAGTCGCCCGTCCCTAATTTAGGGTCACTAACTCCAGGGAAGGAAAGAGCCTGTGCTGTAAGACAAACACAACAGCCATGCCTCACCGGAATTCAAACTCGGACCCCTTTCTTTCGGACGAATGATCAGAAGCCATCACTTAGACCACTGCGCCACCTGGGCGGCATATTGAGCCTTTCTGCTGGATGTCTGTGCATGGTTAATCCATTCCTGGTACACCTTTGATACAGTAGTATGGGAGCAGCCAACAAGTGTGGCTGACCAATGTGAGTCCTTCTGCTGGATGTCTGTGCATGGTTAATGCTGTCCTGGTATACCCTTGATACAGTAGCACTTGAGCAACAGAAAATTTCATTAGTGAGAAAGTAATTTTTCCTCTATCATCATCAACGATTCTCAGTCCACTTTGCTAGATGGTCTCGTTTGCAGCTCTGTTTTGAGCAATTCTCTTCCATGTCACTCTGTCATGCTTTTGATTACTTATACAAAAAGAAAGTAGCAGTACATCTAGATGATTAAACTAACATGAATAATAAAGATTTATTCTTGTGTTGTCACACAGATACCATATCCTATATCTTCCTGTTGTTTTCATGTTGAGTGGCTGATAAATTTTCAATTTACCTGGTAGAATTCCCATGAAAACACGCACAGACACCCCATAAATAAATAAACATCAACTACTCAAAACAAGTTTGGATATCATAATTTAGGACCCCTACTTGTGTTTGTGCAAATGTTGTAAAATCAGAATAGCTCCGGGTGTACAAAATGTGCAATGATACGCAAATTTGAGATTCTGCATTGCTGACACAAAGACACAGGCATAAGAAAGATGTGTAATGGATAACTGAACTGACATAAAACCTTTATCAAAACCATATATATGTGTATATATCATCATCATCATCATCATTGTCAACCATTATCAATCCACTGCTGGACGAAGGTCTCCCCAAGTTTCCTCCACAACGGTCTGTCTTGTGCCAGTCTCCTCCATGTCACTCCTGCATAATTTCGAATTTCATCCACCCATCTCCCATGTGGTCTTCTTCTGGGTCTTTTCCTGTCCCTTGGAATCCAATCTAAAATTTCGGCTGTCCATCGATGGTCTGTCCTTCTGGCAGTATGCCCAGCCCATTGCCATTTTAGGGATTTAACTCTAATCATGATGTCTTCCACTCTTGTCATTTTTCGGATCCACGAGTTCCTCTTCTTATCTCTCCTGGTTACACCAAGCATGCACCTGTCCATGCTTCTTTGAGTTGTGTGCAGCCTTTGTATGTCTCTTTTAGTTAAGGTCCACGTCTCTGCACCATACGTAAGCACTGGAAGGATGCATTGATCAAACACTTTTCTATTAAGACATAATGGCATATTGCCCTTGAAAATTGTGCTGTTTCTTCCAAAAGCTCTCCAGGCAAGTTTTGTACGCCGATTAATTTCTTCATCAATGTGACCCTCACTTGATATCTGCTGTCCAAGATAAACGTACGTGTCTGTTATCTCCAGCTTTTCTCCATCAATCGATAAATCTTCATTTCGTGTAAAAGCATTGAACATCACTTTTGTCTTCTGAAAGTTCATTTTTAATCCCACTTCTTTACTCTTGTCAGCAAGTTCTTGGATCATACTCTGCAGCTCTGATGGGTTAGTTGCAAAAATGACTATGTCATCAGCAAAACGAAGGTGGGTTAGATAATCTCCATTAATCTTTATCCCTTTGTTTTTTCAGTTCAGTAATTGAAAGACATTTTCCAAAGTGGCGTTAAAGAGCTTCGGAGATATGGTGTCACCTTGTCTCACTCCCTTTCCAATTTTTATGTGTGTTGTATTTTCAAACAGCCGAATCTTTGCACTCACATTTTCATAGATGTTATTAATAATATTAATGTATGCATCTTCAATACCGCAGGATTTCAGAGCCATTGTAACTGCTGATGGTTTCACTGAATCAAAGGCTTTTTCATAATCGATAAAAGCCATGCACAATGGAAGTTCATATTCCCTCGCTCTTTCAATTAGTTCTCTCAGTACGTGGATATGATCTATTGTGCTGTAGCCACTCCTGAATCCAGCTTGTTCTCTCGGTTGAGCCATGTCCAGTGTTACCTTCAAACGGTGTGAAAAAACTTTAGTGAAGATTTTATAAACCACTGATAGGAGGCTGATAGGTCTGTAGTTCCTGAGATCCTCAGTGTCACCTTTTTTATGTAGCAGGATCATTTTAGCGTTGTTCCAATCCTCAGGAATCTTCCCTTCGTTTCATTAAGGCATCGAGTGAAAAATTGGGCGAGTACTGTTTCGATTTCTCCACTTGCTTCTTGTATGATGTCTACAGTAATTCCATCTTCTCCTGGAGCTTTTCCACGCTTCATGTTCTTGATTGCATGTGCAACTTCTGTTGGGAGGACTGGAAGAACTCTGGTACTGGTACCTTCCATGATGTCTGGAGTACATGCATCATCCCTTTCATATAACTTAGAGTAGAAATATTTCACTCTTGTCAAAATTTCGCCTCTATTTCTTGTTACAGAACCATCTTCTTTTCTCAGTGCCATAATCTGTTTTCTTCCCTTACTGAGATGTCCTTTTGCTGTCTTTAGGCTTTCGTTGTTTTCAATTGCTTTCCTCACTAGTTCACATTTGAATTTCCTTACGTCTTCAGTGATACTTTTTCGTACTGTCTTGCATAGCTCTATGTATTCCACTTTGGAAGTCACATCTTCTTTAGTTGTCCTCATCTCTCTTCTTTTTTGCATCAACATTTTGGTTTTTCCTGATAATTTGTTCACATGCAACTTGTTCTTAGACCCAAGCTAATTTTGTTGCTGTTTCCAAAAGAGCTTTGGTTACTTTTCTGTTAACTTCAGAAATATCCACTTCTTCCGATGTTAGGCCTTCTAAAGTAGAGAATCTGTTCTTCAGTTCCAACCTGAAGGTATTATGGTGTTTTTTAAGGTTGGTTATGTCAACACATTTTGTTTGTCTTATGAGCTTGCCACGTTCGAGTTTAGTGTTGAGGTGCATCTTACATCTCACCAATCTATGATCACTACCTGTGTTGAACTTGTTTAGTACACTGCAGTCTTCTATGACGAATTTTTTGTTACACATAATAAAATCAATTTTACTTGTCGTCCCATTTGGATGTCTCCATGTCCATTTCCTGTGCGGCTTTTTCTTGAAAAAGGAGTTCAAGATGAAAAACCCTTCTGCCTCTGCAAACTCTACGAGAGTATTTCCACGCTGGTTTCTGTTGCCGTGACCGAATTTACCTACTGAAGTTTCATTCTGTTGCCGTTGCCCTATTTTTGCATTGAAATCTCCCATAATTATCTTCAAGTGCTGCTTACCTTTATTATTTAGATGACGAATTTCCTCATAAAATTCTTCAATTTCTTCTTCAGGAAGACTTGTGGTGGGTGCATAAGTTTGAATAATCTGAGCCTTGTATCTTCTCGAGAGTTGGATAACGAGTCGTGCAGCTCTGTCAGAGGAACTTTCAACTTCTACAACTTTATCTTTCAGTTTCTTGTTTATTATAAATCCAACACCAATAGTTCTGCCAGTATCTGTCCCACGATAGTAGAAGAGATGTCCACTTTTCAGTTCAACGAGATCTTCTCCTTTTCTCCTTACCTCACTTAGCCCGACGATGTCCCACTTGATCCTTTGTAGTTCCTCTTCCAATTCAAGAAGCCTTGAATCAGAAGATAGGGAGCGTCCATTATACATAGCCAAGGTCAGCATCAGATGGCAGCCTAGTCCGGTCCTCCGGGAATTCTTAGCACCCTCTGCCTTCATGTCGCACTGGCCGCTGCCTTGGCCAGGTACATTCCAGCTGCCGGAGACTGAGGGCCAAGATTTAAGTTGTTAAGTCATTTTGGAGGGGTTTAGCCATAACTCACCACGCTGGCCAAGCGGGTTGGTGAGTGTGGGATAGCATTTCCTCTAATCCCGATGGTATAGTTATACCGCTATTGGCGGTCGTCAGAGCCCCTTTAGTGGGAACAGGATGCACCACGAGAAGGCGGGGTTGACATATTAAAATCACACAATTTAATATCTACCTACCCACCTACCAACCGACCCACCCACTCACTCATTCATTCACTCACTCACTAAGCTGTTCTCTGGGATTCAGAAGTCCGCTCCTCAAAGAAGGCTTACCTGCCAGATTAACATTTGAAATTAATGGAACCAGATTTTGCTTACAGTTGATGTATCAAACATCTCCATCCACAGTAATCTTGGCACACAACTGGAGCTTCACTGACATCCATCACATGTTTCACACAGGACCTTTGTACTTCATATGCATTATCTTCTCCTCGTGCAAACATTCCTGAATCTGGTCCTCCCATGATTTTCTTGGCCTTCCTCTACCCTTCCTTCCTGCCACATGAGCTAAATAAATTATCTTAGTAAGAATCTCAGCACTCATTCTTTCAATATGGCCAAACCATCTTGAAATTTGTTTCGATCTTACTAACAACATTTTGCTTCATATTACCCATCTGCAGCACATCTTCATTCCTCATTAAATTATCTTAGTAAGAATCTCAGCAGCCGCCCCGGTGGCGCGGTGGTCTAAACGATGGCCTCTGATCATTCATCCGAAAGGGGTCCGGGTTCAAATCCCGGTGAGGCATGGATGTTGTGTTTGTCTTACGGCACTGGATCTCTCCCTTCCCTTGAACCAGTGACCCTAAATTAGGGACGGGTGACTGTTTATAGCCCATTGAGTTGCTCACGGTGGTCGTTAAACCTTCCGATTAAAAAAAAAAAAAAAAAAAAGAATCTCGGCACTAATTTTTTCAACATGGCCAAACCATCTTTAAATTTGTTTCGACCTCACTAACAACATTTTGCTTCATATTACCCATCTGCAGCACATCTTCATTCCTCATGTGATCAGAATGTGTCTTGCCACAAACTCTCCTTAAGTAATGCATCTCTCCAACACACAAATGACTCCTATGTCTTATCTGCAGTACCCAGGTTTCACTGCCATACATCAGAGTTGGAACAAGTACACTTGCATACACAGTCATTTAGGACTTTTTTGAGAACTCATCATTCCTGTGAAATGCTTTTAAATTATCTATGACTTTCTAAGATGAATTTACTGACTTACTCATTTCACCATCTAATTTATTTTCTCTGCCAAGCATGCTTCCTAAATATACAAATCCAAATAGCTGTTCTATCTCTGTCCATTTAGACTGATCTTGCATTCAGTACGGACAACAGTTGCCTATAATAACAAATAGTGCATGTCAGTAAAATATCAACACCAAACAGTATATGTCAGTAGAATATCTCCCCACTCTTGGCTAACTATTATGTGGGAAAACTAGAAGAGAAGATCCTAGTACAACCCACATACTTTTGCCTATATAGCAGGTACGTGGATGACATCTTATTTATAAAAGCTCAGAAATTGTTCTAGAAAGAATTCTAGACTCATTCAGTGAATTAGATGATTACCTTAAGTTCGCTATGGAACTTCAAAAAGAAATAAGAATTGACTTCTTAGATATTGCTATCTATTATGAAGATGGAAAATTCCTCACTAGTTGGTATAAAAAAACAATGAATACTACTAAACTATTGGATTTCAGTTCCTATCATCCAGTTTCTATTAAGAAGAATGTGGCTAGTCAGTTTTTAGAAAGTATTAAAAAATAGTATCTACAGCAGATAAGAAAAAGCCCATAAAGAACTTAAAGTCATCCTTGCAGAAAATAACTATCCTAAAGGAGAAAATGAGAAGCATCTAAATTTTACTGGTAAAAAGGACCCACAACAGCAACAAGTAAAATACACTAGAAAAATCACTTATCACCAAGGTTTATTTGAGTCCTTAAAGAGAATTAGTAAGACATATAATATAAGGCTAGCTCCAAGTTTAGAGAACAAAGTTAAAAAAAATTTCCCTAAAATAGTTCACAGGGAAGATATTTTAAAAATGCAAGGAGTTTTCTATGAAGTAAATGTAGCTATGTACTGTCTTACATAGGTGAGACAGGTTGCAGACTAGAAACTCGTATAGCAGAGCATATAGCAGCTATAAAAAATTGTTCCAACAAGGCAGGTTTAGATAGGTATGTTAGAGAAACTGGTCACAACATGGACTGGAATTCCCTTAGAGTCATCAGTTTCCAAAGCAATTTTCAAAAAAGAAAGCTAAAAGAAGGAATAGTGATTGAGAAAAATAAAAATGCCATCATCAATGACTGCAGAGAATTATCCCTGCCTAGCATCTGGCAGGATTTGGTGAAAAATAACCGTAACCATGGTAGCGACAGGTAAAAGTGACAACAAAAGACAGCCTGAAGAAAGAGAAGAGTTTTCTCTGAAAATTTGCAATTAAAATAAAAAATTTCCTAGTAAAAATTCCCATAATAGAAGTTTTGATTAGTTAAAGATATAAGTTGTTAGAAGAACGGTAGCACTCAACAACAACAATAAAGTATCTGTATAAAGAAATCTTTCAGTACTATAAGCAAATATATTTATCTCAATTCATTACAGATGCAGGTAACAAATAGGTTATATTAAATTAACATAAGATGGATGATTTATAATTATGGCAAAAGAGACATTTGAATAGAATATAATTTGATATTTTTTTACAGAAAATAATTGGACCTTTGGATTCCATCTTTGGTGAAAAGAGTCTCTTTTATTACCTAACCTATTTGTAGGATATTCTGTTTAAATATGTGCTCTCTTGAGAAAAACAAATTGTGCTTCTAACTGAGATTGAGCATAATGTAGAGATCTTTGATTTTGAACATAACATTCTGAGAGGTGAAAATGGTAGATTACATATTTTATTAAGGTTAATGTAAATGAATAGTGTGCATGGTCTTCAGGCATAAAACTGGTGCAATATATAGCATTTAGCAAAGCATGTTAATGTAAATATTATCCACAAATAAAATAAAAGTGTTAACCAATCCAAAAGACAGCTGAAAGAAATTTTTTTTTTTTTTTTGCAATGTTGGTAGGCATACATTGTACATTATCATAGCATTAATTAACCTTTTTTGTCATACTTTGGCACATAAAAAATGTCATGTACAAAAAAAAAATAGAGAAAAAATGGATGATTTGCTTGGCAAACATGTAGTCATCACTGTATATATTTTTACTCAGAAGAGACACCAAAAAAATCTGTTATATTTGTTTAGAACTTTATGCTGTCATGATTTCATGCTCAAAGTCAATTAGTAATTGAGCTATCAGGTTCTGAGCTTCACCCATCGTATTGCACCTAAGAAAAAGTGATTTTGTGCTTTACAACAATTTGCAAGCATGTGTAGTTTTTCACACCAGGACTAGTATCTCTTTTGACCACATCTTATACTTCATCATTTTCACTTCTACTTCCATCCATTTTAATTTTCATAATAACATCAGTAATATCTATAGCTTATCTTTTTCACAGCTAGACTTCTATTATGTAGTAGTTAAATAATCTGTAGCCAAGTCGTCACTGTATCGAACTTCTTTTTAAAATAACCATACCTGACCTTCGTTCTCATTTGGTGATGTGTCCTCTATAGTGCTGTTTGGAGAAATGAATTCAATTTTAAAAAAACAATTATCAGAAACAATTTAACAAAAAAAGAAATGATAACTTAGGGGGCAAACACCAAACACAGGCTACTTTTAGAGGGAGTTAAGGTCAAATGCTTGCAAAAATTATTCTCCATGGGGAAGGGGATAATTTTTCAGTTGGGAGAAGACATAGCCTTTGCTGGGGTTGTCATTTATGAAATTCTGCTGGTTCATGCTGGTGAAGTCATACATGCTACCATTACTTAGCTATAAGCAGGAGTTTCTAATATGCATTTGGGATGTTGTGATCAATGTTAGCATCCATTCCTGACAGTCCACAAAAGAGAGGGGAATGTCCATTATAATGCATGCTGTTCTGCAGGAACTGTAAAAAGTGGTTATAATTGTGAGCAGTCCATATCCAAGAAGTGCAGTGAAGTTTGTAAGTTTGATAGTGGAATTTTCTTGTATGAAGTAACGTTTGGTCAGAAGCTGCTTGAAGTTTCATGTTTATTAAGGCTTCTTTCTGAGAAGTGACTGCTTGAAGTTTCATGCTTACTAAGGCTTCTTTCTGAGAAGTGACTGCTTGAGTTTCAATTTTGTGGAAAATATTTAGATACTCCGCATTACCCTCCCTGGGGAAAAAGTAAAAAACAGAATGTAGTTCAAAATGTCAACTTTCATTCAAGTAATCTTATTTATTGCTGTAGAAAAATGTGTTTCATTTTGTGAGGCACTTTCCATGTTTTGTATTGTAAACTGATAATACAGTTTTAGTAAACAGTATGTTTTTTTTTCCAATACTGATTTTTTTTCTTTTTTTCTAGAAAATAAAATTTTTTGTAAGATGTAATAAACAACCAGAAATTTTTGTTACTTTTTTTTTTAAGATTTTTTTTTTTTTTTTTTTTTCAGGAAGCAATGATGCATTTGTGGTCATACAAATGGGTAAAGAAAAATTTCAAACAACGGTGAAGGAAAAAACCTTAAATCCAGAGTGGTATGAAGAATGTGATCTGTAAGTAATGCATGATATAGTATTTCATTACTGAAAACTATATTCTGTAAAATTCTGTATTCTACTCTATTCTAAAGGTGTTCTGTGATTTCTTGTGCATTGTATTTGCTTTCTGTAAAATTCCCCCGCCCTGAATATTCTGTAAATTCTATTGTGTTCTGTACTTCCGTAATTGATTCTGTAATTTCATAATCGTATTCTGTGAATTCTATTGTATTCAGTAAAATTCTGTTCCTTGTAAAATTCTGTATTCTACTCTATTCTAAAGGTGTCTTGTGATTTCTTGTGCATTGTATTTGCTTTCCTTGAAATTCCCCCGCCCTGAATATTCTGTAAATTCTATTGTTCTGTAATTCCGTAATTGATTCTGTAATTTCATAATCGTGTTCTGTGAATTCTATTGTTCTGTAATTTCATAATCGTATTCTGTGAATTCTATTGTGTTCAGTAAAATTATGTTCCTTGTAAAATTCTATATTCTATTCGATTTCTAAAGTTGTCTTGTGATATCTTCTGTATTCTACTCTATTCTATTCTACATTCTGTTCTTCTGAAATTCTTTTCTATTTTGTAAAATTCTGAATAGAATTCTATTCTGTAAAATTTTGAGAACTAGACATTTGATTGATTTATTTTACTTTCATTATTATTTTTGTAATAGCTAAATTGCCAGAGAACATTGCCCCCACCCCTCTTTTTGAATGCATGACATATAATTCTGTCATTCCTACAATTCCAGATTGTTTGTATTCTGTGAGTGAGAGCCTCCTTGCTTCTCATCTGAGGATGTGAACTATGGTTTTAGTTGCGACACAAATGTCATCTGTTTTCTTTGGTTCTAGAATTTTCCATCTTAATTTTAGGACCTTAATTAAGTTTGGGTAACTCTCAGTTGTTTTCAGCATCCATAAGTTTTTCAAATTACCTAAAAAGTTTAGCTTATTAATCTACCTATTCAAATTAATATGGGGGCATACATAGGAGTCAATCGTTATACTCATTAATCAAATTTTCAGGTAATATCCCTACTTTACCTATACTTTTTTTTTTCAAACCTAAAACACAAGTTTTATTTGTTGCAAAGTCTGAAGAAATGATGGGCATTAGTAAAATTTTTGTGTGATAAATAATTAGGGTTACCATATTTACTTTCCAAAATTGTTTCTTCACTAACTCCTATAATATTTTCATTATTTCACTGTAGGACTCTTCACGGAAAGGATGAAAATGTAGCATTCACTGTTTTCCACCGCAATGCTTTTGGTCTTGATGAATTCCTGGGCCAGGCTGTTATTCCTCTCCAATCATTTGAATCCTATGATAGGCCAGTAAACAAGTAAGTTGTGAGTTCATTATCACAAATTAATTTTATGAATGTTTTACACTATTTCACAAAGCTTGTTCAAATAATTAGTGACTTCATGGCTTTCTCTAATTACTTTCAGTACCATAAATACTTAATGGGAATTATAGAGGATAAATTTATTAAGGTACAGTACCTCTCAAATTTTCGATCTATATACTAGATCATCGTCAGGAGTTCTTGCATCTTACTACTTCCACAGGTCAGGCGACCAAGCCTGGTGGATTTGCCATACAGCATGGTCATTGATGTTGCCACCTTGTATCTTGTAAATTTCCAGGGATTCTTCTAATTTTTCGGATAACTGCATGGGATTGATGTTTGATCACTTGTAAGGAGACCTGTGGAAGTAGTACGACGCAAGAACTCCTAATGATGATCTAATGTATAGATCGAAAATTTGAGAGGTACTGTACCTTAATAAATTTATCCTGTATAATTCATGTTAAGTATTTATGGTACTGAAAGCTTGTTCATTTTTATTGGTTTTAAATAGCCTCATTTCTGAAATTAATCTAAAAAAAGCATTTATGTCTTATTGCAATGCTTCCACAAACTGTAGGTTTGCAAAGTCCTTACCCAGGGCAATTTGATCACCTACCTAGTACTGTGTTGGTCCTCCGTGAGATGCCATGACTGCAGCCCTGTATTGAAGGTGCTTGTACTCCACGAGTCCTCAGACGTGTTCAGTGGTAAAATATGCTGTATCTGTGCTGCTGCTGCTGTCCATAGCTTCTCCGGTTTCTGTGGTGGAAGGTCATATGCAGCAGCTGCCAATTCTACCAAATGTTTTCAGTTGGATTTGTATCAGGCACTATGTGAGTGGCCATGGGAGAACATGGAACTCATCTTTCATGCTCCATGAACCAGTCCTGGACAATATGAGCCTTACAACACAAGGTGTACTGACTACTCTTGTTGAAACATCTTGTCACAGGACAACTGCCATTTCATCTTCAACTGATACTGGAAATAATATGGTAACATATTCAGGTGTTATTGACAATGTTATATGCCATCATTGGCATGTAATACTGAGAATAATGCAGTAGCATATTGAGGTCTTATTGCCAGTGTTTTGTGCTGTCATAAGCATGTAACACTGGGAATAATGCAGCAGTATATTGAAGTGTTATTGCCAATGTTTTCTGCTGTCATGAGCATGTAACATTGGGAATAATGCACCAGCATATTGAGATGTTATTGCCAATATTTTGTGCTGTCATGAGAATGTAACAATGGAAATAATGCATCAGCATATTGAGGTGTTATTGCCAATGTTTTGTGCTGTTATGGGCATGTAACACTGGGTATAATACAACAGTGTATTTAGATGTTACTTTTAATTTTACATGCTGCCATGAGCATGTAATGCTGGCAATGATGAGCAGCACATTGGGGCGTTATTGATAATGTTATATGCTATCATGAGTGCATAACACTGGAATAAATTTGTTGAGATGTTATGCTAATGTTATCTGCTTCTAATAAAGATAAAACTGTAGTTCTCTCAAAATGTTTTGAGCCTTTTTGACTTCGGGAATTTTTGTGTGCATACATAAAATATCCTGGTTAGACAAGATTGTATAAATTGTATTTTCGTGCATGAATGTCTTACCATAAATTATTTTATGGCACTTGTCCATAATTATTCCAGTGCTGTGGTAGAGGGTTCATATGCAGCAGCTGCCAATCCATGTGGTACCAAACGTTTTCAAAAACATTTGGAAGAATTCTTTGAAGAAGAATTGAAGAACAGTATGAAGGAATTGAGGAGCAGAGTGGATTCACGGCTATAGATCATGTATAGATCAGGAAAGCTATTTGTGTTATGAATCCTGTTTTTACAACAGAATCCTGGAGGATGATGGAGTACCCCAGGAGATGAAACTTGGTTTTTTGACATCAGTTTTCAAGAAGGGAAACAGAAAAGTATGTGATAATTACAGACGAATATGTGTAACAAACCCATTTATAAAAACATTTAGAAGAATTCTTCGAAGAAGGATTGAAGAACAGTATGAAGGAATTGAGGAGCAGAGTGGATTCATGTCTGGTAGATCATGTATCGATCATATATTTACAATGAGACAGATCCTGGAAAAACAAAGAGAAATTGAGAGGCATGGAATCAATATTTATTGACTTAGAAAGGGCTTACAATAGTGTTCCTCAAAAACTACTTTGGAAGGCTTTGAGGATGGTAAATATTGGTGAAGAAAAAAATCAGTGTTATTCAAGAGGTATATTGTAACAATATATGTATTATCAAGCATGGGCAACAAGTATCAGAGGTTTTTGTGAGTAGTAAAGGACTTTTACAGGGATGCTGTATGCCCCCTACATTATTTAAAATCTATATTGAGATCTTAAATAATGTAGGGGGCATACAGACCATTCTCTGAGACTTAAATTATTTAGGTCTCAGAGAATGGTCAGCAAAGTGGAGAAATTTGGGATTACGGATTCAGAATGATTTTGTGTACCATTTGCTCTTTGCGGATGATCAAATAATCTTGGCAGAAAATAAGGGTGACATAGCTTATATGTTTCATAAACTGATCTCTGAATATGACCGTTGGAGACCTAAAATTAACGAAAATAAAACTGAGCACTAGTCATATGATCCTAGAGACTTCATTGAAATAACCGATAATATTACATTGAAACAGTTGAGGAATTTAAATACTTCGGATCCATAATACATCAGGATGGTACACGTCATCATGACATTGAACGGAGAATTGCGGAGGGCAGGAAAGTTATTTCTGTTTTAAATCCTGTTCTTTGGAGCAGCAATATCTTTCCAAGAGTAAAAAGACACATTTTTTCTGCGATTGTACAGAGCATCATTTTATATGGTATGGAGACATGGACACTGAATAAAAGACATCAACAAAGATTATTGGCTACAGAGATGGACTTTTGGAGGCATTCTGCAAGAAAATCCAGATGTGAAAAAGTGCGTAATACAAAATTTTGAGATGTTATGAGTGTTAAAGTAGACATTCTTCAAACTATTGAGATGCAGAGATTGCAATGGTTCAGCCATGTAAGGAGAATGTCATCAGAGAGACTTCCTAAAATTCTGATGGAGTGGGAGGCTCCAGTAAAGAGGGAAAGAGGAAGACCAAGAAGAAAGTGGATGGAGGAGATTAAATCAAGTTTAAAAAATAATGGACTGGATGAAGTGACGGCCTTGGATAGAAAGAAGTGGAGGAAGACTCTGGTCGAGGAAATCCACTTAGTAGTGGAAATTCCTGCTGAGGATGATGATGGAAATTATTTTACATTGTTGAGGTTAGTTTCTATTTCATTTTCTTTTCATTTGTGTATGACCTTGCTCTTACATTTCCATGCAGTTGTTGCATAGCCCATTGATGCATCATAGTAAATTTGTTCCATTTTTTTTTTTTTTAGTTTATAATTTTAGTTTTCTGCTATTTAAGATTTTTTCTATTTCATAACCTTCAAAAAACTATGTTTTATGGTTACAGATGGTATGCCTTAAAAGGAAAAGGAGACAAAAAGGAGGGAAAATATCGTGGTGAAATGGAAATTCGCATTGCCTTCGTTGTGCGCAGTCTTGATACACAAAGCTTGAATGATCTTAGTATAATAAAGAAGCGAAGGCGGCATTCTATAAAAGAATTGGCAGTTAGTGTTGGTATGTTTATTGTATATCGTTCAATCATTATGTGTTCAGTAACAGGGATTTTTTTTTCTCAATGTTTCTGTTTTTGCTGTTGAACTAGTGTCCTATTTGCCAACTATGATACTTTTATATCATGCTGTTTTGTAGTTTGCTTTTTCATTTCTTTGCATTTATTTTCACACACTAGGTGAGAGCCTACCAATAATGATGGAGAAAAATATGATATCCAGAGCAATTTTTTAAAATTATTTATTTATTGAGTATAGGTAAAAGCCCGTCAATAATGACAGGGAAAAATAAGATATCAAGAGCAGTTTTTTTTCATTATTTATTTATAGCAAAAAAAAAAAGACTCAGAACTTGGTAGATCTTTTGGCATTACCCAGGTTGCAGCGTGAGAAACTTGATCTTTCATCGCTTCCCTCTCCGTCTGTCTATCTGTCTGTCTGCTTGTCCATCTGCCTGTTATGTGTTTTGTGAAATCTTGAATCCTTATTTTGTCAACACTTCCTTGTACACAACATTTTTTGTGTACACTGACTGTGAACCCTGTATCAATTTCCCCTGTTCTTTTCCGTGAACTGTTTTTATCTTGACATCATCATATCGTCGTACTCTTGACATTGCCACATACAGAAACCGTGGCTAAACGCCAGTTCAGGTAGATATATTCCAACTTTTTCTAATGTCTGAGGAGTCATATTAGCCAAGCAGTGGTGATCTTGATCGCTTTCTCTTGGACAACAGTCATACTTTCCTGATGAGCCCTTTCTTGCTCAGCCTTTTGTCTTTTTGCTGCTTCCATCTGGGCAGCTACTTCCTCAGTGGATTTTTTTTTTGTTTAGGAGGCATACTTTCAGTGTTTTGAGACAAATGAACCACAATATAAATTGCTTGTTTATTTGAAAAGAGCCAAAACATAAATGACTTCGAATTATTTTGGGGCAGCTGCACGAAATAAATTAGAATTTCGTCTCCATGTGGTGATTACATGTGGAATTTTCCAAATCAGTAAAGTCAGCGTCGTTTGATTAAATAGCTACACGTTTGTAACGTCATCCTTATCCTGTTCCAAATGTGAAAGCATGTGATGCCCTTGATCATTAATGATCACTAACATGTGCATCATATATTGTTAATCAAATGTTATGTTTGTTCTGGTGTCACAAATTTGCTTATTGCGTAAATATTTCTTTTGTGGCACGGCAGAGTGGTCTATCAAATTATATACACTGCTGGACAATTGCTAAGGACGGATCATAAACGGCTATATAGCGCATAAAAAAGTAAGTGTGGTTGGATGCCAAGTGAAATAAAATAATGTCAGAATGCCAGGACATTACAAGAAAGACCATTCATTTTGCTCTGAAATCCAGAAGGCTTTGGAACGTGTTCAAGAGACAAACAGGCCATTTTGTGCAGAATACATAAACGTGAAAAAAATGCAATTACCGTCAGCAGGCGTTCCGGCGTAAGATGTCAATAGGAGATGTGGCCACCATGGAGGGCGATGCAAGATTCCACACGTCGTGTCATGCTTTGCACAACATTATCAAGCAGCTGTTGGGGCAATTTATCCCATTCCTCTGTCAGTGCATGGATGAGGGTGTCCGTGTTTATTGGAGGGCATTGGCGACCAGCAAGACTCCTCCCCAAAGCATCCCACACATTTTCAATGGGATTCAGATCTGAAGAACGAGCTGACCATACGAGGCGTTGAATATCCTCGCTCTCAAGACACTCCTGGACAGCGACTGTTCGATGACATGTTGCGTTGTCGTCCATGAAAATGAATCTATCACCGACAGCACCACGGAACATGCGAACATGAGGTAGCAGAACATCATTAATGTATCGTTGGCCAGTCATAGTCTCAGTTGGAAGCACATAGAGGGACGTACGGCCATTGATCATGATGCCAGCCCATACCATGACACTACATGTCGGATATCGGTCCCTTTCCTGTATGTTTGCTGGACAATATGCAGTACCACTATCACGCCAGATCAGTTGTCGTCGACAATCAGACGATAGACTGTATCTACTCTCATCTGAGAAGAGGACAGCAGACCAGTCGTTATCAGTCCAATTGCGATGTTGATGGCACCATTGCAAACGGGCGGTACGGTGATGTCTGGACAATGGGATGCACACAACAGGACGGCGGGCGTATAGTCCTCCTTCATGCAAACGTCTGGCGACAGTTTTTCGAGAGATCCGCTTGCCAGTAGCAGCCATAAACTGATTTGCTACCTCACTAGCTGTGCTGCGCCGGTGTCTTTTTGTTGATAGCACTATGTACCGATCTTCTGCAGGTGTCGTACTGTGAACACGACCTCCCCCGTGATGTTTGCTACACTCTCCATTTGCCATTTGTTTGAAATGATTTCCAAAGCCTTGAAACAACACTGTGGCTGACGTTGAACTCCCTGGCAACATCTGTTATTTTTCCCCCTTCTTCAATCTTGCCAATAATACGGCAACGCGTAAAATCATCTAGGTGATGTCGGGAAGACATACTGAAAATTGCAAGTTCGTCAATTGATTCTTTCCTTTTCAACTTTGCGTTTGAACAACAACGGTCAATACGCGTCAAATCCTTTGTATCTCTTATCAGCGCTATGACATCACGAACAAGTTCAGCAATCCAAAATTTGCATACGCACAACACGTCTTACTGTATCCCGCACTTATGCTAATTTCCACATTTTCCTGCCTTCCATTTTATGCTTGCTATTGTCATCCGTCCTTAGCAATTGTCCGGCAGTGTATAAGATTGTGCAAAGGATCTTCATTCTCATTTTAAATTAAGTAATTGTTGTCATGTTGAACCATGTATCCTGTGTGACTGCCCAGGATCTACCTACCTTGGGTATAGCATGCCATATCCTTATTTCTCTCTCTCTCTCACTTTTGCTCATGCACTCAGAGTAGTTGGATAGATCAGTCATGCGCCCAGACATTTTTTTCGGGAAGGGGGGATGAAATTGATTTTGATTATACAGTTAAATGTGTTATGAGTGCATGTACTGACAATATGTTTTTGAAATATCAAAAGGTTCCAAATTTGGGGGGGTTATTCCCACCCAGGCACGCCACAGAAATAGGTATGATTTTAATCTTGGTTTTTCTTTCTTAGTAGGTTGTACTCTGCAGAACATTACCGTACATTCTGCTAGAATGGTAGTAGTGCGGTACAAGGTGATTCAGTTTGGACTGAACATGCATTTTATGTAACAACACGAGAGCACAAACAGAATTCAATCATATGCAATGGAAATATACTTTGGTCCATGACAAGTAGAGTTGTCTCAGGGAAGGTGCTAGAAGTGGTCACCATCAGCATTCAGACACGTATTAACTTGACACTCTTTATTAACAAATATTCACTTGTAACATACCAATGTCAATAGCAGTTTTTGTTTGATGTTGTTCTGATGATCTTAAATTGTTCTTGGTTTGTGGGCATACACCTTCCCTTTCAAGTGGCCTCAGAGGGAAAAATTTCAGAAGTGTCAGATAGAAAGACCTTGTGTGGGCCACAGTCCATTCGAAATAACTCTGTCCTGAAAGGAGCTGTGGATTTTTGCCATGCTTTTAGTGGAGGTGTACACATGGTACTGTCTTGTTGAAAGTAACTGACTGTAAGTTCCTGATCATTCAGCTGCCTTAGGAATTCTGTGAAGTTTGCCAAGTACTGGTCATTTTTCCGTTTCTCTTTGAAAGAGACTGGCCCAATGATACAAAACCGGGGACATTGCATACCAGATACCAATTTTCCTAGGATGCTGTGGTTTGTTGTGGTGAGCTTGAGGATTTTTTCTGCCCTTCACAGTATGCTATTCGTTTATCATGATCTAGCGGTTGTAACTTTTTTACAATTGTGAATTGAATGGCTTGAGTATTGTTACCTTTGCCGCTCTTTGACAGGTTGAATATGATCTTCCAGTCTCTTGATAAAGATGTCATGCAGATTTGTGTGGGAAACTACAGTATGTGGTGCTTCACCTTGTAATGTCTTCTCCATCATCTCGGGCCACCCACCCATATGTGGATACATGACGCTTCCCGTCTTCTTCGATTTCTTCGCAAAGTTGGAAATAGTGGGTTATGTCAGTGGTTTATGGCCATTGAATTTCCTCTAAAATGCCTTCTGGCATTCAGTGAAAGAACCAGTCCCCCAATATGTACAGACAATGTAGACATGTTTTGGAATTGAATACATTTCATTCTGATGTAGTTACACAATTAAGAAGTGATTACTGCATAAGCCCATCTACCTATAGTACTGAGAATTTCTGCAGTTCACTTGTCAGGGAATGTAGAAAAGTTTTATTTGTATTCCACACTTTTACATTTATTGTGTCCTGAGATATTCCACATAATAAGTACTTAGCCTTGGGTGAATCACCACTTATAAATGGCAAGAATGCTTGGATAGAAATTTAGAACAAAACAGCTCATTGTGTTGTTTCCCAGTGTTCAGTATTTCATTAATTTGTCATTTTGATATTTGTCATTTTGATATTTTTCTTTTATTTCTTTAATTTGTGATGCTGATATTTTGGGCACTTTATTCCATTAATTTGTCATGTGGATGTTTTTCTTCAATATGAGTCTTATAGTGTTTCACTTTTGATGTCTTTAAAAAAAAATCCGAAGTCATGTTGTAGAGGGACAGGTGAAAATTGTTAGCACACGAATAACAGGATATGGTAGCAATGGATTAATGAAGGTTTCTGTGTGAGGGCTGACTAAAAGTTTTTGAGCCTTACTAGCAAAGAGACTATGTAAAAATATGTTCTCATTCTGTTTTCTGCATAGTTTCATTCAGAACTGACACATGTTCACTAATGATTCCACAAAGCTTATATCTCAGCCTAAAAAAGCGATTATCCAAATCTTTTAAAAAAACATAGACAGCCTTTTTTACATTACCATTGGTGGCAAAATAAGCCCCAGAAGAGTGCCCCCCCTCCCTATTGGAAAATAGATGCTTTACTCATGGCTACAAATAAGATGGATGTCTTAAAGTGCAGATCCACAGTCGAGGATTGTTGCATTGGACATTACTGATTTGTGTGCCTGCACATTATTGTAGTGAAAAGTGATGCTTTTCGAAGTTCTCTATGTTTCTTTTTTTCTCTTGATACACTCATGTCATTGCCTCAGAAGTCATGTGTGATATTCACTATTAACTGTATTTCTCTTCTTGATGCAGACCATCCCTTTACCAGTTGATAGGACAAGCTTTGTTTATTGTGGAAAAGCCCAGTTGCATGGCCCCACAATGTACGAGGGCCCCCTGAAATAGCGATTTTGTTTTGCATTTACTTTTAAGAAAAACAGAATAAATAAATAAATAAAAATAAAAACTATAGTGAAATCATGTTTTGGGAACATGATTCCACCCAAACTCATAGTATATCATCTAGAAGTATTAATTTACATCAAAACTTATATGATCACCATCAATAAATATCATCATAATATGTCATCATAACATCCCCTGGTATCAATGCTTATATATCATATAAGTATATAAATATATATCATTGTAACATCCCCTAGCATCAATACTTATATCATCTACAAGTATTGATTTACGAGCTTCAGTGTAAGCTACTAAAAATCATTTTGATAGTAATATTACTTAGTATTACACTGCTGCTGAGCTCAGAGATTGGGTTGTTATTTCCAGCTGCTTTGCTTAGAATGTAATGAAAAATTTTTGCTCTATAATTTGGTATTTAATATCACAGCCCATCTTTTATTTAAAATTTCTTTTTCCCTATTCAGTCCAGTGTAGGATGTAATTGCAAGACTGTTACCATAGACACCAAATGTCATTGGAAAAATCTGGTTTTATGAGACATGAGACATGCTACTAAATTTTATCTATATAGTATATCCTTCTTAGGTTTTCTAATTTTAGCCATGTCTGGTAGATGTAATGTTTTTGGTATATCCTTATGTTTTCAGTAAACATCTTATGTATACTAATATCAGAACGGATGGTAGCCACTACAGAAAAACATGGTCATTGATTAGCATATTCTGGTTGATGATTCTATTTAAATTTCTTAATCTGCTTGAAAATGCATTGTCTCATATGGCATTATAGTTTGCATGCTTTGATATGAACTGGCTGGGAAATGCAAGTTTCATCCCGATTTCAGAAAGATTTTTTATGTTCTCACGAATGATGGGTGCTGACAGTATTTATGTGCCAAATAATGATGCAATTAATATGTTTGCACCACGCTTTTTGTATCCACATATTAAATAGGAATTTTGTCCTTTGAGAGCACCATTAGTGTATATGCAATACAGTAATGCTAACTCTTTAACCAGCAGCCAAGATAATTTTTATTGTAAATAGCCATTATTTTCTAAAGAAATTTCCCAGGTTACCTATTAAAAGGTTAATATTTGTTGTGCATGGACTGCCTAATATCTTGCATTACAATTTTCTTTTTTCTTTTTCTTTTTTTCTGTTTTGGCCAAGCTTGACATTTATTAAATGACAGTGTACTCTGGTTATGCTCTGTGCTAATTTACATTTAAGTATGAGAAAACTTTGTGCTATAAAATAACTGCATAAATAAAAAGTCTAAGAAATAATTTTGAAAATTTTGTTTTGGTTTTGTTTCTTGTTTTAGAATGACTATTTACTGTGTTGTTATTGTTTTTTCAGGTCATAAAATTCAGAAGTTGCCTAACCGTAGTTTCTCATTTCGAGTGGAAAAACGTGATCCCCATTTACAGCTGAGTAAGTTACGAGAGAGACGTGGCTCTTATACTGGTGATTATAGTACAAATTCTCATCAAGAACTTGAGGACTATGATGATAATTCTGAAGGTACAGAGAAACGTAATCATTTAGCTGTTCCCACAATGAAAAAGAATGGACTCTTGTATGTAAGTATACAGTTAGGAACTGAATGATGAACTTAAAATTAATGGCAAAGTTTCTTTTCAATTTCCTGGTGGTATTTCTTCATGAGGTGTCTTCTCCCTTCTTTTTTTTTAATCATATGCTAAAGAACCATTTAAGAAAAGGCCTCATACTCTAGTTATATAGAATAGAGTATATTTTAAAATATGTTCATCGTAATAAGAGCATGTGTATGAATGAATGGTGTGATATCAAAATGGTTTTCTCTTGGTGCAGGAGTCAGACAAGGTTGTGTAATGTCATCATGGCTGTGTAATATACTGTATTTATAGATGGGTGCATGATGCCAAACTAGACAATACTGGTTTATGTCTTGGTAAGATTATCTGTCTGTGCAGATTGTTGTACAGGGTGATTCATAAAGAAGTATACAGTTTCAACTCACTATAAAACAAGAACAATGTAAGATATTTTATGTTACCTATAACAGAATTGTAGGGGAATGTTTAAAGTTTTTTTAGAGACAGTCACAGATGTTCTATGTGTGCACCCTTAGTCACACTACACACATCGAGCCGGTAATCCATTTCTGCCCAAATGCGAGGTAAGATTTCTGAATCAAGTGCAGGGATAGTGGCTGTAATACGCTGTTTCAGCTCCGCTAGATCAACAGGACCTTGTGCTTTACGTACCCCTACAGGAAAAAGTCACATGGTGTTAAGTCAGGACTTCTGGGTGGCCATTGGGTCAGTGGCATGTTGTAGTCCGCGGCTTGTCCAATCCATCGGTTAGGAAGATGGTCATCGACTGACTAGTCATGTGACACTCGTGCTATCACCTACGTCACTTTCTTCAATAGTGGGACACAAACTTTATGAGTACATCTACCTAACAGTTTGCAGTTGTGGTCCATGTCTTCAACTGTTACCGTTTTACAGCATCTGGAAACTGTATACTTCTTTATGAATCACCCTGTATATTGATAACACAGTCCTGTTGGCACAGTGCGAAACTGAGTTGTGCAGTATGCTTTCCTGGAAGTACAAAGTTTGTATGAAATTCAAACTGAGTTTAAATAAGGGAAAAAGAAAGTTATGATTTTCGAATGAGGAACTGTTAGTACTGAATGCAAGATCAGTCTAAATGGTACAGAAATAGACCAGGTGAATGAATCTGTATATTTAGGAAGCATGTTTCACAGACAAACAGGATAGATAATGGAATTAGTATGCAAGTGAATTTATTTTTGAAAGTCATAACTGCTTTAGGAGAATTTCATAGAAATTATGGATTCTCAAGAAAGCCCTGAATGGCTGTATGTGAAATTGTAATTGTTCCTAATCTGATGTATGGCATTGAAACCTGGGTGCTGTAGAAGAGACATAGGAATCATTTGTGTACTGGAGAGATGCATTACTCACAGGGGAGTGGTGGCAAGACACATTCTGATTGTGTGAGGAATGAAGATGTGTTGCAGATGAGTGATATGAAACAAAATGTTAATAAGGTTGAGACAAATTTTGAGATAGTTTTGCCATGTTGAAAGAATGAGTGGTGGGATGCTTACTTACTAAGATAATTTATTCTGCCCAGGTGGTAGGCAAGAAAATCATGGGAGGACCAGATTCAGGAATGTGTGCATGATGACATGATATGATGGCTTGGACTTTACAAAATAAAATTAACAAAATGAGTGCATCACCTAAAATAAAACTGAAACGCACGTTTCCTCCCCATAAATGAATGACGTTTAGTGTAGCAGGTTGAGATCAGGCTAGCATATAGTTCTATGTCCGATAGAGCAGGAAAATTTAGGGGTTAGCCCAGAATGTCTAAAATAAAGTGAGAAAGCCAACAAAAAAAAACATGGTAAAAGTCTGCCTATCCAAAAAAAAAAAAAAATTGGGTAAAAATTTAATAGGAATGTAAAAACTATTGGGTTGTCGGAAAAGTCATGACGTATTTTGGCACCCGATGGCGGTTGGGAGGTTTTGGAAGTACTAGAGGAATGCATGCAGCTCTGTTATCGCTATGGCATTCAACAGGTGCCAGTTCTAGCTGCAGTCTAGAAGGAATAGTGAGTGATTTGGTTGATTTGCGGAGATTTGACATCAAGTTGAAGATGGAAGACCAAACTGTGCGTTTTCGCCATATTTTACTGTTCTATTTCTGTAAAGGGAAGATCGCGCTTCAAGCATGTGAAAAGTTGCGTAAAGTGTACGGTGATAAGGTTCTACAAGAACGTCGGTGCCAGCGGTGGTTTGCAAAATTCCGTGCTGGTGATTTTGACTTCAACGATGCTCCTCGGTCCGGAAAGCCCACCGAGGATGATGACGACCAAATCAAGGCATTGATCGAGTCAAACCCACGTTACACGACACGAGATATTGCAGACACATTGCACATCCATCATTCAAGTGTTCACGACCACCTGAAAAAGCTGGGATACGTAAGCAAGCTTGATGTGTGGGTTCCTCGTGAACTCAAAGAAGCTCAATTGACGGCGCGTATAAACATCTGTGATATGCTCATTAAACGTGAGGAAAACGATCCTTTTTGAAGCGACGGATAACTGGTGACGAAAAGTGCATTGTGTACAACAATGTGCTGCGCAAACAGTCTTGGTCCCGAAGTGTTGCTTTGCCTCAAACGACATCCAAAGCAGACATTCATCAGCGGAAGGTTCTGGTCCCAGTGTGGTGGAATTTTAAAGGTGTCGTGTTTTTCGAGCTCCCACCACGGAACCAAACAATCAATTCGAATGTGTACTGTCGACAATTGGACAGTTTGAACGAATCCATCATCCAGAAATGTCTAGAGCTCGTTCATCGTAAAGGTGTTGTGTTCCATCACGACAACGCGAGACCACACACAAGTTTGATCACCCGCCAAAAATTATTGGAGCTTGGGTGGGATGTGTTGTCACACCCTGCACACTTGCCTGACCTTGCGCTGTCAGACTTCCACTTGTTTCGCTCTCTTCAACAGTCCTTGCGTGATATAACGTTGAATTCAGATGAGGCTGTAAATCAACACCTCGAACAGTTTTTTGCCACGAAAGACAGGTCCTTCTATGAACGAGGCATTCTGCAGCTCACTGAAAGATGGCAAAAGGTTATCGAACAAAACGGGCATTATTGATTGATCTTTGTTCTTTCTATCAATAAATGACCTTTGCAAAACATGGCTAAAATACGTCATGACTTTTCCAACAACCCAATAGAACGCTTATATTTGGGAAGGCATGGTGCTTCTATTCCAAAGACATAACCTGCGATAAAAAAAAAAAAATTAAGCACCCTGAAGCAAGTGCTCTGTTGTGCTGAAACTTTGCACATGCAATGAGGTTGTAAAGAAGTGATCACAATTCTGCAGCAACAGGCCTCTTTATTACAGAACAATGGCTCTATAAATGTAAGAGGTTAGTATGTGGTTCAGCTACCTCTGGCAGCAATGCATGGTGATATCTGCCCTGGCATGGCATTGAGTTAGACATCAGTCAGATATTGTCCTGTTGCAGATTATGCCAGGTATGCTCTAATTGCTGGGCTGGTTCATTGACAGTCTAGGATGGCTATAATGCATGTGCTCAATTGGCAAGAGGTTTGTAGGCCTGGCTGGTCATGGTAGGTGTTCAAAACCACAGAGACATTTTCAGGAGAAGTGAGTTGCATGCGACCTGGCATTATTATGCAGGATGTTGTCAATGTACCGCTATACTGTTAAAGTACCACATTGGACTACTAAGGAGTGACCGGCTATCATAGGAGATGGCTTCCCCAGATTGTAACACCAGGTTAGATGACCGTGTGCAGTTAGTTACACAATGTAGGCTGTATCAGAGCACTGACTCTACCTCTGCTCCCAGAGAAAAGTGGGATTTGTCACTGAACACTATACAGCACCATTCTGCCACATTCCATACTTCCCAGCATGAAACCTCTGGACAGTGCTGCCAATGTTTGATAGTTAGTGGTAGCCATCGTAAAAGGTGATAAGAATGTAGTCTTGCACTACATACTTCATAAAGGGTGCTGCATGTCTTCGAATGGTAGATATGCTATACACGCCTTTGGGTGGTAGATAGCAATGCTTTCGGTGTCAATCTGGCTGCTCTCACTATCACATGATCCTCCTATCCATTTGCTCGCGTGGGTCGGCTGGTGCCTTTGGGTCAGGTATGGGTGCCCTCCTCTGGACCCACTGCTGCCAACATCATCCTACCGCAGTAACACCCTGACCAATCAGTAATATTTTAGGCCCACAGTGCATCGTGTGTTGTTGCAACATCTTCGTTGGCTACTGATGTCAACGGGATATGCATTTCCCCTGTACGCTGGGACTACTCAATACGATAACTGGCATCAAATTTCTGATCATTTGCATACCAAGTTTCGGGGTTGACATACTATTTTATCAGGGTGCTTCCATTTTTATTTTTTTTTGCACTGTGTAATATTATAAAAAACATAGTTGTGTCCTATTTGCTTCTTTGTTATTAATAAATCCATTTTCTCATTTTAAGCCGTCCATCATGTTAACATGAAGAAAACCATTACAATTTTAATCTTTTTTAATTTTCTGTTCTGCAGTCAAGCACTTTGTCATTACCACCATCTGCCATGATCACCAGTTCCATCAGAGAGATGGATGACATCGAAAATATCAGTCAAGTAGAGGAAGAGCAGCAACAACATCCAAAGAATAATTCAAAAAAACTTGGTATGCCAGATGAGGTGAGTTTCAGGTTTTTGTAGGGGATTTAAGTTTTCATGTATGTATGACAATTCTGGTTCAAGTGAAATTTTTAAGTATGCACATTTTTCCTGAATATGTTTTTGAATAACCTGCTTTGAACATAAGATTTCATATTTAATGTTTTTTTTTTTATTTGCTTTTGATTCTGATTATTTCAGTTTGATGAGTGATGTTCAACTTCTATATAGCCGCAAAACCAAGTTTTTTCAAAATAATTTAACGGCCGGCAGCTTTATTTTTTTTAATGTACACTGCTGGCCACCCAAAATGCAACACCAAGAAGGAAGCATCCGATTGGCCTGAAATTCGCAGCATGCTTTGCCCGTGAGAGGATATGCAAACGATTACCATTGCAAGGCATATGCAAATCATGTGCGCCCGGCACGCCACCGAGAAGCACTATAAGAAGGGTGCACAGAAGGTAGGGTGTAAGTTGTGGAAGTGTGTTGAGCTGCCGGACCTGTGCGTGGGTGGCTTCCTGATGCCTCGTCGCAGAATACGGCAGTCATTCCAGCATGTTTCGGAGTTCAACAGAGGACGAATAGTGGCTTACCGCGAAAGCGGTTTATCGTACCAAGAGATCAGCGCCCGTGTGGGATGACGTCCAGTTACAGTGAGGTGAGTATGGATTCGGTGGGTGCAGGAGGGACGGACCGACCGACCGGAGCGATTTCCGCAGCCGTGGCACACTACTGAATGAGAGGATCGGCATGTTGTGCGGCGGGCATTGACAGCTCGCACCGCCACGTCACAAACTTTAGCGCAGGAATCGGGGTGTGTTGCGCAACAACCTGTGTCAGCACGTACCGTTCGACGTCGTCTGCAGGAGCAGGGGACTTGTTGCACGGCGCCCATTGCTCCGATTACCATTGACGTTACACCACCGGCGAGTGCAGCGGCAGTGGGCCATTGAACGCCGCACCTGGACTACGGAATGGCACAACATTGTCTTCTCTGATGAATCCTGCTTCTGCCTGCAACACCATGATAGTCGGATCCGCGGCGAGAGACTGTATGTCACCTGCATTACATGTCACTATACCGGTCCGTCGCCTGGCATTATGGTTTGCGGCGCAATTGGATATGACACCCGCACCCCTCTGGTATGCATCGCCGGCACACTCAACAGCCACTGCTACATCTCCGACGTTTTGGAGCTTGTAGTCCTCCCTTACCTTCAGGGCCTGCCAGCGGCCACGTTTCAACAGGACAGTGCCCACCCGCATGTGGCACGCATCGTGCAACAATTCTTCACGGTCCACCAGGTGTCACTGCTGCCATGGCCTGCCTGTTCTCCCGATATGTCGCCCATCGAACACGTCTGGTCGCTGATTGGCAACCAAGTGGCCCTGCAAGCACCACCCGTGGCTACGCCTAATGAACTGTGGCAACGTGTGGAAGCAGCCTGGACCGACATATCCCAAGCCCACATCCAAAGCCTCTTTCATTCAATGCTGCAGCGTGTAGCGGCCGTTGTTGCCAGCCATGGGGGCCACACGAACTATTGATGTCTGCGTGTTCCGCAAGTCGCACGGGCCTGTAAGCTCAATCGTTTCATCTTTGTATCTGTTGTTATGTGTCCAGTAAATCTGGCTTTGCTATCTCGTGTCCTTCTTGGTGTTGCATTTTGGGTGGCCAGCAGTGTATATAAGATGGAGTAAATATACATGTCAATTCACTCTTTTAATTAATATTAGAACAGTTGACATTTAAAATATGAAAAAAGAAAAAAAGTGTCCAACATTTAATGAAAGCACTGTGGACAATTAAACTCCACTAAAATTTGTTGCATGTTCACTTTGATGTTTCTGATTGAAAGCTGAAGTAATTGTTCCAAAGTACAGTCATTCATATTGTTCCTGCATTTTCCCTTTATGTATTTCATGTCAGAAAATGCCCTTTTGCATATGTAAGCATTTCTAAACATTGAAATAAACTTCTAATTCCAAATCTCTTATGTTTGGTATTTCTAAGTGTAAAGAAGTTCAAACAATTCTGCTCCAGTCTCTGATTGAACTCTGGATACTACTTCATTTATTTTATCTAAAAACTTAGTTGCTCCATTCTTCATAATATAGTATGGATGATAGGAATTGAAATCCAATGATTTATTCATATTGAAAGGTTTTTTTATACAATTTTATAAGGAATTTTCCATTTTCATAATAGATTGCAATATCTAACAAGTTAATTTTTTGTTCTTTTTGAAGTTCTAATGTGAACTTGAGGGAATCTTCTAATTCATTGAATGAGTCAAAAAAAATTCTGAAAAATCTTTTGAGCTATCTATTGTAAATAAAATGCCATCTATATACCTACTATATAGACAAAAATATGTGGGTTGTATTAGGATTTTCTCTTCAAGTTTTCCCACATCATAATTTGTTAAGAGTGGGGAACCCATAGCAAGTCCAGATTTTTGAATGAAAAAAGTCTTCTCAAATTCAAAGTAATTGTTTTGTCAAGAGAAGATAAGCATTTCAAAAATTCCTACTAGTGTTTCGATCTTCGTTATGAAAAATTATTAGGTCTGCCAGGTCTTCAGCTATAAACTCTATGAGCTGATCGATATTAATGTGAGTATACATAGAAACTATATCTAAACTACCCATAATAGGAGATTGTAATGTAGGAAGAAGTTCTCAATTTTCTTTTAGTTCCAATTAATTTTTAATCAAGGAAGTTGGCTCTTTTAAGAAGTTGCTCATGAAGGTGTGACCTTAGAAAATAGTTTAGATTAGAAAGAATTGAACATTTTGAGTCTATTATTGGTCTAATTGGTTGGTGTTCTTTATGAAATTTGACTATTCCATAGATTTGCAGTAATCTGAACTGTAATTTAGAGAACTGTTTATAATTTTCTGGGAGCTGTTTTTTTTTTTTTTTTTTTATTGAAATAAGTTTTGTGTCTGTTTTAATCAAAGGTAGTAATGGGATTTACCTTTAGTTCTGCTTCCATTTTTTCTTTATAATCCTTCTTATCCATAATAGTTATCAATGTACTTTTGCTTATTTTCAAAGTAACTACATTTTTCATTTTTTGTGAAACCTTTAAATGCTCTTAATTTGCTGTTTTCAAAAAAAATTTGAGGCTTCTTTTCTTGTTTCCTTAACTTAGTAAGAGTATTGTGGTAATAATTTCTGAGGAGGTCAGCTTTGATTTGGGCTTCTTTTTCTAAAGTGCTGCAGATACTTTCCAATTCAATTACCATTTCTTCTGTATTTATTTTTTCTGTGGACAGATCAGAAATTACTATATTTATTTATCACATGTAATAATTCTTGGTTAACACCTGTAGCAGTATTGTCCTTCACATAGCTAAGATCTGCTGCTTTATTGTTCTTACTAGAATTACTTTTCATAAAAAACAAAATTCCTGATGATTCAGTTTTTTTTATAAATGCTTATTTTTGTTTCTTATTCTAATTTTTAACCCTTTCAATTCTGCTTTTACTCCATCACTTAAGATTGCAGAAAATTTCATTTCATTTTCCACTTTTGTGTGGGAGGAAAGTTCATTCCTTAAGGAAAGACCTACTATACAGATACTGGTATTTCTGTTTACTGTTCTGTACTCTGTAAATGGGGTTTTGTACAGTGGTTGAAATTTTTATGGAGATGACTGCTAATTTTAAGTGAATGGATCAATTTCAAAAAATATGTTTGGCTAATGAAACTACTTGTTACCTTCCAACTCTTCATAAAGAGGTTTTTTCAATTCTTCTTCAAAATTTTTACATTGTTATTATGTCTCCTCATTACATCCAATAAAGAGTCACAAATGATCATGTGAGGAACAATGCTGACCATTATGCTCAAGTAATAAAGATGATCATTCCAATAATGTGAAGGAAAAAGTTGTGGTGGTTTTGCTGTGTTGAAAGGATCAGTTGTGAGGTGCTTACTAAGAGAAAGAGAGAGAGAGAGAGAGAGTTAATTACTGGGTAAGTTTTAGCCCACAAATTCAATTTTAGGTAAAAAAACATACCTCTGTGGAATCCCATTTGAAATTAAACAAAATTCTATGTAAAGGGTTTTTGGAAGTTCCAAAATTACTTTTATTAATGTTTCTGTTTACATTTGTAAAAGTAATTTCTTAGATTTAAATTCTATTGGTTTATCGGAAAAGTCATGACGTATTTTGGCACACGATGGCCATTGGGCGGTTTTGGAAGTACTAGAGGAATGCGCAGCTCTGTTATCGCTATGGCATTCGACAGGTGCCAGTTCTAGCTGTAATCTAAAAGGAATAGTGAGTGATTTAGTTGATTTTTTGTGGAGATTTGACATCAAGTTGAAGATGGAACTAGAAAATCCTAAGTGCATAAATGCACATAGTGAATAATATGTGGCTAAAGAAAATGAATCTATAACTACTATTTACAGTACCAAAATACTGTTCTTCACATGTTTCTACTAGCAATTTTAAGCAGGGGTCAACAGGTTCCTGGTAATATTAACAAAAAGCAAACTGCAAGCAGCACAATCAAAAGGACTCACCCCAACTTTGAAAAGTAGGCCTACATCCATTGTTGTCCGGCTTCCTCTGCTAGTGAACGAATATCAGCGGTCGATAAGACATATATCATAACGAACGGTAAAAATGACCAATTGAGTAAAATGTGAATGAAATGGTTTATACTTGGTTTTGTAATGGTTTTGTACTTAGTTTTGTAATGGTTTTATACTTGGTTTTGTGTCACCATTTTATACTTTGTTTTGTGTCACCATTTTATACTTGTTTTTGTACTGTTTCATTCACGTTTTACTCAATTGGTCGTTTTTACCGTTTGTTGTGATATATGTCTTATCGACCGCTGATATTCGTTCACTAACAGAGGAAGCCAGATGACAATGGATGTAGTCCTAATTTTCAAAGTTGGGGTGAGTCCTTTTGATTGTGCTGCTTGTAGTTTGCTTTTTGTTAATATTACCAGGAACCTGTTGAATTCTGCTTAAAATTGCTAGTATAAACACGAGAAGAACAGTATTTTGCTACTGTAAATAGTAGTTATAGATTCATTGAAGATGGAAGACCAAACTGTACATTTTTGCCATATTTTTCTGTTTTACTTCCGTAAAGGGAAGAACGCGCGTCAAGCATGTGAAAAGTTGCGTAAAGTGTACGCTGATAAGGCTCTACAAGAACGTCAGTGCTAGCGGTGGTTCGTAAAATTCTGTGCTGGTGATTTTGACCTCAACGATACTCCTCGGTCGGGGAGGCCCACCGAGGTTGATGACGACCAAATCAAGGCATTGATCGAGTCAAACCCACGTTACACGACACGAGATATTGCAGACACATTGCACATCCATCATTCAAGCATTCATGACCACCTGAAGAAGCTGGGATATGTAAGCAAGCTCGATGTGTGGGTTCCTCATGAACTCAAAGAAGCTCAATTGACGGTGCGTATAAACATCTGTGATATGCTCATTAAACGTGAGAAAAATTATCCTTTTTTGAAGCGACTGATAACTGGTGACGAAAAGTGGATTGTGTACAACAATGTGCTGTGCAAACAGTCTTGGTCCCGACATGCTGCTTCGCCTCAAACGACATTCATCAGCGGAAGGTTCTGGTCTCAGTGTGGTGGGATTTTAAAGGTGCCGTGTTTTTCGAGCTCCTACCATGGAACCAAGCAATCAATTTGAATGTGTACTGTCGGCAATTGGACAGTTTGAACGAATCCATCATCAAGAAATGTCCAGAGCTCGTTCATCGTAAAGGTGTTGTGTTCCATCACGACATCGCGAGACCACACACAAGTATGATCACCCGCCAAAAATTATTGGAGCTTAGGTGGGATGTGTTGCCACACCCAGCATACTCGCCTGACCTTGCGTGGTATTACGTTCAATTCATATGAGGCTGTAAATCAGCACCTTGTACAGTTTTTCGCCACGAAAGACATTTCCTTCTATGAACAAGGCATTCTGCAGCTCACTGAAAGATGGCAAAGGTTATCGAACAAAACGGGCATTATACAAGATCTTTGATTGATCTTTTTCCTTTCTATCAATAAATGACCTTTGCAAAACATAGCTAAAATACGTCATGACTTTTCCGACAACCCAATAGAAGTTGTCATATATTGTGTTATCACTAGTTTTTTCGTAATTAATTTCTTAACATCCTTATTCGTGTGTGTGTGTGTGTGTGTGTTTCTGTATATATATCATCATCATCATCATTGTCAACCATTATCAATCCACTGCTGGACGAAGGTCTCCCCAAGTTTCCTCCACAACGGTCTGTCTTGTGCCAGTCTCCTCCATGTCACCCCTGCATACTTTCGAATTTCATCCACCCATCTCCCATGTGGTCTTCTTCTGGGTCTTTTCCTGTCCCTTGGGATCCAATCTAAAATTTCGGCTGTCCATCGATGATCTGTCCTTCTGGCAGTATGTCCAGCCCATTGCCATTTCAGGGATTTAACTCTGATCATGATGTCTTCCACTCTTGTCATTTTTCGGATCCACGAGTTCCTCTTCTTATCTCTCCTGGTTACACCAAGTATGCACCTCTCCATGCTACTTTGAGTTGTCTGCAGCCTTTGTATGTCTCTTTTAGTTAAGGTCCACGTCTCTGCACCATACGTAAGCACTGGAAGGATGCATTGATCAAACACTTTTCTTTTAAGACATAATGGCATATTGCTCTTGAAAATTATGCTGTTTCTTCCAAAAGCTCTCCAGGCAAGTTTTGTACGCCGATTAATTTCTTCATCAATGTGACCCTCACTTGATATCTGCTGTCCAAGATAAACGTACGTATCTGTTATCTCAAGCTTTTCTCCATCAATCGATAAATCTTCATTTCTTGTAAAAGCATTGAACATCACTTTTGTCTTCTGAAAGTTCATTTTTAATCCCACTTCTTTACTCTTGTCAGCAAGTTCCTGGATCATACTCTGCAGCTCTGATGGGCTAGTTGCAAAAATGACTACGTCATCAGCAAAACGAAGGTGGGTTAGATAATCTCCATTAATCTTTATCCCCTTGTTTTCCCAGCTCAGTGACTGAAAAACACCCTCCAATGTGGCATTAAAGAGCTTCGGAGATATGGTGTCACCTTGTCTCACTCCCTTTCCAATTTTTATGTGTGTTGTATTTTCAAACAGCCTAATCTTTGCACTTGCATTTTCATAGATGTTATTGTATATATATATATATATATATATATTTATTTTTAATTTTTTTTTTATTTTTTTAGATAGTGAAGCGATCAAAGAGGTTCAGTATTGGTGGTCTTCTTGAAGCAAAATCTTATGGTCATGGTGAATGGACTAGTAGAGTATTGTCTCATATGAAAGGTATGACAGAAGAGAGCTTTCAACTGATAACTCCAGTTTTCTGTTTGTTTGTTTGTTTTTAACTATAGAAAGAATGGGCAATAGTAACCACCACTATACATCCTTTCTAAGGTAGAAAAATACAAGTTATCAGTTGAAAGCTTCCTGTTTTTTATTCAATTTTTTATTGCATAATTTAATCATGTTTTTGAAGCCTTAGTGCTTGTTGGTTTGCAGTTACATGCTTGTGTCCAAATTTGTTATGTTAAATAGCTATTGCTGCATGGCCTTTGCTGTGAACAAGAAACGTTGTTGTTTTTTTACCTTTCCAATGTGCAACTGTTTTTTGTCATTTAAGTTGCATTCAGTTATGTTAAAGAAACATGTTATAGTTAAATATGCATTGTGCTTGCCAGTTCCATGGTCAGAATGCTCATTTTGCTGGGGATTAGTTGGTTGGAGTTTATTGGTGCACAAGGGTCTCAAAGGGGCAAAGAGTGCCAAATGCCACAATTTACAACAGTAGCAAAAACATTTAAACATAACAAAAAAGTATATCATGATGGAGTGTATATCATTAGAAGCAGTGTAAGTGGCTGACATAAGACAACAGACTCCACAGAATGAAAAACACTGCTACAACAGTACGACATAACAAAAAGAGCACAAAGGACTCATTACAGTGGGTTTAGCTTTAGTTCAAATTACTGATATCTTATTTAGCTATCAACTTATAAGTTGACAAGCCTGTATACTGTTTTTCAAGGTGTGGAATATTTCAAAGTATCCATGGGAGTATAATGTACAATAATATCTAATACAAAATTTCCATGCAATGATGATATGTATATAAAACTTAGGTAATCTCGAACTTACCATTATTTAGTTATGTAGCACAACTCCACGCTCATCATCTCCTGTTGTAGTGAGGTTTTCTATATTGTTTCAATAAGATAAATGATATCGTAAAACTGAGTAGATGAATGAATAAAATCCACAATTCGTGGGTGAAATGGAATGTACTAAACATGTGAACTTTAAAAACCTAATTATATGGAACAAGAGTTAAACTTGAGCTGAAAGCTGAAGGGTAATAATACCTTTTGACAATGTGGAATTAGGCCAATATTGAACTAAAATTGAAACAAAATACTTTATCAAAAAATTTGACAGTAAAATACTGAAAAACTGAATATCTAAATCATTATCTTCCGCTTCGCTTTGCCCATACTAGTTTCAACTATATATAAGAATATATATATATAGTGGGTGAGACGCATTGTCATCAAGTCCAAGTTCACGAATCCATCCAATAAATCAGTTTGTTGCACCACATCAGTTGTTCCATTGCTCATCATTGTTTAAGTCTGATTGCACATCACTAAACAACGATGTGCAATGGAACTATTGACATGGCACAATGAACTGATGTTTTGGATGAAATAGTGAGCTTGGACTCAATGATAACAGGTATAACGATCGACGTGTCTCACCCACTGATGATGACTGTGAATATATAGTTGAAACTAGTATGGGCGAAGTGAAGCAGAAGATAATGTTTTAGATATTCAGTTTTTCAGTATTTTATTGTCAAATTTTTTGATAAAGCATTTTGTTTCGATGTTAGTTCAATATTGAGCTAATTCCACATTGTCAAAAGGTATTTCACTTCTGGTTTCAATTTACAGCTCAATTTTAATTCTTGTTCCATATAATAAGGTTTTTAAAGTTCACATGTCTAGTATATTCCATTTCAGCCACTAATTGTGGATTTCATTCATTCATCTACTAAGTTTTACGATATCGTTTATCTTATTGAAATCATATAGAAAACCTCACGACAACAGTAGACGATGAGCGTGGAGTTGTGTTGCATAACTAAATAATGGTAAGTTCAAGATTACCTAAGTTTTTTTATATATCATCATTGCATGAAAAATCTTTATTAAATATTATTGTACATTATATTCACATGGATGCTTTGAAATATTCCACAACATGAGAAACAGTATACAGGCTGACACTACCATTATGTGTTAGACATAACATGTCTAACACATAATGGTAGTGCCACCACACAGCAAATGGAAGTGAGTGAAATGGTAATTACCAATGTAAAAACATGCCAGGATCCCAACATTGCTGGGATTCCAGAAGGCTCATACCGAAAAGCTGGCCTTACACAAACAATGGAGTAAACATCTCATGTTAGAAAGATAAGGATGATCACAGCAATCTGCTGAAGAGAGAGTTTACAAAACACTCGAAGAATCCAACTACACCATAGCACATCAATAAGAACTCAACTAGACATAAAAGAGTGTAAGGTAGACAGCATGCATCTCTGCCAAAAACACAATGGCCTCAGTTGAAATCTGCTTGATTGAAAAGTATCATTAAAACATATGGCAGATCTAATGACTTTTAGCTGGAACTAAATTTCTACATGAAAGATGGCTTTGTGAGCTAAAAACTTAGATATTTTCTGATAAATGCTGTATTCAAATGCATAACTCAACCTTTTTTTCAAACACCTGTGTATAATGTGAAAATCCCATGTATAATGTGAAAATATTTATTTCTTAAAAAAAATATTTTCATTATTTTTTAAATATAAATAAATATTTTTCACCCATGTATAATGTGAAAATATTTATTTATTCATGTATAATGTGTTTCATAATCCTTTATTTGTAGATTAATATACTTCACAATCATTTGTGCATTAAAAAACCATTTATTTTATCATTCATTCATAATTCAAAAACTGCATATATTTTAATCACATGTCAGTCACAGATAGTTATATATTTTGATACCTGGGTTGTTAGAATTTCCTTCTGTAATTAAAAAGGCATTGTATCATTGCTTCCTCATTTAAGTGTTTATTTTCTTTACAGAATCGCCTCTTGCCAGATCTGAATTAAATTTATCAGAATCCACTCCAAACGAATTGCCTGCTACACCAGAACTAAGAAAAAACAAGTTAGATATCTTTAAAAACAGTAAGTTCTTTTTAACACATGAGCACTTTAAAAATACTATTTTATACTTAAATAAATTAAATATAATAATTTAATGTGTGTACACATTTTATATTCTCGTTTAGATGTGTGATATATTTTAAATTCCCCAGTGATTAAAATTTTCTAGCATAACTTCCATATTCTGAAGCTAAATTTTTTTAAACTTTGTTGAAGCTAAAGCTTTCAACAAAGTTTAAAATCATATTTTCACATTAAATTACAGAGCTACTGAAGAGGGGAAGTCAACGTTACCAAAGACTACACAACACAGAGAAAGTTACAAAAATGAAGATATTACTTTTTCTTCTGAATACTCGTTATATTATTCATTGGTGTGTGAAATCAGCTGTTCTTAATGGAAACAAATTTACAAGAGGCCATAAGCATAGCTTGTGGGGTAAGGTGACTAGACTTCCTCATTTTCTGGGGACAGTCCTCAATTTCAATGCTTTCTCCTCAATTCCGTAAAAACTGATTGAGGATGTCAAATGTCCTCAATTTTTGAAATTTCCCCCAAAAAATTGAAATAGGAAAAATGTGCTGAACAAAAGTCGTAGAACTCAACTAAATCTAGCAAATGCAACCAAATTTGTATCAGTGACTTATTTATTGCAAGAAAATTGACTTATAAAGGTACGGAACTATTTTCAGTTTTTTCTTGAATTCAGTTAGAAATTGCACAGTATTAATGTGAGTCATACAGGAGCATTGAGCAAAGTCATCTCGATAATCCTTCTGTTTTATAAGATGGGGAATAAATCTCATCTTTTTCAGCATCCACTTTCTTGCAATTAAATAAGTAACTGATGCTAAATTTAGTAGATTCCATTGAGAGCTCTACAACTTTTGTTCAGTACATTTTTTCATTAAACTGTTTCTTCAAGTGAAGTTATTCGACTTGGAATATTCTTTCTCATAGAGATAACATACAAGTATTCCATGATTTCTGCCCGCTCAGTGTATAGTAATTTTCTGGCTTTAGGTTTGTTTTTGTTTTGTTTTTTGTACAGAATTCCAATAAAGTTTCAATACAAAATCAAAAGGTAGCTTTATTTGCATATGCTGCTCCCTATGAGTAACATTTAAACTTTATCATTCTGCACGATGCTATTTTATACTTATTTCACATGAACATCATCCTTCAGAATCACCATATGTTTTGCCATGAAACTGGACAATATGGTACAGTTCGTAACATTCTTTGATAATCTTCAGCTTTACCATAATGTGTCAAACGTTGTCCTCAATTTTGCATTGAAATTGAGTTCAACATGTCATTTTGTCCTCAATTTTGTTCACAAAAATCTGGTCACCTTAATGTAGGGGAAGAGCTCACTACAACTATAGAAAATCTATATGCGAAGGCATGCCTATGATGGGGCAACAAATATGAACTGGAGATTTAATGAAGTCATTGTGAAGTTAAAAAAGGGAGAACCAAGAAGTTAATGCATACACTGTTTTACTCACTTTTTAGATTTGGCTGTAGTTTGTTTTTGTGAGGAAGAAAAAAGGACTGCAAAATATTTAAAAGATTTTTTTAAAAAAAGAAAGTACTTTATTTTCAGAAAACTTAACATCTTAACAAAAATACGCTGGACTGTTCATCATCATTCATTAACAGCAGTGATTGAAGAGTAATGCATAACATAAAATATTTATTATGCACTTAAGTGACCCAAATTTTGTGCAGCTGTTTCCAAGAATGGCCTTTCCCTGAAGGGAAACATCAGTTTAAACCTTTTCATTCCTCCCAATTTGTTGGTCAAATTACGCCTATGCAAGAAGTTCATTATTATTATATTTGCACTTTTAAGGTATTAACCTCTTGCAAAGTGCGCATAGTTTACGTGCAATTCATAAATGACAAAAAACCATGAGGAATAACCACTCACCATAAAGATCATGGTAACCTTCAATGGACCACACACTTCCAACACGTCATTCATCGTGATGTAACTGGGCTTCCACTGGTTTACAGACTTCTTGCTTACGTTTCTTATTTTCGGGTGTGAAACATCGTTTTTTTTTCTGTTTTTTTTCCCTTTGCCTTATAATATGTTACTATAATGCTTGTCAATTCGATAAAATCACACATACACTCATTCATACAATTCAAGTAAAAGCTATGTACATAAACCTTACATTCACAGGTGATTAAACCTTAGTCAACTCTAATTATGGAACTCCTCCTTCTGTTTCACAACCTCTGCTACTCCCCCTGCAATTGTCACACCCATTCAGCCCCGCACATCCAATCCTCTAGTACTTTCGACAGGTCCCTGTCATCTTCAGGAGGCAGGTGTGTCTCATCCGCCCACCACAGCTCAAGTGAGCAGAGCCATCGAGGCCTGGGCTCCAGTCGCTATCTCTGAATCGTTGTGTCTCTGGCGCCATCTATTGTCCCTGCTGCTCTTTTTTCCCTCTTTCTTTTTACGCTGCTGTTCAATTTTTATTAGGGCTTTCCATTGTTCTTTTAGGTTATTTGGCTCATTAATGTTGCATAATCTTGATCTATTTTTTTCAATTAACACTGATTCTGCAATTCTTAACTGCTTTTCGTTTTTACAGCTCTTAATAATTTTAATATCTTCAAACCTTGGACATTTTTGATTTTCCATACAGTATTGGGTCAATGCTGTCTTAGCCTCTTTTTTATTCCAATTATTAATATGCTGGTTCAATCTATACTTTAATTTATTCTTGGTGCTGCCTATATATGACACAGGTGGTTGCTGGTTTATTGGGATTTCATAAATTCCTGCTCTATCTAATTGGCTAATTTTTTCATTTTTAATCACTAAATTTTTTATAGTAAGTACCTGATTTCCTACCTGTATGCCATACTTGCCACAAACTTTATTAATTTCTGCTGAAACATTTTCTATATATGGTATTGCTCCCACATATTTTACAAGTTTTTTATCAGTCTTGACCTTATTGTAACCTTGAGTTACTTCATAAATCCATTTTTTTAATACCTGTTTAGGGTATCCAAAAGCATATGCAATTTTTTCAATATATTCAATTTCTTCCTTTCTATACTGTTCAATTGATGAATGTGTTAAACTTCTTTTAATTAGTGTTTTAACACTATTTCTTTTATGTGTTAATGGATGTGATGACTGAAATGGTATCAGTACTGGGATATATGAAGATTTTCTATGCACTCTGAATTGTAAATTCTCCTCTGTTTTAATAATCAAAACGTCCAAAAATGCCAAAGTATTGTCATGTTCTTGTTCTACTGTCAGTTCTATAGATGGATAAATTTCACTATACTTTTTTGTCAAGTCCTCAAGTTCATCATTTTTTAGCCTGGATAACAGAAAAATGTCATCAACATATCTGCAGTATATCAGTGGTGGATCCTCGAGTTTACTTATTACTTTTTCCTCAATGTCACTCATTATAATTTCAGCAAATAAAGTTGACAGTGGTGACCCCATAGGTCCACCATGATTTTGTTTGTACATCTTGTTGTTAAACTTAAAAATGTTATTTTCATATATGTACAATAAAATTTCTCTTAACTCCTCTATTTGTATTGCATTCATTGTCTGTAGCACATACAATTTTTCAATAATTATTTCTATTGCCTGAGGTACTGGTGTGCTAGGAAAAAGAGCTCTCACATCCATACTAGCCATATGATATTCACTTAAATCTTGTTTAATTACTTTAATTTTCTCAATAAATTCGTATGTATTCTTCACAGTGAACCTTGTCTTCATGAACACAGGTGCCAAAAATTTGTAGATATTCTTTTCTAGTTTTATTAGTGGGGAATTCCTTTTTGATACAATCACTCTCATAGGTGTATCAGGCTTATGAGTTTTTATTTTTGCAATCATTTTTGGTATTCCAGTACCCATTGGTGGGTATGCTTTCTTTATTTCATCAGGCAAGGTGCTGTGATTTCTTATTCTAGCTAAGTACCTTACTTGAGATTCGGTTGGGTCTTTTGTTAGAATGCTGCAATTTAGTTCTTCTATAGCTCTATTCATTTTTAGATCATATTCAGTTGTGTTTAATATTACAATTTGCCCTGTTTTATCAGCTTCACAGAATTTAATTGTTGGGTCATCTCTTAATTTAATCAGTTGTTCTTTCTCATTCTGAATTTTATCTATATGGTATTTCTTTTTCTTACTTTTTTCATTAAATTCTTTCAAAACAATTCTATACAGTTTACTTCGAAAATTTTCACGTTCTTCTGCTGGTACACTGCGTGCCATTTCTTCTAAGTTGGGAATTAATTCCTCCGTCCTCGGCAGGCTCCGTGGAAACGCAAATTTTTTACCTCTCTGCAAAATAGCTCTTTGCGTGAAGCTCAAGGTCAAGTTGGAGTTATTCTGATATACCTCATACATATTCTCCCGTTGTTCTTGTACACGTTGTCTGTCAATCATCACGTGCAACTTTTTTTCCATGACTGCTCTTGAGTATTTTTTTCGTATTCTACGATGTCAAAAATTTCTCTGAAGGTTACATCCAAAATCTCATCTCTCCAATTACCGTCGAACTTTCTATACTTTTTATAACATATCAAATCGATTAAATGTAAACATTTCATATTCAAGTTAAAAATCAGTTTCCTTTTATTGACAATTTCAGCTCTTAATCTCTTTTTTTGGCACTCCTGGATTATTCTATTATCCTTAGCAGTGACTGGGCAATTCCGTATTTTTAAATACTTTGGTGTTATTTCTAGGTCACGGCACGTCACCAAAAATTCTTCTTGATTTTCTGACTTTACTAATTTAATTTTAGCCTTCTTAAACGCGTTAATATCTCTCATCTCGAAGTTGTGAAATTGATTCCTATAGCGCATAATCCCAGAGTATGATAGCGACTGCAAACCCCTCACCTCAACTATCCCAGCTCAGAATTTTGCGTGTAATTCTCAATTATTATATTTGCACTTTTAAGGTATTAACCTCTTGCAAAGTGTGCATAGTTTACGTGCAATTCATAAATGACAAAAAACCATGAGGAATAACCACTCACCATAAAGATCATGGTAACCTTCAATGGACCACACACTTCCAACACGTCATTCATCGTGATGTAACTGGGCTTCCACAGGTTTACAGACTTCTTGCTTACGTTTCTTATTTTCGGGTGTGAAACATCGTTTTTTTTTTTTCTTTTTTTTCCCTTTGCCTTATAATATGTTACTATAATGCTTGTCAATTCGATAAAATCACACATACACTCATTCATACAATTCAAGTAAAAGCTATGTACATAAACCTTACATTCACAGGTGATTAAACCTTAGTCAACTCTAATTATGGAACTCCTCCTTCTGTTTCACAACCTCTGCTACTCCCCCTGCAATTGTCACACCCATTCAGCCCCGCACATCCAATCCTCTAGTACTTTCGACAGGTCCCTGTCATCTTCAGGAGGCAGGTGTGTCTCATCCGCCCACCACAGCTCAAGTGAGCAGAGCCATCGAGGCCTGGGCTCCAGTCGCTATCTCTGAATCGTTGTGTCTCTGGCGCCATCTATTGTCCCTGCTGCTCTTTTTTCCCTCTTTCTTTTTACGCTGCTGTTCAATTTTTATTAGGGCTTTCCATTGTTCTTTGAGTGTTAATTGAAAAAAATAGATCAAGATTATGCAACATTAATGAGCCAAATAACCTAAAAGAACAATGGAAAGCCCTAATAAAAATTGAACAGCAGCGTAAAAAGAAAGAGGGAAAAAAGAGCAGCAGGGACAATAGATGGCGCCAGAGACACAACGATTCAGAGATAGCGACTGGAGCCCAGGCCTCGATGGCTCTGCTCACTTGAGCTGTGGTGGGCGGATGAGACACACCTGCCTCCTGAAGATGACAGGGACCTGTCGAAAGTACTAGAGGATTGGATGTGCGGGGCTGAATGGGTGTGACAATTGCAGGGGGAGTAGCAGAGGTTGTGAAACAGAAGGAGGAGTTCCATAATTAGAGTTGACTAAGGTTTAATCACCTGTGAATGTAAGGTTTATGTACATAGCTTTTACTTGAATTGTATGAATGAGTGTATGTGTGATTTTATCGAATTGACAAGCATTATAGTAACATATTATAAGGCAAAGGGAAAAAAAAAGAAAAAAACGATGTTTCACACCCGAAAATAAGAAACGTAAGCAAGAAGTCTGTAAACCTGTGGAAGCCCAGTTACATCACAATGAATGACGTGTTGGAAGTGTGTGGTCCATTGAAGGTTACCATGATCTTTATGGTGAGTGGTTATTCCTCATGGTTTTTTGTCAAGTTCATTATGTTGTAACGAGCTGCCACAAGGTGGTAAAAATTTTTTAAACCGAGATAAGTTTTTTCCTGTAATTGGATTGTGTATGTTTCCATATTGAATGTATCCTAATATGCTGAAGTTGAATGACTGGTTGGTGTATTATGTATATTTTTAAGAGATTATGGTGTAATGTGTTATGATCATATGCATTAGTCTCAAATTTTATAAACAGTTTTTTCCAGTAAGTTTTGAGTATTTAGAATTTATGTGATAAATTTTACATCTGTCATTATGGTGGAATGTCTTAATTAATTCCATTCATATATCACTTATATGAAATTTATTTATCAGATGGTTGTTAACAAAATATTTTAATATCCTTGCTTAATTGATACAGATTTGAAACAACACACAATACAGCTTTCTGAGCCACCTGACTTATCACCACTGAAAATTAGGAATAGTTCCAACAAGGGAAAATCAGAAACTCCTTCATCCAATATAGTGAAAGATTATTCTAAAATTCTTCCAGCAAGTGTTCCTCAAGCAGTAATTCTTCAGTATGAAAAGATGAATCATCAGGTATGTGTGTGCTTATGGACATACCTCTGTTTATTTAATTATTTTTCAGCTTATTTATTTTCATTCATGGTTTAGGTGGGATTTAGATGAGAAAAAAAGCCAAAAGAATAAAGTTCTTGATCATGTACAAGAGGTACTAGATATGACAATCATTTTGGAATTTGTTTTATTTCTATGAAAATTGTAGAATTTTTGCTTTATGAATTTAGGGAAGAAAATTTGTGTGCACTAATTTCAATTAATTTTCTGGTAAATTTACTTCTATGTCTTTGATGTGTCTGCTGTTACACAGAAGGTGGAAGTGAAAAACACAATTTATTTTTACATTTGAAAAATGACATTAACTTCCATCTACCAGGGTAAGTCATAAGTTCATCCCATGTGCAGCTAAAATGTTTTACAATGCAAGAAAGCCATACACTCTCACTTCATTCTGCAAAGTACAGACCATTGTTTCATACAGTACTTTGCCAATGTTCCACCAGAGACTCGTTCCCATGGTGGTACCACTCGGGAGGTTTAATGATGCAAGAAAACCATACATGTTGACTTCATTCTGCAAAATACAGGCCATTGTTTCCTACAGTACTTTGCCAATGTTCCACTAGAGACTCGATCCAATGGTGGTACCACTCGGAAGGTTTAATGATGCAAGAAAGCCATACATGCTGACCTCATTCTGCAAAGTACAGGCCATTGTTTCCTACAGTTCTTTGCCAACGATCCACCAGAGACTCGATCCCATGGTGGTACCACTCGGAAGGTTTAATGATGCAAGAAAGCCATACATGCTGACCTCATTCTGCAAAGTACAGGCCATTGTTTCCTACAATCCTTTGCCAATGATCCACCAGAGACTCGATCCCATGGTGGTACCACTCGGAAGGTTTAATGATGCAAGAAAGCCATACACGCTTACCTCATTCTGCAAAGAACAGGCCATTTTCCTACAGTCCTTTGCCAACGATCCACCAGAGACTCGATCCCATGGTGGTACCACTCAGAAGGTTTAATGATGCAAAAGCCATACATGCTCACCTTATTCTGCAAAGTGCAGGCCATTGTTTCTTACAGTCCTTTGCCAATGCATTAGAATAATTTTTGGTGACGACATATCACGCTTCAGTTACATAAAAATTACAAGTGTTGGGATGACGTTTCGGTAGCGAATTCTACCTTCATCAGCCATGGAATGAAACATGTGGTATTAGCATCAGTTGTTGCCAGATTTCAAAATAGCTTTCCAAATGATAGGTATATTAAAAGGTGCATCTGTATTACAGGTGTTAAGAGTAAGGAAGATTTCAATGCTTTCGCGGTACCTGAGGGCTTTCCGATTGCTGAACGGAGCGATGCATTTAACATTTTACCAATCGGGGAATCGCGGACATATCGCTGATGGTTAAAATTGAAAGCGAGGTGGAAGGGTTTCTTTTCTTAACATCAGCAATATGTTCCCCCAATCGCCAGTTGATGCTTTGGTAAGTACTACCAATATATTGGGTAATGCCTGAGGAAGTGGTGACAGGGATAGAGTAGACCCCTTGTAACTCTAGGGGTTTGTTGTGATCTCTGTTTTTAAGGATAAGGTTAAGAAGATGTGGAGGTGGTTTAACAGCAATCCTGTAGCCAAAAGACTTGAAAATGGAGCAAACTTTGTGAGTGAAGGCCAGACTGAAGGGCAAAGTGTCCACAAACTGATGAGTGGTGGAAAGTTCAGGCAATAAACTGGTAGATCTATTCTGTGATTAAAATTTCTTAATTAGCCTATGTACTAAGAGGGGTGGAAAGCCATGCAATTTGCCAATGTTGATGATGCTCTGATATTTGTTTTGAAGAGCAGAAGGGATGTTGCAAATAAGGTTAGCTCTGTGGATGTACGCCTTTAAAGCAGCCAATTTGTATTTACCAAAGGTGCAGGAATGGTAATGGATGATGTTATGGGGGGCAGAAGGTTTCCTGTAAACAGAGAGACCAAGTGAGAAGTCTGGGTTGATGCTAACATCCAGAAAACTAATATTGTTGCCTACCTGTTCTTGAGACGAGAATCTTGTATGAGGGAATTTGGAAGTTATAGAGGACATAAGTTAGAACAGAGAGTGTTTAGTGGCATTACCCACTATATTAGTAGTACTTACCGGAGCATCAACCGGCGATTGGTGGAACATATCGCTGATGTTAAGAAAGGAAACCCTTCCACCTTGCTTTCAGTTTTAACCATCAGTGATACATCCGCGATTCCTGATTGGCAAAATGTTAAGCGCATCACTCCGTTTAGCAATCGGAAAGTCCTCGGGTACCGCGAAAGCATTGAAATCTTCCTTATTCCTAACACCTGTAATACAGATGCACCTTTTAATATACCTATCATTTGGAAAGCTATTTGAAATCTGGCAACAACTGATGCTAATACCACATGTTTCATTCCGTGGCTGATGAAAGTAGAAGTCGCTACCAAAACGTCGTCCCAACACTTGTAATTTATATGTAACTGAAGCGTGATATGTCGTCATCAAGAATTATTCTAATGTTTTGTGTGTTACGTGTCTCACTGCCAATTATTCTCACTATGATACTTTGCAACGTTTCACTAGAGCCATTCACACATAGTAGTACCACTCGACAGGTATCGAGGACACAAACTGTCTGATGACAGATTCCATATCCAACAAATTCTTCTCTCAGCTTTCATCAGTCACTAGGCTTCTCCTTCAGGTTCCTTAGTTCGGCTCTTCATCCCATACCTTAGACTCTCATGCCATAAATACTTACACTAAAAAATAATCCTAGTTGTAAATGCATTTATGGCACCTCTATTCATAGTGATTGTGGAATAGCTTTTTTACGGGTCTTATAGAGGTTATTTTTCATCAAAGTTGGTTGTCAAATTTTCGAACTAAAGCCTAGTTCGTCATCAGGACTATATCACTGGAGTAGTTGCTGCCACTCAATTGGAAGAGTCCATCCGCAATTATCGTTAATTGTGGTACTTCTTCTTCTTGCTATTTCGATCCCTTCTTCTAGTTTCCTCTTTACTAAGTTTGACTGGTGGGCGATTATTTTCACTGAGTCCCAATTTATGGAGTGTCCACTTGCTTGTATATGTCTGTCTAGCCCTGTTTTGTTCCCAATGTTCCTAATAGCTGCTTGGTGTTCTTTCATTCGGACCTTAATACTTCTCCCTGTTTCTCCTATATAGCTGAGTCCACAGTTACAGTCGATGCAGTAAATTACTCCTTCCTGCAATTGGATGTCCAATTCTTTCTGCTTTAAAGCTGGCAGGAATTTCTTTATTTTGTTATTAAGATCTGGAGCTAGCCTGATATTATATTTTGCTCCGATCCTTTTCATATTAAATCGAATACGGCGAGACAATTTTTGGAAAAGATTGAAATCCTGGTCTCTTCAGCTACTCAGAAAGATCTTCACAAAGAAGAATTAAAGGAAATATTGGCAGAAAACAATTACCCCTCCCCATATGTTGAGAAAATATTTAAAAAGTGCCAAAAAAGAAGCAGGAGAAAACCAACTTCAAATTCACCAGCAAAATTACGTACCACAAGGGACTTTTCGAGAACCTGAAAAGGATCGGAGCAAAATATAATATCAGGCTAGCTCCAGATCTTAATAACAAAATAAAGAAATTCCTGCCAGCTTTAAAGCAGAAAAATTGGACATCCAATTGCAGGAAGGAGTAATTTACTGCATCGACTGTAACTGCGGACTCAGCTATATAGGAGAAACAGGGAGAAGTATTAAGGTCCGAATGAAAGAACACCAAGCAGCTATTAGGAACATTGGGAACAAAACAGGGCTAGACAGACATATACAAGCAAGTGGACACTCCATAAATTGGGACTCAGTGAAAATAATCGCCCACCAGTCAAACTTAGTAAAGAGGAAACTAGAAGAAGGGATCGAAATAGCAAGAAGAAGAAGTACCACAATTAACGATAATTGCGGATGGACTCTTCCAATTGAGTGGCAGCAACTACTCCAGTGACATAGTCCTGATGACTAACTAGGCTTTAGTTCGTAAATTTGACAACCAACTTTGATGAAAAATAACCTCTATAAGACCCGTAAAAAAGCTATTCCACAATCACTATGAATAGAGGTGCCATAAATGCATTTACAACTAGGATTAAAACCACATACGGGCTGGATATATGGCAAAACATCAGAAAGATAGAAAGGAGTAAGTGCAAAAGCGACAAATGTAAGTCACAACTTTATTTTCTTAAGAAATGTAAGAGAGCTAATTTTGTCCCACCCTCTTTGAGACTCACAAAAAACATCGCGGAAAATCTGTCAAGAAATTTTATTAAAAAATAGAACTAAAAACGGTGAATGGCGCGATTCGTAATAAATTCAAAACTATTGAGCAATGCGAACGAATAGAAGCTCGTATTTGGACCTCTTCATTAGGTGAAATTCCGGAAGCAGAAAAGAAAAATATTGATAATTGGTTAGCTAAAGCAGTGAGAGATAAAAACAAAAAGTTTAAGGAAAAATTGAAGATTAAAGAGAATAAGTGGTTGAATCCAAAGTCAATGTCTACAGCACCTGGCCCACAGTTAATACCATCCCCCACTAACAAACATGTCATGGATCTGACGGAGGAAGGAGTAGATGAAAACCTGATTAATCTCCTCAATAAGGGATATAATTATAACCTTTCCTCCGCAACACTTGATAAAAAACGTATATTGATTGATTTAGAAAGCATCTGTAGTAAGGTAGAAAGAGAAGAAGAAAATACAGCAGTTACTTTAAGGAAAGAATTCTCAGACTGCGTCTCAAAATTTGTAAAAAAGCCAGTAAAAGTTGATTACAATTTTAATAGAAATGCCATTGCTGACCTTAAAAAATTCAAAGCCAATGATAAAGTTGTAGCACTGAGAGCAGATAAGAGCAAAGTTTTGGTATTGATAGAAAAAGAGAAGTATTACAATAAAATGGAAGCTGAATTGAGCAAGCCTTATTATGAAGAACTCAATGGTAACCCTATAGATCAAACTGTCAAAAATCTTAAGAAATTAATCAGCTCTTTAAGAAATAAAAAACAGCTTAATGAGCTCTTCAAAAACTTCTCCAAAATCCAGTCAAGAATTCCACAGATCTATGGTACGATAAAAGTTCACAAAGAAGGCCATCCAGTAAGACCTATAATAGACACTAGAAATTCGCCACTCTCCAACATTAATTATTATTTACTTGGTCACCTCAGAGATATGTTCCCTTCTCCTCCCTACCTACTAAAAAATTCCATGCAGCTAAAAGGAAAGCTGGACAACTTGCCAGAATTAATTCATCCAGTAATGGCAAGCCTGGATATAGTCTCTATGTATACCAACATTAACCTGGACCTCCTACTGGAATTCATTGCAGATGACCTTGCGGAAAAAATAGTATTCCATAATCACAATAAAGAAATACTACTTGGCATATATGAACTGCTCCTATTTTCCTTCAAGAATAATTTCTTCCAGTTTGGAAAGAAATATTACAGGCAAACTTCAGGACTTGCAATGGGTTCTCCACTAGCACCTCTGCTAGCAAATTATTATATAAGTAAACTAGAGGCAAAAATCCTTATACAACCCTCCTTGTTTGCTCTCTATGTAAGGTACATGGATGATGTCCTAATTATAGTAGATACTGTGGACCAATCTCTACCCTCTCAGATTCTGGAAGAATTTAACTTACTAGAGAATACCTTGCAGTACACCCTAGAACAGGAAAGAGACCATAGCATCAATTACCTAGATTTAACCTTGACCTCAAGAGAGGGGAAAATATTCACTCAGCTTTTTAGAAAACCCACCAACACAGGGAAGATGTTAGACTTCTGCTCATTCCACCCTGATTATATTAAATCGAATACGGCGAGACAATTTTTGGAAAAGATTGAAATCCTGGTCTCTTCAGCTACTCAGAAAGATCTTCACAAAGAAGAATTAAAGGAAATATTGGCAGAAAACAATTACCCCTCCCCATATGTTGAGAAAATATTTAAACAAGTGCCAAAAAAGAAGCAGGAGAAAACCAACTTCAAATTCACCAGCAAAATTACGTACCACAAGGGACTTTTCGAGAACCTGAAAAGGATCGGAGCAAAATATAATATCAGGCTAGCTCCAGATCTTAATAACAAAATAAAGAAATTCCTGCCAGCTTTAAAGCAGAAAGAATTGGACATCCAATTGCAGGAAGGAGTAATTTACTGCATCGACTGTAACTGCGGACTCAGCTATATAGGAGAAACAGGGAGAAGTATTAAGGTCCGAATGAAAGAACACCAAGCAGCTATTAGGAACATTGGGAACAAAACAGGGCTAGACAGACATATACAAGCAAGTGGACACTCCATAAATTGGGACTCAGTGAAAATAATCGCCCACCAGTCAAACTTAGTAAAGAGGAAACTAGAAGAAGGGATCGAAATAGCAAGAAGAAGAAGTACCACAATTAACGATAATTGCAGATGGACTCTTCCAATTGAGTGGCAGCAACTACTCCAGTGACATAGTCCTGATGACGAACTAGGCTTTAGTTCGAAAATTTGACAACCAACTTTGATGAAAAATAACCTCTATAAGACCCGTAAAAAAGCTATTCCACAATCACTAAAAAATAAGTTTCTATTTACTTTCACTTTCAAATATATGACCTTATGGACTCATTCTATTTTCATGCACTTGTTATTTCAGTCTTCTTATGTTTATTGCCATTTGATTATGTACCAACATTTCTCAGAGCTATTAGAACTGTTCTGTTCTTTCCGGCACAGTTTCTCATGACCCAATGGGACTGATTTTTGACTCATGTACATTTGTAAATATTTCCACTTCCAGTTGTTGTTGGGTTTTTTTAAATATTTTTTCTCCACTGAACTGATGGTGGATATCACTCCTCCTAAGTGCATAATGCTGTCTATCATTGTTTTGTACATGTATGATGTCATCCACTTCCAGATTTTTGTACACATGCAATTATTTCCACGTCCTGCCTCATCTTATTAGATATTCATATATGCACAATGTAAAAATGATGAAGTGTAAGTGTATTAGATTAGTATTATTCATGTCGGTAAACCTGCGATTTCAGTGTCAAATAAAGACATGGAAAAGGCAGTTGTGGCTGAGCAGGCAAGATTGTGGGCTGGATCCCCGGTGGGCCTATGTGTTGTATGGGACACACTCTCTCTGTGTTACAATGAGCTTTGCAAATCCCTGCGATGCCCAATACATCAATATCAATATCCACCCTTGAGATGAAGTGCCATCCTTGTAGGAAACAGGCCATGGGGTGAAATAGGCGGTAATCAGATGGAGTAAGATCCGGACTGTATGGAGAATAGAGTAAGATTCGGACTGTGTGGAGAATGGGGTAGGATCTAAAGCCCTTCCAATTCCTGCAGTTTTCAGTGGACCACTCTGGAGGTGTGACTTGGAGTATAATCCACTTAGAGGCCTGCTTCCTGTGTAGCATTAGCACAGAGGGTTGTGGATCTGATGCAGTTGTACAGCATAGAGGTTCATATCCACAGCCTGACCATCTTCTACAAATCCCAGTGCACAGGACCCTCACAATTTCACCAATTGTGCAGCATGGCTGTTCCATCAAACCACCCTCTTTGCACCACTGGCTGTGCTTCCTGTCAAGGCCTCAGCCACTGGTTCTAAGTGGTAGGATAATGTAGGAATATCCATTTTTCAGCACCTGTGACAGTACAATTCCAAAATCAATCCTCTTGTGGATTTGACAGCAATCTGTGAGAGAAAGGGACCCATTGTTTCTCCTGCTGGGGTGTCAATGTGTCAGGAACTATATATTCAATGCCACCTGGAAGAGAAACAAAGCTGCTGCAGGTAATAATGAATTATGGTGGATTGGGAACCATCTCACTTCAACTTATTTCCATTGTGGGTTTAGTTAGCTGCATCTTTATTAATTGTCAGCCAGTTCAATCAGTGCTGTGATATAAAACAATTTTTACAAAACAAAGTATTCCAGTAGGTTTTGAACTATTTTTCATCATTCAGTTGATTTCAAGTGAATCACGGGATTTGAGCTTTTTTGAGGGGAAGCGGGAAGTGTATCATCTGCAACAGAAATCCTATTTCTTATCTTGTTCTTCTTGCACTTGTGACCTGTATCGCTTATCCACTCGAGTCATCCTGTTACCAATTTTCTCCTCCTCAAGAGCTTTCATTTTTTCATGGCCCCCAGGAGCCACCTCCCAATTTTGATGTGAAGATGTAAAAGTCTAAAACTTCTTTCCTCTGAAAAGAAAAAAAAAAAAAATCCTTTACCACTTGGAGCTATTGTCCTATCATAAGCTGGAGACTTCTACTATTTTATAACACTCTTGCATCTTGCATACCTCCAGTGCAGACTACTCCGGCATGCTTTCTAATTTCATCCACCCATCTTGCATGTGGTCTTCTTATGGGTCTTTTTCTGTCCCTTGGTATCCAGTCTAGAATTTTGGTTGTCTGTTCTTCTGGCAGCATGTCTAGCCCATTGCCATTTCAAGGATTTTACTCTGATCATCATGACTTCCATTCTTGCCATCTTTCCTGGTTACACAAAGTATGCATCTTTCCATACTTCTTTCATTTGTTTGCAGCCTTTGTATGTTTTTTTATTTAAGGTCCACATCTCTGCTCTGTACGTAAGCACTGGAAGGATGCATTGATTAAGCACTTTTCTTTTAAGGCATAATAGCATATTGCTCTTAAAAGTTGTACTGTTTCTTCCAAAAGCTCTCCAGCCAAGTTTTATACGCTGATTAATTTCTCCATCAATGTGACTCTCGCTTTGATATCTGTTGTCCAAGGTAAATGTAGTGTTGGTTACCTCGAGATTTTCCCCATTAATCGCTAGATCTTCATTTCTTGTAAATGTACATCAGATTTGTTTTCTTAAAGTTTATTTTTAATCCCACTTCTTTACTTTTTTCAGCAAGTTCTTGGATCGTACTCTGCAGCTCTGAAGGGATATTGCAAAAATGACTACGTCATCAGCAAAACGAAAGTGAGTTAAATAATCTCCATTAATTTTTATCCCCTTGTTTCCCCAGTTCAATGATTGAAAGACACTTTGCAATGTGGCATTGCATTGAAGAGTTTGGGAGATATGGTATCACCTTGTCTCACTTGCTTTCCAATTTTTATTGGTGCTATATCTTCAAGTACACTAGCCTTTGCAGTTGCATTTTCATAGATGCTATTAAAAATGCTAATGTGTCTTCAATACTGTAGGATTTCAGACCCATTGTAAGTAAATAAATATTATAGCCATAAACTTTGGTTCTTAGTGTACAAGCAAAAGCCAACACAAAAGATTCCATCAAGCTGTGAGGACTAAAAAAGCTGCCATGCTACTGCCATATGAAACAAAAAAATTCCTGCAAAACTCACCCTCTGAGTGCAAGGTTCCAGATACATACAATATTTTAAATATTATTAAAATCAGACATTACTATCAAATAGCACTATTGCAGTATACCACAGGGTACCCAGGCAACCTGAAAAACCTCGAATTCTCAGGGAATTCGAAAATGGTTCCAAAATCAGGAAAAACTAATGGAAAATTATTATCTTTTTAAATCAAGAAATATTATGTTTGTTGAAAACACTTTTTGTTTGTCAGATTTGAAACTTTTGTGTATTACTAAGTTTTAAAATAATCCAGGATGTTTTTTTGTTCTGCGGTGTAACTCAATGTGTGTTTTGCAATTTCTGTAATTCTCACATTTAACTAAAGTGCTGCAGCTGTGTGGAGAAAGGCACCAAATCCTCTACTAAATGCACATCTTTTGTATGTGTTTCCACTCCAGATACACAAAAGCTTGCAGCTTGTTCCCACTCCAGATACTTCCATCTGTCAAATTAATGACTCACTCACTCAATGTAGCATGAGTCATAGGGTGTTTCACATGCTCTATCTCCTGGCTGATGTCGGTGACCTTCCCTAGGGATTGGGGAAAAATTATGTAAAAAGAAATCTCTGATTTTTTAAACAACTGAGTGAATTTTTTACAGTGGGTTTTAAATTATTGACTGTGTAATATGGATGTTAATTATATGGCACCCTTTTTAACTCTTTCATATGTGAGATGAGATGAACTGAATTTGTTTGTAAAAAAAATTTAGAACCATGTATTTACATATTTTAAAAAATATTTTATTGAAGGCAGATAAACCACTTTTAAACTGCAAAAATGTTTGCATTTTTTTCTGTGAATTGATAAACACTTGTTAAATACATATTATCTTCATAACACTTATTAGCATTTTTTAAATAAAGACTACTTTAATTTCATAAGATTTGGGTTAGGCAATATCATATGACTAAAGCCTAACTTAACATGTTAAATGTAAAATTAAGCATTTTACAACACTCATTTCCACAGTGCTGTATTTTAACTTTCTACACGTTATACTTGGAGTACCTGGAATAGGTGACACATTTAAAAAAACCCATTGCAATCCAGAACAGAAAAATTAAAAAGTATAATTACCACGAAGATTAACAATTGTTGGGTCTCATCCATTCCTGTAAACAGTTCTCCCAAAACGGTGAAATTTTTTAAAGTTTAATCATTTATAGAACAAAACATGAAGATGTTCAACTGCAGGTGTAGAAGTTGTGCTCCACAAAGTCCAGTTTTTATGTTTTGCTTTCTTTTTTGAATATTTTAGTGGTACCTCCTGTCTCTGCGATACGAAACAAAAAGTTTCCTGCAGAACTCACCCTCTAAATGTTTACAAGATTTTAAATATTATAAAAATTAAATGCTACTATCTAATAGCACTGTTTGTTTTCACAGCATACTGTGATGTAAAATCACATGTGGTTAAAAACAAAGCTGTCTTTTAGTAGCAGAGACATAATGAAAACACAAATCCACACTTATGCAAGTACATAATGGAGGGGGGGGATTCTGTTCCATGTGAAGGACAATAAAATATAATTGAAATCACAGACATAATTTGTTGTATTCAACAAAAAATAAATGTCATGCATTTTTCTTGTGCAACTTCTGGAAATGGAGATATTACACCCACAGGCAGACAAAGCCACAACTTTTTGAGCATGTCACTTTCCCTTCCTGTACTTAATGCAAAAAGGATTTTTCCAATAGGCCCATACACAGATGGTTCACAAGACAATCAAACAAACCAGTAGCAAGTTTGGCATGTTATTTGTCTGTCCGACATTATAAAATAATATACATGTCTGAGTTAGCATACTGAAACAAAAATTGGGAGACAGGGGTTAGTTCTCACCTTAGGACAATTTAGTTTTCAACTTTTCTGAGAAATTGGCTTCATGGAAAGAATTGAATGTTGCACTTCTGTGCCAAAAGATATGCTTATAAGCCTGCCATGTGTATCTGGTGTTGACCCAATATTGAACCCCCCCCCTTTTTTCCCTTCCTTTTTTTGTGTGTGTGTGTGTGTGTGTGTGTGCGCCATATATGCAACAGTGTATAAATTTATTTGCTTCTGAACCACTGATTATGGTTATGTTTTCAATACTGATGTATACATGATTGTTGCTTTTTAAGTAGTGAAATGTTGATGTACAGCCTTCTGCATTTTATCATCTTCTGGTGAGACACTGCTTCTTTCAAAGATCCAGTTTTCCAAATGAATTTATTCTTCAGCACAGTTCAACTAAATGAGGTATCTATTTAATAATGAGGAACTGTACACTAACTGTACATAAAGTAGTAAAACTATACAGGGTGTCCACAAAGCCTCTTTACAATTTTGCACCTTTATTATGGGTACACTGTATGAAACAGACAAATGTGGTTAAGCACATAAGTAAGAGCAAAGACTAAAGTTTTTTCTACCTCTTTACAAAAGCTCAATATGCACACCATTTGTTGTGCATAGAACGTCTAGCCGAAACTCCAGTTCCAACCATGTGTGCTGCAGCATGTCCTCAGTAATGGTCGAAAAGGCATTGTTGATCCTCGATTTCAGGTCATCGATGTCCTGCACCTTTGTCCGATACACGATATCTTTCACATATCCCCATACAAAAAAGTCCAGAGATGTAACATCGGGGAACGGGGTGGCATGCAATTGGACCATCCCGTCCAATCCACCTCCCAGGGAATGTTGTGTTTAAAAAGTCCCGAATGTGCTGTCCCCAATGTGGTGGTGCACTGTCCTGTTGGAATATCATGCTTGGTTGAAGTCCCTCCAACTGTGACACAATATACACAAAACATCCAGGTAAACATCTGCTGTCATTGTTTTCTCACTGAAGAAAAATGGTCTAAGGACTCGGTTATGCACAACACCGCACCACCTGTTCACTTTAGGACTGTCTCTCGCAATTTCCATAAACACATGAGGATTTTCAGACTGACAAATACCGACATTGTGTCTGTTTAACTGCCCAGAGACATGAAAAGCGCCTCTTCCGTAAAACAAACGTGTGAGAAACTCGGGATCTTCACTCAGTCTATCCAGCATCGTTACTGCAAATTCTTTTCATCATGGTATATCATTTGCCTCAAGTGCTTGTAACAGTTGCGCTTTGTATGCATATAAGTGTAGATGTCTATGTAGCACCCTGTGTACTGTGGACCGGGACATTTGTAGTTCTCTGGAAGCGCAACAAATGGACTTTGGGTTTCATGAAAATGAATCAGGAACACATTTGATGCCGTCATTCAATGTTCGTGGGAGGCTACTATGATCTTGATCCAACACAGACCCAGTCTCCATGAATTTCTGGTGTCATTGGCAGATACTAGAATGAGATGGCGGGGTTTTCCCATACTTAGTCCGGAAATTTTATTGATTTGTGTATCAGATTTTGTTTCTATGAACCAAGTGATGCACTGCACTCTCTCTCTTTTGGGGGACCACATTTTCATAGAACAGCACCTGCTATGCCCGTGAGGGACCTATTACAAAAGACGATAATGTCAATTAAAACTTTAATATTTACAGTATATATATAAAAAATACCATGAACTTACATAGTACAGGGTGTCTGTAATAAGCGTGCAAAGTTGTATGGAGACTTTGTGGGCACCCTGTATTAGTAATCCAATTTATTGGCATAAAAATAGAAATAAGCTTTTACAAGCTTTTGCACATCAGCCAGATAATTTTTCAACGAAAGTAGACAGAAAACTGCAATGCAAATAATAGGATGCTTCAACAATTTGAATGTGGTGACTTGGCTAAACAATGAACAAAAAAATGAAATGTAATTTTCATTAAACTGCATGAGGCATCACACTGGTTGAACAATGAACAAGCGGTATCTTGGAAGGAAAAAGCAGTATTTGAAGAACTGGTTCCAAATTCGTGGCAAATCAAGAGATAGACTATCGTTGAAAGTCTCACTGTTGGCAATGATTCCCAAAGTTTCTGAAATGGCTGTAGCTTTAGAGGTGGAGCAAGAAGCTAATTTCTTTATATCATCCCACACAGGAGCAGTGGACTTAAATTTGACTTCCCTGGATGATTACTTTGCCATCCTTTGTGTCACTTTCACGCTTGTTGATTCCAATTATTTGAAATGAACACTTTGTCATCCCAATGTAGTATCATTTGGAGCTATCTGGATATTGTAGAGAGATGGCATAAACACCTGCCTTGTTGTAAAGATGGGGCTTGTCAATGTTTCTCTTAAGCATGGTATATGAACATGAAGGAGACCTTATGCCAATACTGTAGTGTTATTCTATTATTCAGATTGGAGTTTTCTGTCTGCCTTCCTTGTAAAAGTCATTGATGTGCAAAAGCTTGGAAAAATTTATTTCTATTTTTACACTAGTAAATCCGATTACTAATACAGATTTAAATTTTTTTGTGAATTAGCTGTGTTGTTCAATTCCCCATTTTACTTTGTTTCTCATCTTTTTCATTTTAACAGGATTTAGTTATTTTGGCCATAAAACAACAAGCAGATATTGAAAGACAGAGAGACAAAATAATAGACTTGGAAACGTATATTGATAACCTCTTAGTGCGTGTCATGGAAACAACACCTCGTATACTGCAGACACCTTACAAAGCACCAAATCCAGCATGTCACAGGTAGGTCTTTCTTTGTGTGCCCATTCATAAATAACAATAATGAAACGAATATCAGGAAAGCAGTTTGCTGCAACCAAGTTATTCATTTTTTTTTCAAAAATTTCTTTACTTAATGATCTTGTTACGCTTCAAAAATTCCAATGGTTCACCTTTTATTTTATATAGTCCTTCCACTATCCCCGTAAACTCTTTTGTTTATGGAAGGTCAATTTCAAAAGACATTTCAAAAAGATTTTTAAATTTTGAAGAACTTTATGCTCTAGGGAACTTCACAAGTAGGTCTTTTCACATCCTTTTTGTTTTATGTACAAGGCATGTCAATAAAATTTGGTGAATGCATGGTAAAAATGAAGAACAGGTGGTATTAAAGAAATCTTATTTTATTAACCTTCAAAATATTCCCCATCCCAGAAATACACTTTTGGTATTGTTCATATCTGTTAAAAACTATGAGAAAAGTCCTTTGTTATTTAGTGTGGTGGAAGAAATATTCTTCACACAATGTATGGAAATATGTACGTCTGAGTTATTAACACAGCAATCAGACAATTCTGAGTTGTGTGTATTATACTGTTTCTCAAATAACATTAATTACATCAGAAAACTCAGAAATTACCTGAGCAACTGGAGATTTACTTAGCATGCCACGATGAAGCATACTTTGCTTTGATTGGTGAAAATCAAAGACTGTTCTGGTTCTTAACACTCAGGTACTAGGGACTTCATCGACCTGGGTGGTGTAAAGTTTCGCATGCTTGAACGGAAATCAGGAGATGCAGGTTCAATTCCCACTCCAGGGTGATGTAATTTTCAAGTTTTCTGATGTGATTAATGTTACATGAGAATAAATGAGTGGTAGGCAATGCACGTAACTAACAAACTAATTAAGAAGAAGGTAGTGTAGAACACGCTAAGTTACGTATAAAAGTTTAATGCAAATATATTTCAGCCATTACTATGGCCTTCATCAGTGCGACACGATTGGTTTACGTTGCCAGATTGGAAAGGTAAGTTTTGTAATGGTAACTCCGGGTGACGTAATGTAGTGAGGGATTTCTAGATGTAAGGAACGAAAATGGGGAGCTCATAGTTGCAATTTTTTCAAAATAAAATTTCCAAACTTTCTCTAAACCTTAGAGCATATCAATTTTGGAAGGGAGCCAACTTTTTAGTATCGGAACAAAGTGGAATAGCCGAAGTGTCAGCCATGGTAAGAAGAGATAATCTGATGTGACATTTGGAAAACCTTCATCTGCCTCATCTCTTATTACCATGGCTGACACTTCTGCTATTCCACTTTTGTCCGATACTGAAAAGTTGGCTCCCTTCCAAAATCGATATGCTCTGAGGTTTAGAGAAAGTTTGGAAATTTTATTTTGAAAAAATTGCAACTCTGAGCTCCCCATTTTTGTTCCTTACATCTGGAAATCCCTCATTGCATTACGTCACCCGGAGTTACCATTACAAAACTTACCTTTCCAATCTGGCAACGTAAACCAATCGTAGTCGCGCTGATGAAGGCCATAGTAATGGCTGAAATATATTTGCATTAAACTTTTATACGTAACTTAGCGTGTTCTACACTACCTTCTTCTTAATTAGTTACATGAGAAACAGTTATTCATGCAACTCAGAGTTGTCTGATTGCTGTGTTAATAATCCTTTGTTATTGTTTGCAGCTGGGCCATCATGTTCACTTGAATGTCTGAAATGCTCATAAATCTCTCCATTTAAGCACTAATTTCAAACAAAGAAATTAAAAGTAGTCATCTAGTGCCAGATTGGGTGAATACAGTGGGTGATTCAATGCGTCTAAGCCTCATGCTTAGAAGGTGTGGGACAAAACTTTCACACAGATCTTGTGCTTGCTTCTCCGAATCCTTGTTTGAAATTGTAGTACTGTTTCATGATTAATACCGAGTTCTGCAATGATCATTTGCACAGTCAGTCAACAATCATTCGCTATAAGCTCACACACTTTTTCAGTGCTTTCACTAGTTTTTGGGGGTCATGGGCTATCTGCCTCGAGGCGGAAAGGGGTGGGGGTCTTCAATAAAGTCTCTTCCTTTGTAGAAATGCTTGAACCATGTGAAAACACACTCCAAGATTACTGCATCATCCCTGTAAACTTCTTTCAGTAGTGCGTGCATTTCTGATGGGCATTCCTCAGTTTGAAGCAGAATTTGATATTCGTTATCTGCGATAATTTTCCTCACAGCTCAAATACAACAATAGCATATCCCTAAACGCGTCCTCGTCCAACAACCACTCTATATATGTAATAAAAACGTGCATAACAGTAATTTCCTGCTACACATTATATGTAGTAAATACAATAAGTAACGTACCACGTATATTTTCGTTCAATAGCGAAAGTAGCTTTTTGAACTTTACAATAAAAAAGTTACGGACTTGTTCGCTTCTGTACTTAACAGCATAATGCAAGTTACCTCACCTTTCACAACCTTTTCCTTTTGTGTGTTACAATAGCATTTACCAAAATTTATTGGCAGATTTTGTATGTGTGTACATAAACAGGATATCTATAATTAATTACACATTGCATTATGATACAATATTCCAGGAAAAAAAGGAAAATGCCTTATGGAAACCAAGGAAAAAATATTCCTTATAAATATTAGGTTGGTACAAATGAAATGTGTGGCACAAACATGCAGTGGAGACAGGCCCCCACCACAGAGGAATGGAACCACCCACAGCCGTTACGGGTATTACATCACAGAGTTACCATAAATAGCTAGCACTTGGGTAAAGAACAAGCTTCAGGCATGGTTTGTTTGGATGAAACATGGCTTGCAAAAGAAACATGCAGACGCCGGATTTGAGAGTCATCTTCCTGTATGAATTTAAACTGGGCCATTCTGCAGGAATTACCACTCGAAACGTTAACAAAGTGTTAAGGGAGAATACAGCCAATGAACGAACCATTCGATGATGGTTTGTGAAGTTTCGAAGCTGAGATACGGACCTGCAAAATGAAGCACTTGGTCACCAACCTGATGCTGTTTCTGACAATGTTCTGTTATGTGTGGTTCAAGCGGACCTCCGAAAAACGTGTCGTGAGATAGCGGCAAAGGTAGGTGTCCACCACATGACAGTTGTTCGGCGTCTGGCTGCACTGGGTAAGGTCAAAAGCTGGGCATGTGGCTTCCACATGAGTTGCCAACTCCCAACTAGACTAGGTGTTTGGAAGTCCTCACGTCGCAGCTTGCCAGAAATAAACAGGAAATTCTACTGCATTGAATCGTCTCCTGCGACGAGAAGTGGGTCCTTTATGATAATCAGAAACGATCTGCACAATGGTTAAGCAAGGCACAGCCTACTGGATGGCAACCTAAGCCACCTCTACACACCAAGAAGATGATGATCCACAGCCAGGATAATTCATTGGAGTTTCTTGGCAAGAGGCCAAACCATCACTGCAGAACGTTATTGTGCTGAATTAAACCAGATGCACCAGAAATTGCTGCAGAAACAACCGGCTTTGGTCAACAGACATTGTGTTCTTTTGCTCCAGGAAAATGCCCGCCCTCATGTCGCACAACGAACGATGCTGACACTAAGTGCCTTGGGCTATGAAGCACTGCTTCATCCTGCCTATTCCCCAGACCCCGGACTTGTCTCCGACAGACTATCATCATCTGTATCGTCGCCTGGATCACTTCCTGTCCCGGAAACAGTTCATGACAGACAACGAAGTTCAACGCGCAGTTGATGACTGCTTCGGGTCCCAGCCACAAGACTTTTTTCGTTCCGGGATCATGGCCTTGCTGGACAGATGGCAACTATGTGTCGATGCCGAGGGGGATTATTTTGCCTAGGTAAGTTGTCCAATTTTTCCGTTTTCGCCGTCCACCTGTGCTGGTCCTTTGCCAGGCATTTCATTCACACCAACCCAATACATGGGAGATTTTCATATCTATGGTACTGGTGATTTAAGGTGCTACGATGAGACAGAACTGGTTTGACTAGCAAAAAATCTGAAGATGTTCAGGTTCCTAAGGCAGAAATGCTTAGCTTCAGTTATTTAGAACTCCATTGCCCTGGGTGGTGTAATGGCTAGCACGCTCAAATGGAAATCAGAAGATGGAGGTTTGATTCCCACTCCAGAGCATTGTAATTTTCAAGTTTTTTTTTAATATGGTGTAACATGGTGAACAGTAAACTAAAAGCAATTCAATGCTGCATGCTGATTGCTAAAAGTAATATACTTAATAGTTTCAGTCATGCATGGTTTTTTTCTGGTTGTTATGAGCTCACATCAGGATCAGAGTTCACTCAACTGACTATTCTTACTTACAGAGTCTTTTACTTGTCTCTTCTGTTCAGTGCTAAATTTTTATCTTCTGATCATGATTTGTATATGAGCAGAATTTTATGCTTTGCAATGCCTCTTCCATCAAAACGTAGTACTTTGTCAATTGAGAAGAAAGTTGAGATTTTGAAGGAAGTTGACAAAAATCATTTTACAAAAATGGAGATTGCTAAATTATTTGACAACCAAAAAGTAATCTCTTCATGATTATCAAAAATTGTCAGATGATTACAATAGGCAGTAGATCTGGTTTTTCTCCCAAATGTATTTGTGCAAGGGATGAAAAATATCCAGTGTTGGAGAAAATGCTGATTAAGTGGATAAAATATACACTCATTGTCATAAAAATCCACTCACCAAGAAAAATCCATGCAATCAATGCAAAACTTGTAGAATAGCTATGGGGAGGGCAGACATGCAAATGATTAAAGTTTTGTGCGATTCCGCATGCCCACGCATCCGAGACCGGTGCTGCAATCACAATCCTTGGGGCTTATAAGGCACCACGCAGGGGACTCCACATTCCTGCTGAAGTGCACAGTAAGAGTCAGGTGAGATCCCTGAGCGATAGACATGCCGAGGAGCTGCCGTAGATGTGCATACAGGCAACTGATGGTGTTTGAACAAGGCCATATCGTCGAGATGAGAGAGGCAGGGTGGCCGGCGCACCGAATCAGCCACCATTTGGGTCGGTTGGACAGTACAATCCGATTGTGTTGGGAGTAACGGACACGGGAAGACACCCAGACATGGCAGATTGGCTCTGGACTACCCAGACACACCACTAGCAGAGAGGACCATGGGACCATGGGATTGTAAGAGCGGCACACACAGATGCAATGCCGTCCTTGTCCAATATCCAGAGACACATGGCGGCTGTACAAGGAACTCCTGTGTCCTCCAGAACCATTTCCAGATGCCTGGCAGAGCCGCATCTGCACTCTCTACAACCCTTATGCTTTCTGCCATTAACACCTGACCATCATCGGTCTCAGCAGCGAGCAACGTGGAATGCTATGGGCTCATGACGTATAGTGTTCAGCAACAAATCCCGCTTCAATATGGGAACGGGCGACCACCGTGTCAGAGTGTGGAAGACCACAGGTGAGCGCTACAATCCCAACCTCACTGTACAGCGGCACATCTCCAGAACTGCAGAGGTGATGGTCTGGGAGCCATCCTGTATGACAGCCGGACTTCCCTCGCAGTGATCAGAGTGACGTTCACAGCCCAGTGCTACGTACAGGAGATCCTGCGGTCCCATGTGCTGCCTTTCCTGGCGGGGTGCCCTGGAGCCATTTTCCAACAAGATAACTCCAGTCCGCACATGGCTCGGGCTTCCCAGGAATGTCTATTTCATGCTTCAATGCTTCCGTGGCCTGCCAGATCGCCCGATCTCTCGCCCATCGAGCACGTGTGGGACCAGATGGGATGCCAGCTTTCTCCATGTCCCAGTGTTTATAATTTAGAGCGTCAGTTGCAAGAAGTGCTGGCCAATCTGTCCCAGGATAACATACGGCGTTTCTTTGACTCCATGCCCCGGACTGTATCACCACATGTATCCGAGCAGGAGGCGGTCTGATGCAGTGCTAACGCTGACTGGAATGTGTACCGTATGTCCGCGGGAAATTGTCTGCTGCTGTGATATTGTAATCACTTCTGTTCTTGGCATGTACAATCTCACTACTAAAATCTAATGTCAATCCAACGCCAGAGTTGTATACAAATAAAATGTATCTGCGTACACAACCATTAAAACAAAAAAACTTGCTGCAAACCTGCAAATCAAGATAACAATAGAATAAGATAATTTAAAGAAAAATTAATATAACAATAAAACTTATTAGAACATTACAGATTCCAGAGAGGACAAAAAAGTACATTATGACTGAATGCATAGAAATGTGTGTAAAATGGACCTTAAGGCCAAAAGTTTAAAATATTGAACTTATGAACCTCATAAAAACAAGAAACTAATTAAAGAAAGTTTTTATATCTAGAAAAGCAGTTCCGTTAATGAATCCTCAAAAATTATAAATAGCATTTTCAACAACTTAATTCAAAAATAGTAAACTTATAAAATACAAAAGGAAAATATTTTAATTTTATAACTGGCAACTGCAAGAGAAACCTGGCTATAAAATTTAAATTCTTTCTGTGTAAACGGAATTTTTGTTGCAGTTCTTATACATTGAGAACAGGCCTTGATAAAATCAAGAGGTCAGAAACGTCTGTAAAAACAAAAGAACTCACTATCGGAAAATGTGAAAAATAGTTGAACATTCTCACGTTAAGACAGAATTAAATATATTAATCTGAGTAAAGCCTTGAGTAAGTGTTTTAATTGCTGTAAATAACATTTTTATTTTTTTAATCAACAAGCCAAAACTATCTGCAAAATCTGCTAATAATTTGGAAACTATCCACGTACGGCGTACGTGTGTACGTCTATATTCTGCGACTGTTCGACGCCTCCTTCTCGGTGTAGGGATTTTTATGACAATGAGTGTAGATGCTCTTCTCAAATGCTTATTGATGGAAATATGATGACAAAATACCCAGACATTGACAGTGAAATTAAATATTGATGAAGATTTCAATGCTTCCAGTCACTGGCCACAAAAAATTAAATTACAGCATGGACTTTTCTTCAAAAGACTACATGGCAAAAGTGCCTCTGTTAACATTGAAACTGTCAGTGGCTGGATGGAAGGAAAGATAAAAGAACTCCTGGCTGAATATGATGCAAATGATGTATTCAGTACTGACGGGAGCAAATTTTTTTTTTTAAGGTGCTGCCTGACGAAACTCTTGCTTTTAAAAATGGCAGGAAGTGTGCCAAACAGCAAATAACTGTTCTTTTAGCAGCAAATATGTCTTGGAATGAAAAGCTATAATTGGTGATGAACAGAAACCTTTTTGTTTCAAAGATATGAAATATTTTTCTATGGCATGTAAACATTTTTGAAAAATGGGTGAGGGAGCTTGACAAAAAAAAAATGGAAAATAATGGAAGATAGATCATGTTGATTATTGACAATTGCACAGCATACTCTGAAATTAGAAACTTTAAAGCAATTCAAAATAATTTGTTCCACCTAACATCACTTCAGTTGTTCAGCCACTTAATCAAGGTGTCATTCACATCTTCAAGAAGCACAACCAAAAACTGCTAGTCAAAGGCATCATCATTGACATAGAAAATAATAAGCCATATGCAATAGACATCATAGCTGCAATTCATTCAACACATGCCACTTGGCAAGCAGTAAGCCAGAAAACAATTGCCAGTTATTTTCTTCATGCTTGGAGTGACAAAAGAACAAAGTGGACCTTCATCTTCGACTGGTTCTAGTGAGCATCTGACAGAAGAGAATGTTGGGGCCATGCAGAATAAAGGTGAAAGCAAAATTCATGAATTTATGCAAATGCCTTTAGAAAAAGTGTGTTTACCAGAAGAGGTAAATTTTGATGCGTTCGTTAGTGTTGATGCAAATGTGGAATGCTCAGAGGAGCTGATAAATCGGACATTAATGCATACAGTAGATGAACAAATTCTGGATGGCACTTTGTCCAAAGATGAGCATGGAGACATTGATGCACCTTCCTGACCCACGACTAAACAGGCATCTGAAGCATATCAAGTGATTTGTGATTTCCTACAAGGTAAGGAAGTTTACAGGAGTGCTTGTCAATGGCTACTGACTTAGAAACTAAAGTTTTAAAATTTTCTGTACAGCATTTGAAGCTGTCTACTTAAAAAAAATGAGTGAATATTTTCCTGCTTCTCACAATACTATTTATAAAATAAAGTAAGCTTTTGAAATTACTTTTTTTGATGTAGAACTAGGTCTTTCTCCACGCTGGGTAGGGGGTAACATTGGGAGCACAGATGCAACGAAAACATTTCACACTTTGAATGCTTATATCTTCAAAAATAATAATCATGGAGTAATAAATAATACATCATTAGATAGTTCATAGAGTCCCATTTATAACAAGTTTCAACCCTCCACCCCTTAACCCTTCAGTACAGTAGCATTAGAAAGTTAAGCTAAATTTTGCGTGATTTTGTTTTGCAGCATGCCATTTTAAAGTTTATTACTAGTGAATAGATATTGCTGGTGATGACCTCAGCCCTGCATTCCATAGCAGATGGTCAGTGCTAACGAACATATGTGATAAACCGAGATTAAGTAGATTTAAAATGTATTTATTTTTTAGATAGAAAAAATTTGGTTACGAAAGTTTAGAAATGCCGCAAAAATTCAAGGAAAATTACTATAAGAACCGACGAAAGTTGAAGAAACAGCTAGAGGAGAATGAGAGGAATCCGAAAAGGCCCACTAAGTCATCAACTGAAAGGTCACTGGAATGTAGGGAGCATCAAAAAAAAAGTCCACGTGCCAGAATGTGTTTCACCCAAGTTTGACTCTAGAGCAACAACTTTCCACTTCACCTGAACAAATTGAGATGGATGTCATCGATCCAAATTTTCATATCAAGCATGGAATACTAATGTACTTTGTCATTCTTCACAACTTTGCTAGATAATGAATGTATTACGTCTCAAACCTTCACACCGCCGATGCATTCTGAATCTAGACAAGAACAAGATCAACAATAAGAAGAGTACATCAGGCCCAAGACATATCACCAAATTTATAACAAGGCAGCTAAGGAGTTTGAAAAATTGTTTCTAAAGAATGATTTCTTCAGAAACAACTACTGACAATGATAATACTACACCTTCTACTTATACTAACATTAATTTATAATCAACATAATTTACTATGAATTGTATTTAGTCTAAGTTGCTTTTCAGTAAATGAAGTAAAACATTCCTTTTGTTTTATTTCTTAAAAAATGCTATATCTGAAAGAATCAAAGAGGCACAGTAGCAACTGTGCCGCAACCTACAATGTAAGACTATGTCAACTGTTCGTTGCTGAATACTTTAAGGATGTAGTAGAAATAGTGCCATTGACAGTTCTATGTTGTAGGGTGCAACACCATTGCTGCTGTGCCCCCCCCCTTTTTTTTTTGACATTTTGAACTACTTTTCCAGGCTATATTTTATGCATGTATGAAATTTTGTTTATTTAATTCAATCATTAAAATGACCAATCAAAATAATGATGCTTTTTCACCCACCCTGTTGAGGTCATTTTATTGAGAGTGTAGTTTACGCACATGCTCATGAACCACACATTGATGATCAGCTTGCACCACAATACCTTCTGATATTTTTTGAAAAAATGGCTTTTTTTTTTTTTTTTTTCTGTGTTAATTACACTGCCGGAAAGTGAAAAAAGAACACCATTTGTATCTGCATCTATGAGATTTATGTCATAGCAACAACTTGCTAAGAAAGGAAAATGATCACACATGTGAAGTGATTCAATGTTTATTTGACCTTTTAATGCATATTACAGAAGGCACATTTTAATAAGGTTTTGCACCTCCTCCAGCAGCAATACAAGCTTCCAATCTGGCAAGCAGTCAGTCGTACAAGTGCTGGATGTCACGCGGGGGGATAGGATTCCACGTGCTTTCAACTCGGACTTGGACGTGTAATTCAGTGATGGTCGCTGCCTGCCGGGATCCACAGAAGTCTTTTTTCGATCCAGTCTCAGACATGCTCGATTGGAGATAAGTCCAGAGAGTGTGCTGTCCAAGGGAGTTGAGGCACAGCCTGAAAAGCACGTTGAGTTGCCCGGACAGAGTGTGGGTGACTCAAAGTGCTTTTCAGGCATGTCGAACAGTGGATCAAGTCACCATGTCAGTGCTAGGATGGTGCTACGTACTCTTGAACATCTAGGATTTGGGAGCCACCAGCCCACAAGAGTTCCACTGACTGCATGACACTGGGCTCAACCCCCTTGCTCGGGCAAAAGTGCACCAACACTGGACCACAGAGGCCTAGAAGCAGATAGCCTGGGTGATAAATTCAGATTTAAACTGCATAAAGATGATAAAAGAGTTCAGATCTTGCATCAACCTCATGAAGTTGTGGACCCTTCTTGTCAAGTTGGAACAGTACAGGCTGGTGATGGCTCAGTGACGGTCTTAAGTGTCTTCAGCTGGAATGCTTTGGTACATATACAGTCCACTTTGAATGCCCTATAATATGTGGACATCCTAGCTAACTATTTACACCTATTTGTAAATTTTGCAAACATGCATCCCAGTGGCATGGCGTATTCCAGCAAGATGATTGTCCATACCACAGGTGCCTCCTGGCTGCTGCATGGTTACAAGAGCATTATAGTGAATTTGAAATTCTTGAGTGGCCACCTAGAAACCAAGATTTAAACCCTGTCGAACATATTTGGGATACCATCAAACAGGCTCTTTGGTTATGTGTTCCATCGGCTATGAACCTGAGCAAATTATGAACAGCTTTGGAAGAGACATGGCTGGTGATGCCTGCAGAACATCTGCATAAGCTCGTAAAGTCCATGCCTTGTCATGTGACCACAAGCATTAGGACAGGAGTTGAGCCCAATGCATTAGTAGGCAGTTACCTCTAATTTAATGACACTTTATTGTGCGTGTATATAAATATAAAATATATATGTATATAATGAAGTACTGGATCACACAAAAACTACATTAATGAGAAGGATAAATGAAATTAGATAGCATGTTGGAACAACAAGAAAATTTATTGTTCTTTAGAGCTTTGTGTTTTTTGGCCACTTTTGTTGTATGCTCCACAGAACCTCAAAGATCACTCAGTCATTAAAATGCTCAAGACATAATTTGGGAAGAAACTTTGGGAGACCTTTGTCCAGCAGAAAATGGCTACTCTGAAGATGGTGATATACTTTTTATTTCTCTGTGTTTCATACTTTTCCTTACTGTATATACACTGTATTGACAAAAGTCACAGGACACCCCTTCAAAAGCAAATGAACAGATCCACTGTGTTGTTAAGATGCGTGGTACAGCTGCAAATGGTATAAAAACAAGCCTGCAGCTAACCGTAATCATACCGTACTGTGAGGTTGAGTGAAAATGTCGTGGCGGGAGAGAACTGACTTTGAGAAAGGAAAGATTGTTGGGTGTTATATTAGTGGGTTGTCCATAAGAGAAACCGAGAGACATTTAAACATATCCAAGTCAACTGTTTTGGATGTACTGAATAAGTGGAAAACACATGGCATGCCTGAAGCATTGAAACGTACCAGCAGACCAAAGAAAACCAGTGGTAGAGGACGTTGAAGCCTCAGGAGAGTCGTTACAGCTAATCAATGGAGTACTGCACAAGACCTCAGTGTACAGGTGAGTCAGGGCTAGAGAATAAGGAAGGGCTGGCTCATCCTTTTGTCTAGCGGTCTCAGTTTCGTGCTCCGACCGAGGGGGAATTGGAAGGCGCTGTGACGTCACTGTGAGGACATTCGGTGACCCCTGTGCCAACTCAGGGCCAGAGTATGGTGACATTCCAGTCTCTCTGTGCAGTTTATTTCTGTTGCTCTCCATTTACTGGTAGTGGTTTATGTAGTTTTTTATTAAAGTCTGTTTTTTACTGATGTAAATTTTATTTTAACTAAAATTCAGCGTCTATTTTTTTTTATTTGTATTCAAAGTAATATGCAACATGCCTTCATCCTGTGCTGTCGCTAACTGTACAAATACTAAGAAAACAAAAGAACGTGGCGTGATTTACCATGTTTTCCCTTCAAATGTTAATGTGATAAAAGAATGGATTGTTAAGTGTAAGCGTGCAGACAAGTTTAAAGTTGGAAGTGCAAGAATATGTAGTGATCATTTCCAAAATTCAGACTACAAATACATATATATGGCATGCGAAATCGCCTGCTTGGGCTTCCCGAAAAAAAAAAAAAAATTCTGAAACCCACAGCTGTTCCCAGTTTGAATTTACCGAATGAAAAATCAACGCTGTATACAAGTCGAGAACATAGAAGAATTAAGAGAGATATCCGTATAAGGGCATTGAATCGAACTCCGGAGCCAAGTCCTGAAAAGTTACACATCAATGAAGTTGCTTATAATTCTGACAATGGATATTCAGAAGAAAAGTGTGCATCAGTTCTGTGCATGTCTTGCTCAGAGGTTAGAAGTCAGAACAAAATTCTCACCAAAAAGCTTGACGTACTGGAACGAGAAATACGTAGCTTGAAAAGCAAACACAACAATACTGTTCCAGTTTTGCGTCAAAAAATGTCAGCATACGAAATAAGAGAGCAGAAATTGTGCTAATACGAAATGCCCTGTCAAAAGCTAATATGAAAAATAAAATACTTGAACAGATGGAAATGGACCTCAGGAAAATTGTCATACCAACACAGAGAAAGTTCTTCGCAATACAAAAAATTATTAACAAATGGACAGAAGAAGATATATCTAGAGGAATAATAGTAACTAGAGCTATTTCAAAAAAAGCTTACGAATTTTGGAAGTGTAAAATTGGCATTTCTTTGCCAAGTGCTAGCACGTTAAAGCCATGGTGTTTTAAATTTAGGTGTCATTTCGGAATTCTGCATAATATTTTCTTCCTTATGCGGAAAAATAGGCAAACCCTTTCCGAAAATGACAAAGTCTGCGTCTTAAGCTTTGATGAAGTACACGTTGATAGTAAAGTGTGTTACGATACAGGAATGGACCAGATTTTAGGTCCGTACTCAAAGGTGCTAGTTGTTTTGGCTAGAGGAATATTGTCTTCCTGGAAACAACCCGTGTACTTTGACTTTCAACGTACAATGAATAAAAGGCTTGTGTTTGAAATAATTGTAAACCTTGAAAAAACAGGAAGTACAATAAAAGCGATTGTTTCAGATTTAGGTGGTTGTGTGACCTTGTGGAAGGAACTATTATTTTCTCCCGAAAAATCATTTTTTAATCATCCGCTGGACGACAGATCTGAGATTTGGGTTTTTGCAGACTCTTCTCACTATTTAAAAATTTTACGCAATCATTTCATAGACAATGGACTTGTCTTGCAGAACGGATCTATGCTCCAAACTGGCATCATCAAAGCTTTCGAGAAGGATTCTGGGGAGAAAAAGTTGTGTCCTAAATTGCTGCCGTGCTATATAGAAATCAAAGGGAACGAGAGGCAAAAAGTAGGCCCAGCAAAAACTTTGTTTTCAGTCACCACTGCCAAGGATATTGAATATCAAACAGAGCATAAAAGCGCTGGTTTTCTTCAATTTAGTAGATTCATTTTTTTTTTTTTTTTTTTTTTTTTTTGACATTATGAATAGCAGTTGCCCACACCCTGACAAAAGCAAACCTTTAAAATTAGGTCTTGGTATTAACCCCGTTTTTATACAACAAAATGAAATTCTGAACAGAATGAAGTCAGAAATACTGAATCTCAGAGTAATGGGGAGAAAACATATGCTACCTTTCCATTCTTGTCTCAATTTCTTCTCTTTTCGGTCTCTATGAGGATTTAACGCTTCGTGGAGTCCGTTACATTTTAGCTACTCATTTGACTTAAGATGCCCTGGAGAGTTTGTTCTGTCAAATAAGAGGCATAGGTGCTTTATATGACCACCCCTCACCTACGGAATTTATTAGTCGTTTAAAACACATAGTACTGGCAAATAAATTGCCTAATATGTCCAAAAAGTTAATACAGAGTTTCAAGAAGGTAAAACGCTCCAAACATATTTGACAGCAGAGCTACTAAAAGAAGCTTTCACTACAGCTGATAATCAAGAAATTCTTGATGAAGTATCTGGAGAAATAAACGCAAATGACTTAGAATTAGAAGCTTTAGAAAAAAATTGTAGTGAGCCATGGCCGCAAGATTGGGACGACGACATACTTAAAACAGTTCAAAATGAGCAATGTAATGCTGAGAAACAGGCTCTGAGTTATGTCGCAGGTTATATTGCCTATCGTTTACGTGATAAAGATTCCTCCCTCGGAACAATTTCTAGAAATGCCGAAGATTTTCCACCTGCTCAATGGATTAAAGCTTTATCACTCGGGGGACTAACGGTTCTTTCTCCAAAGTGGATGAGAACGGTAGATCAATATGAAATAATTTTTAAGTCAATTCACGGGACAGAGAGTTCCCGAGAGAAAGGAATAATTCGAAAATTAAAAACTGTAATTGAAGAAAGATTTCCTGGCACCTGAAAAGAAGCTGTGAAAATTTATTGGCGCATACGAACATTTATCAGAATTTGTAAATTAATCACAACAAAGATTTAGTGTCGGAAAGAAAATCAAATAAAAAAAACCAAATGGATAAATTCTGCCGTTAAAAAGTAGCACGACGATGTCAATATCTAAACCTGGTGAATATCTTCCTCCTTTTTAACTATACAGGTATGTTAATAAATTTTTCTCTTTCTATTATTATTTACGCCTTCCGATAAAATAAACAAAAACGTTACTTGCTACTCTATATACGTATATAATGTTCTGAGTTGTGTAAAAAAAATATAATACGTGCAAAGGTGTTCAGCTTACTCCGACAGCTATGACTTCTGCCCTCGGAGGTAGCATCCCAAATCGTCAGTGTACTCGCAGGGATGTCACGTCCTCCCCAGCAAAGCGACTTGCTTTGGACTGCCTGGTGGGCCAGCCCTTCCTTATTCTCTAGCCCTGAGGTGAGTAAAAATGCTGGAAACTCGGTATGCACACGTACCATTCACAGAGATCTTCATTCCATCGGTTACCATGGTCGTGCGGCTGCACATAAGCCTTTTATCTCCACTCGGAATGTTACTCGTCGTTTAGCATGGTGTAAAAAACATTTATCATGGACTGTAGATCAATGGAAACGGGTCTTATGGACTGATGAATCCAGATACACGATCCATCAGTCTGATGGCCGAGTGTGGGTATGGCGGCAGCCGGGGGAATGCTATTTACCACAGTGTAGTGTTCCTACTGTCAAGTTTGGAGCTGGCAGTGTACTTGTGTGGGGGTGTTTCTTGTGGTATGGTACCATCTCATTGTTTATAGTGGACAAACCTGTTAACCAGCACGTCTACCTCGATATTCTGGACAACTATGCCCTACCAACTCTGTGGCAATACTGTGGAACCGAGCCTTATTGGTACCAGCAGGATAATGCACCGAGCCATAAAGCAAGGACTGTTGTGGCATGGTTTGACGATAATTCCATATCGTTTGTGGACTGGTCAGCACAGAGCCGATCTTAATCCCATAGAGCACCTATTGGATGAATTAGAGCACCTCATAAGAAGTTTGGAACCAAGGCCTACTACTAAGCAACAGTTAGCGACAGTATTATGTACTGAATGGAAGCGCATACCTATTGCTGTGTTTCAAAATCTTGTTGAAAGCATTTCTCGAAGGGTCAGTGCACACATTAAGGTCGAAGGTGGACCGACATCGTACTAATGTATGTCAATAAATGCTATGTTGTGTTTCTCTTCTAGGTGTCCGGTGACTTTTGTCAATATAGTGTATATATGTATGCTATGCTCCAAAATCCAATGGGCAATTTCAGTATTACTTTTTACTGGAAATTTCGTCACTGCCTTCTCTGTTTCCAAACATTACTATTTTTACTATACATAAAGAGAGAAGTTAAACAGAAAAACTAGTGATCAGAATTACAGGAAAAAATTTTGAAATACCTCCCAACAACACAAAAGGCATAGATTTTCACAGAAGGGCAAGTGACACACACATGCAGGCACCTGTGATGGTGACATGATTTCTGACCCATCTCAACCTTGCAATTAGTTTTCTTTTGATGTAGTAGCATATGAGTTCCTGCTTGTATTAAGGTACCCTTTTGTACCAGCAATGTTCCTTTTATGCTCACAATCTGAAACTCTTGATTCTTACAATCACCGGGTCTCATATTTTTTTGTTGTTGTTGTTGTTAATTACCAAATGTTATGAAAGTAAGGAGTTTTATTATAATACTTTCATTTTCCCTATTTTTCAGGTAGAAACTACTGCAGAAGTTGTAAATTATCTTTCTCTGTAGAAAACTGAAAACTAATTGTGATCTGGAGAATCTCTTATTTTGGTTTCTGTGAATTTTGCATCACAAAGGAATTAGTTTATATAACATTACAATTGTGATATATATGTGTGTTAGCTCTATGTTGGTCCAAAGCAGAGAGGTACTTCATAGTCATTCAGTATGCTGCAAATGATCAAATGCAAGATTTATCAACGTATTAAGAACTTTTGAGCACAGACTATGTACATTTCTTTTAACTTTCCTTTGTGTTTTACAATTTTCATTTGCTATTTGTATTTAAATTGGACTATGGTGGCTGAAAACATATGAATGAAATCAAACAAAGGTAGCATTCATAAGAAAATGCAGCCATTGTGAATTTCCATATTTGTTTAAAGTCTGAAGAGTGCTCTAAAATTTACCAAAAGGTTGCCTGCATTTATTGTTTGTTAATGTACTTGCTTCATATCATTCCAGCAAGAGAAATAAACAAACTGACTTATGTCTGTTAATGTAAGCAGGGAGGTACTGCTAAAATATTTGTGGATGTTCCTGAAATGCCTTTGGAGGCAGATGAAAATTGTGCCTTTGAATGTTTTAAAGCTTTGAATGAACCAGAATCATACAAATGCAATAGTAAACCTTTAACTTCTTTGAGATGCATTTTTAATGAACTGGTGTTAGAACTGTTATGATGTACACTTTCTAATATTTTATTTTCAAAAATATGAGATCGCCTTTATGAAGAAATACTGTATGAATTTAAAATATGTGATGTCAGTTTGCTTTTATTTAGTGTAAATTTTCATTGAAAGTTTGTGAATATGAAGTTTAACCTTTTCAGTTATTTTTTTTTTTCTACCACTGCTCTTATAAAATATTTAAAACGAAAGTTGAATTTTAAAATTCACAGTATTATGTGTTTTTGATGCTAATTTTGTAAACAAAGAGTTTTTAATAACATATTTAATTTTGTTTTTAAAATCAAGAATGTTATGCTACATTTGTTAATTTTCAAAACTTCAAAATGAAAACAATTGCGTGCGAACAAATTACTGCAAAATTTAATTGCTTTTGAAGTGTGAAGTAATGACAGCTGTACATGGATGCTTAATGCAAGACTTTGTCTGGCAGAGGATGGCAATTTGCACATAACATTGTATTTTGCATCATGCCTTGAGTGGTAAATTTGTAAAACACACAACCATGGCACATGTGTTTGTCTGTGATCTGGCATGTGCTATTTTTTAGTCATCACAACTGTAATCAAATATATGCACCTCTATTGTTTTTCAAGGCTTGAAAGCAATTTCAGAAGCATACAGTATAAAAGAAAAACAGCAATCAATAGTTTTTAGTCTGAAGCATGTAAGATTATAGTTAGAACAACTTATGATAATTTTTATAGAAAAAGAACATACTTGTACTTTTTATGAATATAAGGTAAATTCTGCTTGATTCTGACAGTCCACACAGGCTGGGCTTTTTTTTTTTTTTTTAAACAGTTAAGTAAAAAATGCCAGGCTGGGCCTGTACTGTGGAAAATTTAGCATTTTGCTCCTGCATTAAAAAAAATATTTTAGTCTCAGTAACAAAAACTGACTTGTTAAACAATCAGATAGTGAAATTCACTGAGTGAAACAAACGACCCTATCCATCATCAGATGCATTGATTAATTGCAGCTGAAGCCAACAATTTGGGCTGTAAGAAGAGAGTCTGAAACATGATGGTTTATTTCTTTAAAGGTTGAAAGCAAATTCTGTTTTCATTTCACTGGCTTTAGCAAATAAAACATATGTTGTTTTTTTCTTTTCCAAGAAATGTTTACATAAACAGTTTTCAGCTTCACGAAATCAAATGTAAATGATTTGTTGCTCCAATGGAGATCAGGAAGTTCGGAGTATTCTTTTATATATTTGGAGATCAAGGGCTACCTTGTTTATGCTTAAGTGTAGAAGAGAAAATGTGTTTACATTCTGTAACAGAAGAATGTAGTCATTTCTAAACCTCATCTGTGGGAGGAATTCCTATTAGAAGTGGCATGTCTCTCTGCATTACATTACCTGTACTACTGAGATAGTTCCATTCAGTAGAGCAGCTTTGTTTCTCTAAAGCAAGTGGTCTTCAACCTTTTCTGAATTGTGAACCAGATGACAAAATGGAATAGGACTCTTGCACCACATGAAAAAGAAAAGTAAAAATGCACGTGTTTATTTTTTAAATATCAATTACTTCAGAGACGGTTTGAGTCCTAAGACTTAACTTTCGGGAAAAGAAATGATGCAGTTAGCATTATATCTATGTTATGGTAGGTCATAACAAAAGTTCTACACACTGTCCATTTTTGAGAAAAGTGTGAAGTACCGAAGAAAACTTACCTTATTGCCATTCAGTGTACTACCCTCCGCTGCTAATGACAGCTTGCCAGCGGTGAGGTAGGTCCTAGATGCCCCGTAGTATGCCATCTTTGTTCAGCTATACTCTGGTCATGTGCATTGACAGTTTGTCCAGTGATTCGTAGCAGATATGATTTTTTAACTTTGGTAAAAGATCAAAGTTGGGTGGTCTCAGATCAGAGCTATATAGTGGGCGGGATAAAGTTTCCCAGCTATATTTCAATAAAAGTCCCCATACTGACACTGCACCATGGCATGATGCCTTGTCATGCAGCAAGATTGGTCTCAACTTTGTCCTCAGAAAGAAATTGTGCTTCGATCAAGAGTTCCTTCCCCACAAACTTCTTGCAAGGCAGTGTGGATCTGTGTCGGAGTTTTTCCCAGCAGAGTTTCTATTTTCACGTACGAGCTCTGGTCTAACGCCATGAGTCAACCTGAGGAGCTACGTGCTTCTATTTCCAAACTCTTCCACATCCACACAGCAAATGATAGTGCATCATTCTGACACCACTGCATTGCTGAGAGTCTGATCTTGACATGACACAATCATTTTTCCAATTGCATCATTCGCTTCCATTTTAGATTGTGTGCAGAACTTTTATTATGGTCCTCGTACAAAGAAACCCAGAGTAGGTACTCGATATGGCTACATTTGGTAATAATTGATTACATGGCTATTCCTAGACTTAATAAGCTACAATTATCACAAAATTATGGGGCTTTTCTAAGGAATAAAAGTTTTAACACATCAACAGCAATAAGAAGTTCTGACACAACAGCACTTTTTCAAAAGAAAATTGTCAGAAGGACTGGAAATAAAGAGAAGAGGTACAACATTAAATGATTTGAAAGGTAAGAATTTATCTCACGAATAGAAACACCTACTATAACTGTAGTCCTGAGGAAGGGTAGGAGTACTACCCAAAAATTGTATTGTAAATATTATTTTTATTCCTTAGAAAAAACTCCATAATTTTGAGATAATGGTAGATCATGCATCACTCATTATTACAGATTTGGGTGTTCAAAGTCCATACATCCAAGGTACCTGGAATGATTATTTCATTTTTCCATTTCGAAAATGTATTTTTTCCCATTTTAGAATTTCTTTTGTGGAAAACATTTTGCAAGCCACTAAGAAGTGCTCTGTGGGACACAGGTTGAAGACCCCTGTTGTAGAGGAATCCTTGGATTATTTGTAATAAGCGGCAGAGAACGCATGATGAAAGTTTGAAATGGGTCAGTCATAAACTGGAAATTCCGAGTCAGGCCAGTCCCAGGCTTTCCAAATTAAGGCCCGTGCAGACCTCTAGTCTGAGTCAACCTTCTTGTTTCTGTTTGTAGATAGATGCTTATATAATCTCTGGATAATGTGTTGAATACTCACTGTAATGTAATGCTCAACACCAAGAGGCCTATCATTCCAATACATTTTTATGTATCTTTCATATTTCAAACCTCATACAGTTTTAATATTTCAGTGTTAAAATATATCACCTTTATCATCTCTGTGTCATCCTGGTGACTGAGCGATCAGAAGATGGGTTTCGGGCTAATATGTATTCTTAAAGTTAGGCTAAATTATAAGCTCATACCTAATCAAGTGATAATAAAATGTTTCATATCCCATAATAGAAACCAACAGTCATCCAGGTCTATGCCCCCTTTTCTTTGTTTAATTTTAAACATTTAAAGTCAAACTAAAAATCTTGAAAATCCAAAATTTTGCCAAAAAATCCTAACAATGAAAACCTAAGAGTTAGCCATAGCTCTAAATTCTGACATTCTGGTGGATGTCAGAGAAGTGGGCCTGGGTTTTGAGTTCTAGATGCGATGTGTTTGACCTATGGTGCTGAATCTGTCCTTTACATGTGCCTGGTTGGTGTAATTTGGGAACAGGCAACTCTTTATGGCTTTCAGTGCTCATGGGATTAATTGGATGCCCCTGCCCCCAAATAAAGAAAAGATCTGTGGAAGTTCTGTTAAAAAATTTCTAAGATTATGTGCCGATATGTATATATGTTTTCACTCATGATGAAACATAAACTCTTCAGATCTGTGAATGAAAAACTTATCTGTATCTTATGGACTACGAACCTCATTACATGAGTCTGGCAGAGATTATGCTAGATGTCACGATGTTAAACAATGCATAGCCAGAAATGCGCAGGTTTTTTCAGTTTTCTTTTTGAAATGGCTGTTAGAAGGATATTTTTGTATGTTAGAAGAGCAAAAAAATTCTTCTGAAGAAAAAGTGGCATTTTGTTTCGTATAAATGCAACATGTAGGCAATGGTATTCCTTACCTCCCAGGTAACGAATAACAAATATCATGGCTTCATTTACCTCAGTTATCCTGGACTGTGGATATGTACAAAAGAGGTAAAAAAAAGTTCCATGTATAAGTGTACCTGGGAAACTCACGGTCTTCTGCTACCTTCATCCCCATCATTCAAAAGCATGTATCCCTCAATTCTGTGATAATGATGGATAAATGAATTGCATTTACAAGATTAGAAAAATGTGTTTTTTATGGGCATAAATTTATATGGCCAAGCTTTCACACACTTTTGTGGAAAACATGTGGCTTTATCAAGGCAGACTAATGCTGTAACCTATACGTGGGAGAAACACATAAGCAGCATTAACACTTGTCAGTATTAGTCTGCTCAATAAAGTCACTTGTAGGTGTGCAAAAACTTGGCAACATCTGTAGTTTATAAAGCCAATAAAAAAACAGATTTTGTAGTACCTTTTTTTGTATCAATTTGGTGTATATTAGTGTTTTTTATTTATTTACATCTATTATTATACATTTATTTATGGCATTGTGTTCATATCATCTGCTGTAGCAGAAGGAATAAATGTTTAATCACTGCACCAAATCTGTTTATCCACAAACCAAGCACCATGCCCAAATCATGGAGGGCTTGTGGGATCTCTTTAAGCCATTACCTGTGGTGCAAAGAATTTGGGTCTACAAGGGAAGATTAGCAGGCCAGGAATAATAATTGAGGTTGAAAAAGCCATGATATTGCTAATTTCTTACCTAGGATAAAGATTCTCTTTATTACCTGTCAGTGAGGATTGAAAAAGCCATGGTATTGGTCATTTCTTACCTAGTATAAAGATTTTCTTTATTACCTACCAGTAAGTTTATCATGTTTCATTCATAAGGAACAAAATTTTGCATTTTCTTCAAGAGAAATACTTTGTGTGTGTGTTCCAACACATAAAGTGTACTTTTAACAGCCATTTCAAAGGGAAAAAAATATGTGCCTCTCAGGCTATGCAATGCAGGGATGAAAACAAGAGGACATGGTGGCATCTAGTGTCATCTCTGGCAGACTCAAGTAATGAGCTTGATTTTATAAATAAACCTTAGATTGCTGTACTGAGCAAAAAAAAAAATATGTTAAATATTCATGTGTAAACAATAGAAATATTAAAATTAAGAGTTGTAATTTACCTCTTTTTCAATTACAAAAGTTATTATATGAATAAATGTAAATATATTTTATTACATGTTGCATTTTTTATGAAATTTTGACTTTCCTACTTTTATTCTTTACCAGCATTCATCATTTCTTCAACAGTCACTTCAAAACAGGCAGAATGAAGTTCTAGTATTCTGCTCTTCATTTTAAACTTGCTTGTTTTAAAGTTGCACTTGTCTTCATTGAGTACCATAGCATGTCAGATTTTCTATTCAAGATACGTGTTGCAAGCTAGGGCTTTTGAAATCGAAATTCGCTTGTCCACGAAGAAATGTTTGTGTATATATGCACATTAAGAGAACTTTTGTTTTCAGGAAAGAGACATTTTCACAGCCGAAACAACAAGCAAAGGTTCTTGTGACTAAGCATATCATTACTTAACCTCGAAAACTATTCAGCAAAGATATTTCAAGGTAAAAGCTATTTTTAAATTATATAATGCTTTTATTGATGATCAATGTAGATTTGTCTCTCAAAGCACAAAAAGCAGGTTTTGTCCTTGAAGCAAAAGTTACATCTCGTAAGTTAGGGAAGGAATTCTGTTTCATGCAACCTACACATGCAAGTTTATAGAAAATCCTCCAATAAGCTGGTAGCCCCATAAGGGACATCAAGAAGCAGGAAAACAAAATATGCCATCCTTGGTCTGCTTTTTGTGGCCAACTCATTCGAAAATAGTGATAAGCAGATTTGGTCTGTTCCATGAGCAGTTTTTTAAGACACAGAACAGTCTACAAATGAATGAATTTTATGACTGGGCAAATCTTGGAATCAGATGTTATGAAACTATTAATTGGGTCTTCTCATTCACTATGCCAACTGGAAATTTTAGATTGGATTGATTATAAATGACTTCTCTAATTACTTTTGCAATAAATAAGTCTTTGTCCACACTGGACACTAGCTCATTGGCTGTCCTTAGCAGATTACAACTTGTGATAGATGAAGTAAAAATCTATGGGCAGTTTCTAAAGCTGTATCATACAATTTTTTGTAGATATTTCTGCTTTGTTTTTACAAAATTTTTGTTTAAATTTTACTTTTTTTGTAATGTTATATATTTTTCATTTCACTGTTTTGTGCTTTTCATTTTACATAATATTTACATGCTACACTTTCAATACTTTTTTCATCTTTGTCTTTTTCACCTAGGTGTTTTAAGTATTTAGTTTTTCTTTTTAAAATAGTTGAATATCAATTCACAATCAATGAAAGAAAAATTTGAAGTAATAAGGAAAACAATAAAACAAAAAGGAGTTACACAGAAATACAGCTTATTTTTTTCTGGATAACTGCCTACCTTTGTATCTTGATTAAGTAGGAAATTAATTTTCTTATGGATACTTAAGATATTTTTTAATTTACTTTTTTGTGAATGGGAATTTTGGGCTAAACAGTAGCATTTCATTGGAATTATTGTACACGTTCATATCAGAGTAATATGACCACCTACCTAGTAATGGGAATAATCACCCTTGGCCTGGATGACAGTGGCATGGACGCAATGAGGCCCTGAAAGGTTGCCCGAGGCACACATGCCCATTCAAACTGCAGCAGAGCACAAAGGTCCTAGAGATGACATGGTTGTGGATCAGCACGCCAAACCTGTCGATTTCAATATTCCCACAAGCGCTCTATGGGAGTGAGATCATGCGATTTCGCCAGCCAAGGGAGAACGGAGACATCGCTGTCATGTTAACCAGTCGTGCACCCCCTTAGCGACATGTAAGGGTGCATTGTCCTGTTGTTAGACACCATCACCACCAAGGTAAACACCCAATATAAAGGGATGCATCTGATCAGCGAGGATGGAGAGGTATCCATTGGCGTTCATGGACCCAGCATTCATTTGTGTGGTCGATTGCTGCACTGTTGTGCATCGATTGCTCTTTACCAGTCGACAGAGGCGACGTTCTCCTGTGGGGTCAATGGCCTTTGGGGCTCCTCAGTTATGATGTTGGGAGGTATTTGGTGTGCTAACGGTCCATTCTTGGTACAACCCTTACTACAGCACCTCGCGAACAGCCCACGAAGTCTACTGGTTCTGAGATGCTTCCACCCTTGGTGCGGTAGCCAATGATCATTCCTTTTTTAATGTCCACCTGTAAGGCACTATGGCTCATGTGTCATGGCTGGCCGCTTATATCTCCGTGTGGTCAACCTGGTCACATGCTCTCTGTGAAGCGCCTGGGCGGGTACACTGTGATTCCAGGGATGGTCATATTATTCTGATACAACTGTGTAGGTATTACCATTCAGGTTGTCATATCCAACCTTTGTGAGTTGTTAACTATAGCATCTGGTCTTCTTTTAATTTCTAGTGTTTGTTATAATTTTCTGTTTTAAGGAAGAATGTACAATGCTCAGTTAAGGTAATTAGAGGCTCAGTTAATTATGTGTCCTGCAATAATTTATGACCACACTGATTTAATATTACAGTCTTAGTGGCAACATCAACTTGAATGACATAATGTCAACTATGAGCTAGGTTACAGCACAAATATTTGACAAGGAAAAAATAGCAAAAAAATTCATTCTTAAATACCTATAAAAGCTATATTTTTTTATGAATTTGAATAAAGAAGTATCCATGACTATCATATCTAACATTAAATAATACTCTAGAGACAGAGACTGTACAGTATTATTTAATGTTGAATATTATAAATGTTATAATTAGATTTAATATTCAAGGAAAGGGTCATCTCAAAAATTTTCACTTGCAGTGTTTATTTTATTGTTTTCATACAGTCATTTGAAAATAAATACTCCTTTATGACAGCTTGTGAAGGTTCTACTTAGGTTTGTAAGATTAAACAGGTTAACTGTAGTTATCACAACTGAATTTGAATATACATTATAGGTATTACATGTTCAACACTTTTTTCTGTGATCATTACCCTTTTGTATGTGTTTACTTCTTATATATATATATACTTGTGCAAGAACACAGTGGATGACTGTAAAGTACCACCAGAAAAAGTTAATTTACTTTGTCACTTAGAGCCTTACTTTGAAAATCTGTGATTCATATAACAGTCAAGTCATATCTTTATTTGATGTGAGAAATGGAAGCAGATGCCAAAATAATGAATGTACCTGTCAATGTTGCTGCAGCTCTTGTTGCCTGTGAACAGGAATTCTATCCAGATATTCAGAGGTTATTAAAAATTCCATATTAGCTCTGAGTCTCAACAGCAAATAAACAGTCCTTTCAGTGGTGTGATATGAGATAAATCTGTTTCAAGGAACAAAACTGGATAACAACGAAGCCATAATGCATAGATTGTTTTTGAATCAAAGATTATACTTATAAAAATGCCAGTAAAAGAAACAATAATGGGTTTCAGCCACCAAATCGCTTACATTGTTCCATTCTTGACCAGCTTTTGAATTTCTCATCACAGGGTTATGGTCTTGTGCTGCCATCTCCTGGCTGGAATCTGTTGGATTTTTGGAAGACTGATTGGTCGTTAATATTTTGTGAAAGCTTGCAACAAGTACCCGTCCATCAAAATTAACAAAATATGGGATAATTTTCTCGCATCGTTTTCACAAAATTTTAATGACCAATTAAAGTCTTCCGAAAATTCAACAGATTCCAGCCAGGAGATGGCAGCACAAGACCACAACCCTGTGATAAGAGATTCAAAAGTTGGTCAAAAACAAAACAACATATGTGATTTGATGGCTGACGAGAACCCTAGTGGGCTGAAACCATGGTCCCATTATAGTTTCCTTTACTGCCATTTTTATAAGTATAATCTTTTATTCAAAAACGATCTATGTATAATGAAAGGTCACTGGCATTTTTTTGCTCTGATTTGTTACACAGGGTGTGTCTAAAATCTCCTTGATTACGATAAATCATATAAAATGAACCACGCTTATTAGACATGTACAGTTTTCCAATATAGCTTACCTGAAATCCAGAGGGTTTTTTGGGAGTCATCGGTATACCTCAACGTGGGCTCCTTTTGTTACATGGAGGACATCCAGTCAGTACTCTATCTCTTTCCATGTCTGCTGCAACATGTCATCTGTGATGGTCGCAAATGCTTCAGTTATTCTTCCCTTCAATGTGATAATATCTACAACTGGTGTTGCATAAATTTGATACTTAATGTAGCCCCATAAAAAGAAGTCAAGGGGTGTAATGTCTGGGGATCTTGGTGTCCAGCGTATGGGACCATCTCTGCCTATCCATCTGTTAGGGAATTTGTCATCTAAGAATTGACGGACAGGTACACCCCAGTACGAGGGTGCACCGCCTGACTGAAACATTACCCATGGTTGCAGCTCTTCCAATTGAGGTGCAACATACAGCTGCATCATGTTGAGGTAAATACCCGATGTAATAGTAGGCTCAATAAAAAAGAACGGTCCAATTACTTTGTTGTGCATTAGTCAGCACCAAACATTGATTTTATGGCTATCCATTCTACTGTTTCTCCCTCTGAACTTGAGATATGGGCATTATGCATGTTCACTTTACCTGAGGTATGAAAAGTTGATCTGTCTGAAAAACAAATCTGCTTCAGGTAATCATTATCTTCGTCTGTTCATTCAAGAATATACATAGCGAATGTCACACATCTGGGCCCATCATTAGGTTCCAAGACTTGAATAATTTGCAATTTCTATGCAAAAAAACGAAACTGCTTTCTTAAAATATGGTGCACTGTCTTCATAGTATTCCCAGTTCACTAGAGGCATGACGAATTGATTTCCTCGGGTTTCATACGAATGCATCACGCACGGCGTCAACAGTTTCCTGACTAATGGAAGGTCTTCCACTTCTTGCATGGCCACCGACACTGCTCGTCTGTTTAAACTTTTGATACCAGTTCCTGATGCTCTTCACATCAGGTAGAGCTCTATCATACTCACGCCTAAACTTCCACTGCACTGAAATTGCAGATTTGGTTTCATTAAACCAGAGAACAACACAATTAGGCCTTCTCCTCCATAGATGCCATTTTGCTGACTGGCGCTTTCAACAACAAACTATGCTGCAGACGTGCAGTGCCATCTATTATTCCAAAAGTACAATGAACAAAAACTTGAGAATATGGCCCAATCAATGCAACAAACCGGATACGTCTAACTAGCTCGGTTCATTTCATACGATTTATTGTAATCATTTATTCGTAATATATACAATATATGTATATATATATATATATATATATATATATATATATGGGATGTAAGGTCAGGTGATGCGTAACATCACAGCCTCTCCTTGACAAATGTCAACCCCGCCTTCTCGTGGTGCATCCTGTTCCCACTAAAGGGGCTCTGACGACCGCCAATAGCGGTATAACTATACCATCGGGATCAGAGGAAATGCTATCCCACACTCACCAACCCGCTTGGCCAGCGTGGTGAGTTATGGCCAAACACCTCCAAAATGACTCTACAACTTAAATCTTGGCCCTCAGTCTCCGGCAGCTGGAATGTACCTGGCCAAGGCAGCGGCCAGTGCGACATGAAGGCAGAGGGTGCTAAGAATCCCCGGAGGACCGGACTAGGCTGCCATTTGATGCTGACCTTGGCTACCTATAACGGACGCTCCCTATCTTATGATTCAAGGCTTCTTGAATTGGAAGAGGAACTACAAAGGATCAAGTGGGACATCGTCGGGCTAAGTGAGGTAAGGAGAAAAGGAGAAGATCTCATTGAACTGAAAAGTGGACATCTCCTCTATTATCGTGGGACAGATACTGGCAGAACTAGTGGTGTTGGATTTATAATAAACAAGAAACTGAAGGATAAAGTGGTAGAAGTTGAAAGTTCCTCTGACAGAACTGCACGACTCGTTATCCAACTATCGAGAAGATACCAGGCTCAGATTATTCAAACTTATGCACCCACCACAAGTCATCCTGAAGAAGAAATTGAAGAATTTTATGAGGAAATTCGTCATCTAAATAATAAAGGTAAGCAGCACTTGAAGATAATTATGGGAGATTTCAATGCAAAAATAGGGCAACGGCAACAGAATGAAACTTCAGTAGGTAAATTCGGTCACGGCAACAGAAACCAGCGTGGAAATACTCTCGTTGAGTTTGCAGAGGCAGAAGGATTTTTCATCTTGAACTCCTTTTTCAAGAAAAAGCCACACAGGAAATGGACATGGAGACATCCAATTGGAACGACAAGTGAAATTGATTTTATTATGTGTAACAAAAAATTCGTCATCGAAGACTGCAGTGTGCTGAACAAGTTCAACACAGGTAGTGACCATAGATTGGTGAGATGTAAGATGCACCTCAACACTAAACTGGAACGTGGCAAGCTCATAAGACAAACAAAATGTATTGACATAACCAACCTTAAAAAACACCATAATACTTTCAAGTTAGAACTGAAGAACAGATTCTCTGCTTTAGAAGGCCTAACATCGGAAGAAGTGGATATTTCGGAAGTTAACAGAAAAGTAACCAAAGCTCTAATGGAAACAGCAACAAAATTAGCTGGGTCTAAGAACAAGTTGCATGTGAACAAATTATCAGGAAAAACCAAAATGTTGATGCAAAAAAGAAGAGAGATGAGGACAACTAAAGAAGATGTGACTTCCAAAGTGGAATATATAGAGCTATGCAAGACAACACGAAAAAGTATCACTGAAGACGTAAGGAAATTCAACTGTGAGCTAGTGAGGAAAGCAATTGAAAACAACCAAAGCCTTAAGATAGCAAAGGGACATCTCAGTAAGGTAAGAAAACAGATTATGGCTCTGAGAAAAGAAGATGGTTCTATAACAAGAAATAGAGGCGAAATTTTGACAAGAGTGAAAGATTTCTACTCCAAATTATATGAAAGGGATGATACATGTACTCCAGACATCATGAAAGGTACCAGAGTTCTTCCAGTCCTCCCAGCAGAAGTTGCTCGTGCAATCAAGAACATGAAGCGGGGGAAAGCTCCAGGAGAAGATGGAATTACTATAGACATCATACAAGAAGCAAGTGGAGAAATCGAAACAGTACTCGCCCAAATCTTCACTCGATGCCTTAATGAAGGAAAGATTCCTGAGGATTGGAACACCGCTACAATGATCCTGCTACATAAGAAAGGTGACATTGAGGATCTCGGAAACTACAGACCTATCAGCCTCCTATCAGTAGTTTATAAAATCTTCACTAAAGTTCTTTCACACCGCTTGAAGGTAACACTGGACATGGCTCAACCGAGAGAACAAGCTGGATTCAGGAGTGGCTACAGCACAATAGATCATATCCACGTACTGAGAGAACTAATTGAAAGAGCGAGGGAATATGAACTTCCATTGTGCATGGCTTTTATCGATTATGAAAAAGCCTTTGATTCGGTGAAACCATCGGCAGTTACCACGGCTCTGAAATCCTGCGGTATTGAAGATGCATACATTAATATTATTAATAACATCTATGAAAATGCAAGTGCAAAGATTCGGCTGTTTGAAAATACAACACACATAAAAATTGGAAAGGGAGTGAGACAAGGGGACACCATATCTCCGAAGCTCTTTAATGCCACATTGGAAAATGTCTTTCAATCACTGAACTGGGAAAACAAAGGGATAAAGATTAATGGAGATTATCTAACCCACCTTCGTTTTGCTGATGACGTAGTCATTTTTGCAACTACCCCATCAGAGCTGCAGAGTATGATCCAGGAACTTGCTGACAAGAGTAAAGAAGTGGGATTAAAAATGAACTTTCAGAAGACAAAAGTGATGTTCAATGCTTTTACAAGAAATGAAGATTTATCGATTGATGGAGAAAAACTGGAGATAACAGATACGTATGTTTATCTTGGACAGCAGATATCAAGTGAGGGTCACATTGATGAAGAAATTAATCGGCGTACAAAACTTGCCTGGAGAGCTTTTGGAAGAAACAGCATAATTTTCAAGAGCAATATGCCATTATGTCTTAAAAGAAAAGTGTTTGATCAATGCATCCTTCCAGTGCTTACGTATGGTGCAGAGACGTGGACCTTAACTAAAAGAGACATACAAAGGCTGCAGACAACTCAAAGAAGCATGGAGAGGTGCATGCTTGGTATAACCAGGAGAGATAAGAAGAGAAACTCGTGGATCCGAAAAATGACGAGAGTGGAAGACATCATGATCAGGGTTAAATCCCTGAAATGGCAATGGGCTGGACATACTGCCAGAAGGACAGACCATAGATGGACAGCCAAAATTTTAGATTGGATTCCAAGGGACAGGAAAAGACCCAGAAAAGACCACATGGGAGATGGGTGGATGAAATTCGTAAATATGCGGGAGTGACATGGAGGAGACTGGCACAAGACAGACCGTTGTGGAGGAAACTTGGGGAGACCTTCGTCCAGCAGTGGATTGATAATGGTTGACAATGATGATGATGATGATGATATATATATGTTGAAATTAGATTAAATATACTGTATATATTTTTAATTGAATTTAAATTATATAATACCCATACACTAAGAGTGTGAAATTTGATATCCTAGACATCCCCACCCTCCTAAGATGAAAATCATTAAAAGGTTTCTGTTTAGCCTTCTTCAGTGAGCTTCCTAACAAGCAAAAATATACAATGTAGAAGGGAAACACAAACAGAAAACTGAAAATGGATTATTTCATTAAACTTTATCTGTTGGTACAAAAACTTTTTTGTTAAGAACACAGTTCTGTATTGCCAGTTTTTAACTCCAGACTCTGAACCCTGCACCAGATCAATCACTGAAATCAGGAACAATCAGTTTCTGGAAAAATAATCTCTAGAGAAAAAAAAAAAAACATGTGTTTGTTGCATGTACTTTCCCAGAATTTGATTCTTTGGCATTTTGTGCCACCATTTGCCCAAACGCCTGTCATAGATAGTAACTCTGCAGTTCTGGGAACTTAGAAAATGCACCACTATCTCATGTGTGTGCATAAACACAGTTTTATTTGCTAAAAGTTTATTTTATTAATACACAATGTTACTTGAAATCAGTGGTCAATAGGTAAACCCTTGGCAGTTTTCAAGTGGTGACAAAGAAAACCCTTTGTTCCATCTGTAGCTACCACACTGATATTTTTTTTTCTACTTTGCAACAAAATTAGCATGTTCAAGGTACTCTGTGGTGGGAACATCAAAAACTCTTTCCTTAAATATTTTTCATTTAACGTATTTTCTATGCAGAGTATGGGATTTTTCTTCTAGTATATGGACATCACTTTATAAATAGTTAATCTATATATTTATTTTATACTGGAGTGTATCTCATTGAACATAATTTTATGACAACCTTATACAAGTATATTTTATAGCTCACACTTTTCATGAACACAACTTCAGTTCTCAAGTTTTGATAGGTTTTTTTACTATCTTTGTCTAGCATTTATTTATTTTGGTATCTGTAATAAGTACAATTCATGATATGCAAATTTGTAATGCAGTTAGACATAGCTGAACTTCTGTTTTTTTAAACCCATGTTGAACCAGAAATCAATAGTATTTCAAGTATTTTAATAATTTTTTTAAGGATTTCTAGTTTTTTTTTTTTTTTTTTTTTTTTTTTTTTTTACTGAAGTTTAACAAGAGCAATGTCTCATACATTAAAACTAGAGGAGCATACTAGTTATTTTAAAAGTTAGGTAAAGAAAGCAGTTTTTATAAAAGACGTGTATGTAAATCTCATCTTTTGTACAGTTGTTATGATACTTATCATCATGTATATTCATGGAACCTAAATTTTGTGTACTGCAGAGCCTTAATTTCTTTCATGAAAGGAATATTTAATAAAAAATATTTTTTTATTTTACAGTAGTTATTCATCTGAAAATCATTATATCTTATACAGAAGTTAATCTGTTTCTTGTATATTATTTTCCGTTCTACTTCTTCATGAACCCATTCGCCCTACTAATGAACTTCATTGTCATGAGGTAGTTCAAAAGGGTTACATCATTTGTAAGGATGTGTGGGTGACATAAAAAAAATGTTTTATCCTAGTATGTGTCTGTATTTTTTTCTTTAGTTGTAGAATAGATACTTCATGTTTCTGTAGGCTTCTGCACAAATATATCTACAGAACATATAAGATACTACAATATATAATATATATATAATACAAAAAAATGTGACGTTGAGGATCACAGGAAGTACAGGCCCATCAGCCTCCTATCAGTGGCTTATAAAATATTCACTAAGGTTCTTTCAAATTGCTTGAAGGTAACACTAGACATGGCTCAACCAAGAGAACAAGCTCGATTCAGGAGTTGCTACAGCACTATAGATCATATCCATGTACTTAGAGAGCTAATTGAAAGAACAAGAGAATATGAACTTCCATTTGCATGGTTTTTATTGATTATGAAAAGGCCTTCAATTACATGAAACCATCAGCAGTAACAATGGCTTTAAAATCCTGTGGTATTGAAGATGCATACATTAGCATTATTAATAACATCTATGAAAATGCAAGTGCAAAGATTCGGCTGTTTGAGAATACAGCACACGTAAAAGTAGCAAAGGGAGTGAGACAAGGTGACACCATATCTCCGAAGCTCTTTAATGCCACATTGCAAAATGTCTTTCAATCATTGAACTGGGAAAACAAAGGGATAAAGACTAATGGAGATTATCTAACCCACCTTCGTTTTGCTGATGACATAGTCATTTTTGCAACTACCCTATCAGAGCTACAGAGTATGATCCAGGAACTTGCTGACAAGAGTAAAGAAGTGGGATTAAAAATGAACTTTCAGAAGACAAAAGTGATGTTCAATGCTTTTACAAGAAATGAAGATTTATCGATTGATGGAGAAAAGCTTGAGACAACCGATACCTACATTTATCTTGGATAGCAGATATCAAGTGAAGGTCACATTGATGAAAAAATTAATTGGCGTATAAAACTTGGATGGAGAGCTTTTGGAAGAAACAGTACAATTTTTAAGAGCAGTATACCATTATGTCTTAAAAAAAGTGTTTAATCAATGCATCCTGCCAGTGCTTAGGTATGGAGCAGAGGCATTGACCTTAACTAAAAAAAGACATACAAAGACTACAGACAACTCAAAGAAGCATGGAGAGATGCATGCTTGGTGTAACCAGGAAAGATAAGAAGAGGAACTTGTGGATAAGGAAAATGTCAGGAATGGACGACATCATGACCAGAGTGATATCACAGAAATGGCAATGGGCTGGACATGTTGCCAGAAGAATGGACCACCAGTGGACAACCGACATTTTAGATTGGATTCTGAGGGACAGGAAAAACCCCAGAAGACCCCATGGGAGGTGGATGGATGAAATTCGTAAGTATGCTGGAGTGACATGGAGGAGGCAGGTTTAAAACTGACAGTTGTGGAAGAAACTTGGGGAAACCTTCATCCAGCAGTGGATTGATGATGATAATATATATATATATATATATATATATATATATTATATTATATGATATATATATAGGTAGTACGATCAACAAGTTCTGAGACTAGGTACGTAGTGTGCCAGCAGATGGCAGTATGCGGATGCGCGAGCAGCGGTCGAGGGCAGTGACCTTCATGAGTCATTGTGCTGAGTCGCATCATTCTGTGAACATCGGGAGCTGTGCTACACGATATTTGGTGACCACGTGCAGAACACAGCTGCGATTTCAGTATGGACTGCAAACTAGAGCAGCAAGCGAACATCAAATTCTGCGGCAAATTGGGAACAGAGATGCATGAAATGTTGCGGCAGGCTTATGGCAATGAAGCATTGAGTCGTGTGAGGTGTTTTAAGTGACACTCATGCTTAAAGAGTGGCAGAACAACACTGGAAGATGACGAGAGGTCAGGGCAACCGTCCACGAGCAAAACCCTCGAAAATGTGGACAAAATTAGGGAACTGTCCTATGAGAATTATTGGAGAACCATTCAAGACATTGCTACCATCGTCAATGTGTCATTTGGAACTGTGCAATAAACTCTTGACGTCGGTTTTGAACATGCACCACATTGCTGCCAAGTTTGTGCTAAAGATTCTGAACCCCGAAGAGAAGGCGCTCTATGTCAAACTCTTTAAAGATCTCTGTCAGCAAGTGGTAAATGAACCAACGTTCCTGTCATGGGTCATCACTTGGGACAAGACTTGGGTCTACGATTACGACCCAGAAACCAAACAACAGTCATCACAGTGGAAGAGCCTGGCATCTCCACAACCAAAGAAAACCCGACAGGTCCGAAATGCAACCAGAAGCATGCTCATCGTGTTCTTCGACATTCGGGGGGGGGGGGGGGTTGTGCACTGTGAATTCATCTCCCAGAGCCAGACCGTCAGTCCCCTTTTTTACTGCGATGTTCTGCTACGTCTTAGAAAGGATGTTTGCCGCAAACGACCTGAAATGTCGTGCAGGGGCAATTTCCTGCTCCATCACAACAATGCAGCAACTCACAGAGCGTTAGCAGCACACCAGTTTTGCAGCCGCAACAGCATGACTACCCTTCCTCACCCACCTTACTTGCCGGATTTGGCCCCCTGTTACTTCTTTCTGTTCTCGAAGATGAAGCTGAAGGGTCGCCGTTTTGAAACCATGGACTTGATCCAGCACGAATTACAGACGGTGCTTGACACGATTCGCGAACAGGACTTCCAGGGAGCGTTCCAACAGTGGCAAAAATGCTGGCAGCTGTGTATTGCTGCCCAAGGAGACTACTTTGAGGGAGATCATAGCCAGACTTGAGTAATGTAAGTACTTTGTTGTATATCAGCGTAGTCTCGGAACTTTTTGATCGGACCTCGTATATCTTATATGTTTATATATATATAACATATAAGATATACACTATATTGACAAAAGTCACCGGACACCCCTTCAAAAGCAAATTAATGGATCCGCTGCGTTAAGATGCTCGGTACAGCTGCAAATGGTATAAAAACAAGCCTGAAGCTGGTCACGATCATATCGCACTGTGAGGTTGAGTGAAAATGTCATGGCAAGAGAGAACTGACTTTAAGAAAGAAAAGATTGTTGGGTGTTATATTAGTGGGTTGTCCATAAGAAAAACCGAGAGGCATTTAAACATACCCAAGTCAACTGTTTTGGATGTACTGAATAAATAGAAAACACATGGCATGCCTGAAGCAGCAAAACGTACCAGCAGACCACAGAAAATCAGTGATAGAGGACATTGAAGCCTCAGGAGAGTCGTTACCGCTAATCGACGGAGTACTACTGCACAAGACCTCAGTGTGCAAGTGAGTAAAAATGCTGGAACCTTTGTATGTACATGTACCATTCACAGAGAACTTCATTCCATGAGTTACTGTAGTTGTGCAGCTGCTCATAAGCCTTTCATCTCCACTCGGAATGCTACTCATTGTTTAGCATGGTGTAAAGAACATTTATCGTGGACCATAGATCAATGGAAATGGGTCCTATGGACTGATGAATCCATATACACAATTCATCAGTCTGATGGCTGTGTGTGGGTATGGTGGCAGCCAGGGGAATGCTATTTAGCACAGTGTACTGTTCCTACGCTCAAGTTTGGAGCTGGCAGTGTACTCGTGTGGGAATGTTTTTCGTGGTATGGTCCCGGCTCATTGGTTATTGTGGACAAACCTGTTAAACAGCACATCTACCTCGATATTCTGGACAACTATGCCCTACCTACTCTGTGGCAATACTACGGAGCCAAGCCTAGCTGGTACCAGCAGGATAATGCACCGAGCCATAAAGCAAGGCCTGTTATGGCGTGGTTTGACGATAATTCCATATCGTAGGTGGACTGGCCAGCACAGACCCCTAATCTTAATCCCATAGAGCATCTATGGGATGAATTAGAGCACCGCATAAGAAGTTTGGAACCAAGGCCTACTACTAAGCAACAGTTAGTGGCAGCAATTATGTACTGAATGGAAGTGCATACCTATCGATGTGTTCCAAAACCTTGTCGAAAGCATGTCTCGAAGGGTCAGTGCATGAATTAAGGCCAAAGGTGGGATGACACCGTACTAATGTATGTCAATAAATGCTATGTTGTGTTTCCCTTCTAGGTGTCTGGTGACTTTTGTCAATATAGTGTGTGTGTATGTGTGTATATATATATATATATATACATTCTATAAAGAAGATACCTAAGCAAAAAAATACATATATAATTTTGACTCACACCTAATACAACATAGAAAAGGTTATGTATCTACCTGTGTGAGTAAAAGGAGAAAAGATAAAAAAATAAAATAAAACAACTGAATGTAGAAGGTGTCGAGAATACTGAGTCTTGGCTTTATCAAGGACCAGCAAAAACTCTGCATTTTCTCACTTCCACAAAGACCTAGTTGGAAATGGGTTTCTGCAAGGCCATAGATGCAAGTAACATTCCCACCTAAAATAGTTTAAAAAATATATATATAAGTCATGTCCTCCGTAGAGTAGCATACATACAGGGTTACAAGGAAAGTCCATGATCAGGCCAATATCTCATGAACTATGACAGTTAGCAATTTACTTCTTGTGCGGTTGTATAAAAAACCTATGGCGCACACAATAACACCACGAGGGATTCCTCTCGCTCCTTTTTGGTGGGTGAGGGGTCTATCGCACCCACCCACCCCCTACCCTTGAAGATAGGGTAAAAAAGTCAATTACGAACTCGTTCAGCAAGGCAAAAATAGTACATAAATTTTATTGTCCCATAACAAAAGATGGAAGGGGACCAGGAATGTTGCCTCAAGAAAATCACATCTGGAAGCAACAACCGAGTATTTTGGCAAAGTTACAAGATGTGAATGCATAATACTGTAGAGATTTTATTAGTTTAGAAAATACAATTTACGTGTTTGCATACTCAAAATGTTGCCCTTCAGCAATGATGCACGCGTGCAAGCATTTTACGAGCTGACCGTGCAAGTGTTGCAGCATATCCCCATCAACACAGGCGGATGTTATACACTGTTGCAGATCTGCTACATTTATTGGTGGTGTTGCATACACCTGTGATTTAAGATGGCCCCAAAGGGAACAGTCCAGAGGGCTAATGTCTGGTGAGCGTGGAGGCCATGCTACGGGACCTTCTGGACCTATCCATCTCCGGTCAAACACATTGTTTAGCCATCTTGATATGTGTGCACTCTTATGTGGTGGTACCCCGTCGTGCTGGTCCACATGTTCAATAAAGGTTGTAATGGTACATTGTCCATAACATTCATTATATCTGTTTGAAGGAGATGTTTATATCGTTCACCATTCAGATTTGCATTGTAAAAAAAAAGGTCCTACAAGCTGGTCCTCCCAAATGCCCCACCAAACATTGGTGAACCATTTCACTTGATGGTGTGTGTCTCTTGTCCCATAGGGATTTTCCTGTGCCCAGTAGTGTACATTATGCATATTCACAACGCCATCTTGAGTGAAACGTGACTCATCTGTCCATAAAATGTTTGACAGAAACTCTGGGTCCTCTTCTAAAGCATTCAACATGACATTACAAAAATCAAGTCTTTTCTCCGCATCTTCAGGCCACAGTGTCTGCTGCAAATGAAATGAATATGGATGCATACGGTTCCTGTGCAACATTTGTAGTACATGCTGTTGGTTTAATCCACTTTCCCGGGCAACTTCATTTGTGCTGCTGTGGGGATGTCCAAATACGTATGCCAGAATGTCTGTATCGTCTGCTTTGGCCTGCCTGTACGTGAGCGGTTGCTGACACTGCCCGTGTCATGCAGCCGTTAGACTAAATGTCTGATGGTCCTATAATCCAGATGTCTGGCATTGGGAAACAGCTGTGCCACTGCACGAGCAATCCGGATGTCTGGCATTGGGAAACAGCTGTGCCACTGCACGAGCAATCCGGATGTCTGGCATTGGGAAACAGCTGTGCCACTGCACGAGCAATCCGGTTGCCCTCGCCGTAAATCAAGACCATTTTGCACAATTCCTCGTTCGTAAACGCCGACATTAGTGTTCGTACTTTACGTATAAAGTTTACAGATTGATGGCAGCTTTTAGCTAACCTTCTAAGCTGGTAAGTTCTAAGTAAATGGAAGCACAGAGGAAAACTTTTCCTACAAACCTTATTAACAGTTCTTGTTCTGAAATAAAACACAGTTCCTTGACACATTCAATATCAGACTGATGTCCAATACAGTAAAAAATATACTGAAACCAAGGAGAAATAGCGTAAAGTGGCAAAAGACTCATCCAATAGGAAAACTGTATGCACATCTAATTGGCTTGCGTACGTGGCAAAGCGTTCGACTTCCCATCTGTGACGAAGTGTTAGCATACCGATCATGCATGTCTATTTTGTATTCTGACAACAGAGCTGAAAACATGGCATTTGAAATCTATGCAAATATGCTTCGGACACAGAGATAGCTTTTTGCTTTTTTCGCATTTGGAGAGTCCCCTTCCATCTTTTGTTATGGGACAAAAACATTTATGTACTATTTTTCCTCGCTGAACAAGTTTGTAATTGACTTTTTGCCCTATCTGCAAAGGGGGCACGTAGCCCCCTCACACCTCAAAAAGGGGGGATGTGGATCCCTTGTGGTAATATTATGTGCATCACAGGGGTTTGCTATACAACTGCACAAGAAGTAAATCGCTAACTGTCATAGTTCATGAGATATTGCCCTGATCACGGACTTTCCTTGTAACCCTGTATTTAGATTGGATTCCAAGGGACAGGAAAAGACCCAGAAAAAGACCACATGGGAGATGGGTGGATGAAATTCGAAAGTATGCAGGGGTGACATGGAGGAGACTGGCACAAGACAGACCGTTGTGGAGGAAACTTGGGGAGACCTTCATCCAGCAGTGGATTGATAATGGTTGACAATGATGATGATGATGATGATATATATATGAATGACTGACCATTTGAGCGAGGATAAATGGGTCATAAGAGTCTAAACAGCCATGATTTCTTTTTTTTTTTTTTTTTTTTTTTAATATGTGGGTTTCTGATCAGTTTGTCAACAAAGTGTGCATTTTTCAAGGGAACTTGGGGTGATGAATAACTTTCTAAATTTCCATGTAAAAGAAGTGGTCTTTCCCTATCACAGAAGCTATAGGGAAAGTTAGAGGACTTCATGCTTGTCTAGCTCCTATAATTAAAAATAAAGCACTGTGGAGAAGGCTTTAGTCCCACATTAATGTATGGCAGTGCAATATGGGGCATCTGTGCAGAAACGTACAGAAAAAAAGATCCTCATTTCAAAATAAAACCCTGCATATTATGACAGGTTTCGATAGTAGTACCTCTAACCATGAAATTAGGAATTTACTTCAATGGTAACAAAATTAATTACACAATGTATGAACCTTACAGAAGGATCTATGAAAAACAGAGTATCATGCAAATCCTCTAGTAGGGAAGCCCTTAATTACAATATTAAGGCCCACAAAAATATAAAAGACCAAAACATATACTGGAAAATATACAAAAAAATCTCAATAAATCAGAAACAAGAAACCCAGCAACTAATTGGGATTCCTTTATATTACACTCCCTACACATTTGGGGGGGGGGGGGGAGGGGAGTATATCCTCCAGCTAGTAAAAGCTGAAAATTTTTGGAAAATCTCATCCCTCTTATGTTTAGAACTTACCAGGCACTGAAAGACAAGGTGTTAAGCATCTGTAAAAACAGCAGATGGCTTAGTGGTTAGCGTTCGTGACTACCAAAGGAAACCACCTCGGTTCTATCCTAGGTGATAACAAATGTTAAACTTCATCTGAATATCCACCATGCCACTTTGATGTTGTATGAATCCTGCAACGCACGCTAGTAGCTATAGCTACTGTTCTCTCCCTGTCTACCTACTATCCCATCGTGTGAGTCGCTACACTACACCTATCTACTTCCATTTCCTGCCCAGACAGAAAGAAAACAGTAGAAAAAAGCATCTTTTTATTTTACGTATAAAAATATAGACCTAAGTCATTGCACGATCCAATTTCATGTAAAAAATATCCTCAAGTGCTATTCTGAACAATATTTATTTACATGAGGTTAAAAGCTATATACAATAGATTAAAACACAAGATCTTTCGCAGTAGCAGCTACCGCATCATCGGGTGACACATAGCATATGGAACCAGAGTTCTTAAATAGTTTTAATATGATGGTATTGAAGGAACTATAAAGCTCCGCCTGATGGTACAGTAATGACATACATCACTGAAATACATTCGTAATGCCCTCTGAAAAAAAACCCAACTCAGAATAGTAATTATAAAGGTAATGGTAGTCCATTTAACAAGTTCTTCCAGGCCCAAGGAATATGGTACGGCATATCATCATTGCAACATTTATCACCGAACTGGTAAATAAACATGCTTTCCATATACAATAAAGAAACTTTGTCCTTTGAGCCGTAAGTCAACAGATGCGAAGCATTCCAGTCAGTAATGTAGGCACCAGCACTGACCAGGCGTGAGAGAGAAGTATCAGTAGATTTACGCTTGACATTATACTGATGTTCAGCCAACCTGATACCAAAATTTCTAAAAGTCGAGCCTATTTTATTTTACCTTTTTTTTATAATTATTATATGCCTCTTTTTATTTTTATTTTTTATAAAGACTTTTTTTAATATTCTATTAATATCTTGTGTTTTTACATAAAATATTAGAAAATTAGTTTAATACATGTATTATATTTCTTTTGTTTATAAAATTCTACTAAAATACTATTTTTTATAAATGTTAGCTCTTTGTGCTGACTGCTGGATTCATCAGTTCCATGATATAAGGGTTGTTCAAAAAGTAGTGATACTTTCTACCTGAAAGAGTCAAAGCATGACATACTTAAAAATAATCGCTGCCAGCATTTAGACAGTGCTCCCATCATTGCACAAGTCCTTATGTTCCTACAGCATAGGAGGAGGCAGGCTGCTGCTGCTGCAACCAGTTATCTACAATTTCACGCACCTGATCATCCGAAGTGAAACGTTTCCCTTTAATAAATTTTTTCATAGGTCCAAAGATGTGAAAATTGCAGGGCAATAGGTCAAGACTATATACCCCTGATGTTGAAGGACTTCCCAGCAAAAGTGCTGCAATGTTCTTTGCATGATAACTGTTAATCACGCAGAAGAGCAAATCCCTGAGTGAGGTTGCCAGGTCTCTTGTTTTTGATGGCTTGTCGAAGCTCCGTTAAATTTTGACAATATCATTCATCACTGATGATTGATTCTTTTGGTAGCCACTCAAGAAACAATGGTCCTCAATGGTCAAAGAACAGAGTTAACTGCGGAAATGGTGGACCATGATTTCCTCGGCGATGATGCATGTTCCCACTGCATGCTCTAGCATTTCAACTCTGACTCAAAATGATTACGCCAGCTTTCGTCCTCAGTAATAATGTGTAGCAGGAAATCTTCACCTTCTTCATGGTAGCAGAAGAGATGCTATACTGATAGTCCCATTCACTGACTCATTTGTTCATCAGACAGATGCTTCAGTACCCACGTTGTGCAGACCTGACGGTATTTGAGGTGCGAGTGCATGATCATATTTGACAGTTCCGATGCTTACACTCGCACTGTTTACCAGTTCTCAGATAATAATTCTTCGGTTGGCCTTTACTGCAGTATCCACACATGCAATTGTCGTCACTAAAACAGCACGACATGGCACTCCTGATCTTGGCTGGTCTGCAGTGCTTGTTTGTACACCACCAAAGAGCTGGCACCACTACATTACAGTACTAAATGGAAAACAAGCAGGCCCATATACCGCCTTCATTCATCTGTGAATTTCGGCTTGGTGGCATTTTCTCCGCTTTGAAACACTAAATTACAGCACGTTGAGCAACTTTGGACGTATCCATCTCCTATGATAGAATGATAAAATTAGTCCAGTACGTTACATGGCGTCCATAACAAACAAGCTGCTACACAGTTGCATAGCCTTTAAATTGCCTGTACACTAGCACCACTCATTGACAAAGTTAGGAAGCGGAAATGCACTCCAGCTAAAGTCTCTCATTACTTATTGAACAACCCTTATAAAATGAAAAAAAAAAAAAAAGAAAGAAAAACAATACATGTATTAAAGTAATTTTCTAATAGTAGTTTATAAAAAGATAAGTACAACATAAAGTATTAAAAAAATCTTCATTAAAATCTCAACAGCTTTCAAAATTAAATTTAACAGAAATGTCATTGTAGCTCAGAATAATCTCAAAGAAATGTGTATAAGAAAATTGAGTTCCTCCTCACCAGAGTCAGAAAGTAATGTTTTTAACAAAATCTCTACTCTTTACAGATGGGCTATTACGAGTGTAAAATGTAGGGATCAAATACTTTTGAGTACTCAAGATGCCCATTCTTGTAATGTGTGAGACAAGAAAAATGTTCCTCCTTTTATTGAAGGGTACTGAGCATTAGTAGCAACAAGCTCCATTCAAAACTGAAAGAATTTTTCCATGCGATCTTTTTAAAACACAAGTAAAAAAATATAAATATATTTTATAATCCTAGCAGAAAACCCCTGGTTCAGGAAAAGCTAGAAAGAAATATAAGGGGCATTCTGAAAGTAATGCCTCCTCCTTAATAACTTTTGAAATTTCGAAGTGATTTTAATGAAACTGCACTGACATGTACTATGATGATATGTTACCAATGTGGGAACAAATTTTTTTCAGAGTCGGAAATAAAGATCACGAATGACAGAGAAAAGCAGCGAGCCGTAATTGAATTCCTGGAAAAAGAGGGACGTGCGGCTCCAGAAATCCACAGAAGACTCCTGGCGGTGCATGGAGCTGCCACAATAGATATCGTTAATGTCTGAAGATGGATGAAGAGGTTTTGAGAGGGAGAAAGCTCAGTGTCAGACAAACAACGGAGTGGAAGACCTGCAACTGCAGTGACAGATTCCAACAGGCAACGAGTGAAAGACCTCATCACAGCTGATCATTGTTTTACCATCCAGGACTTGTGTGATGCAATTCTTGTGATCATAATGCTATGGAAACATTAATTAGGGATCTGAGCTACAGAAAAATTTGTTCAAAGTGGATCCCAAGAAGCCTAAACCATGAGCAAAGGGTGGACATGTGCCGGAACCTCTTGGACTGTTATGAGAGGGAGTGTGAGGTATTTTTCTCTAATGTTGTGATGAGGGGTGAAACCTGGGTGTTCTTTTATGTCCCAGAAACAAAACGAGCATCAATGAAATGGCACCGCACATTGTCACCTCGACAAAAAAAGGTGAAAACAAAACGTTCTGCAGGGAAAGTGATGGTGACAATTTTCTGGGACAAACATGGTGTCATTTTGATTGATTTCCTTGAACAAGGCGCAACATTAAACAGTGCTCACTATGTGCAGACATTGAAGAAGCTAAAGGAAGTTATCAGAAGAAATAGATGTGACATTCCACTTCATAGTGTTGTTTTACACCATGATAACGCACGTCCCCACATCTCAATAGAAACTTCAGAGGCCATTGCCAAAATGGGGTGGACGGTGATGCCCCAACCTCCCTATAGTCCTGATCTGGCTTCCTCAGACTTTTCCTTGTTTGCCCCTTTGAAGAACACCCTTCATGAAGAATATTTCGACAATGTGACAGACGTTAAACTGGCTGTGAACTCCAGGGTGAAACGACAGCCTGAGGAATTTTTCCAAAATGGATTTTACCAATGGGTTCAAAGATGGCAGAAATGTATAGATAGTAATGAACAATACTTTGAATAGGCTAGCATTATTAACAATAAGTCCAAGTATTTTGCTACAAAGTTTCACATTTTTGCTGCTACGAATAAAAATCTTATGAGGGACGAGGCATTACTTTCAGAATGCCCTTTGTATTTAACATGTTTGTATCTATTCAATGGAAAACGAATTTTTGTCAATTACTCTTCCAGAAGGAAAACAAATGTAATACATTTATGCCATATTATGGGAAGAAATTGTACACCAAACAAAGCTGGAATGCATATAAAAAAAATGCCTTTGGATAAAGTTACATCTATTCACATCAAAATAATTTAGGTTTTTCTTTTTCTTTTTTTCTAATGCATCTAGAACCATCTCACAATAAACACAGTTATATACATCAGTGAGCCATTACATTATGACAACCTACCTAATAAGTTGTAGGACCCCCTTTAGCCCGCAAAACAGCAGCCACTCAGCGAGGCATCAATTCAATGAGGTGGTGATAGGTATCCTGGGGTATCTGGTACCATAATGTCAACAACAGGTCCTCCAGTTCCTGGGGTGGTGGTAATTTAGCGCAAACTCTCTTTTCCAAGTAGAATCACAAGTGTTCAATTGGGTTCATGTCAGGTGAATTTGGAGGCCAGGGCATTACAGAAAGTCACCAGCATGTTCCTCGAACCACTCCTTGACAATTCTGGCAGTGTGGCATGGCACATTATTCTGTTGGTAATGGCCATCACTAGCAGGGTACGCAGGTGCTATAAATGGGGGAACTTGATCGGCAGTGTCATTCAGATACCTAACAGCTGTCAGGGACTGTGCTGTTGGGATAATAGGGCCCAAAGTGTCCCAAAAGAACATCACCCACAGTGTAACACCACCGCTGCCGGCCTGTTTCCACCAACAGTGCATCCAGGTGCCATAACCTCCATTGGTAATCCGAGTATACACACTTGGCTGTCTACGTGATGCACCAGGAATCCTGATTTGTCAGACCAGGCCACTTTCTTCCAATCTTGATGATCTTGGGCCCATTTTAGGCATGGTTGACGATGACGTGCAGTGAGCATGGGGGCCCGGCTGGGTCTTCGGCTACACAAGCTCAAAAGGCTGAGATGAACTGTGTGCTGTGACACATTGCCCTGATCACCACTGTTGCAGCTGCATGTGATTTATAATGAAATGCATCTAGCGTATTAAATCCGTTTATTTTTGTGGTGTAGTCAGCACAAAGATTCGCCAAGCTTTCGCACTCCACTTTGCATGTGATTTGTCACACTGTGGCCCTGCAGTCACTGTGAACACAATGTGCGACAGTTTCCGCTCCCCTCTGGCATCAGTGAGCTATGAACGACACACGGCTGGACAACAGTTTGTCGTTTGGCAACCTTTGCACCACTTTTGATACGTACTCACTACAGCGGCATGTGAACAAAACCCACAAGCCACGCCGTTTCCGAGATCGTAGTTGTGAGGCGCCATGCCATCACAATTTGTCTTTTATCAAACTCTGATAAATCGGCAGCTTTTTCCATTCTGACTCTTGAGTTGTATATATACATCTCTGTGAACTTCACCTGTGCCACCGTTTGGTCTCCAGGCACACTGATTTCTCTAGGCTGGGGGTGGTCATAATGAAATGGCTCATTAGTGTATATATTCATGTGGCCTAGAAAAAGCACAAAGCACATAACATTTCTGTGTTTGTATTGGATCATTCTTAGTTTGATCTAATGTAAAATGAAATTCTCTTTTGAAAGATTTTTGAAACATGTACGGAAAAACCTGGTGCACAGGACTTATTGTTCAAACATATTGAACTATGAAAAAAAACAAAAAAACTGCAGGTTCACAGTAATAAATCAGAACTGCTACTGCCAAAAAAAATTTACCTCTTTCATATTATTAACCAATTTTAAAACAGTACTGTACTTATACCTCAAAACACATTTAACTGAATGCTCTGAATTAACGAATACATACAAATCTGTGATAAAAATGAGACAAGCTGGTACACAGTATAACCCTGGTATGTACCAGAAGTTACTTGCTGCTGAAGATTTGCAAGAAGTTGCTGATACCCACAAATGTGGTGGTATTTATACACAAAGCAAGTGCATTATTGTCACAAGTAAAATTACTGTAAATTTATCATGGCTATAAATGTTTCTATGAACCTCAAACTTATTTAAGGGTTAAAGAATTCATGTTTTTATGAGGCTGCAAATATTAGTTGCTATTGTCTTAAATTTTTATTGGACTAAACTCATGCAAGATTCACACAAATAAAAACAGATTTGCAGGATTATGTCATAACTTGTTTCTGATGCAATGCAAACCCTGTTCCTGGATAGTCTTGGCCATCATTTTTTTAGGGTCTTTTACTGTTATGAAGATTTCAGGGTATGCAAATGAAAAATCCTATATGTGGTTTTCATAATTCTTTACAGAAGATGGCTAATATGGCTCTTGAAATGAGAACATCTCTGCTATTTGTGTTCATGCCACAGAAGCAGTGAAGTGTTTTGCAACTTTTGTGGTTCCAAATGGGCAATAGGCATGAAATCTAAGACTACACATACACAAATCTGCATAACACTTCATATTCTCTCTTACATGATATAGACTAAAGGGATGTCATGTCATACTTGCTGTTATTTGGGGGTTTAACTCAATGGGCTGTAAGAAGTCGCCCATCACTAATTTAGGACCACTAATTCCAGGGGAAAAAGAGAGCCAGTACCATAAGACAAGTGCACCATCTACACTGCTGGCCACCCAAAATGCAACACCAAGAAGGAAGCATCTGATTGGCCTGAAATTCGCAGCATGCGTCGCACGTGAGAGGACATGCAAACGATTAGCATTGCAGGACATATGCAAATCATGTGCGCCCGGCACGCCACCTAGAAGCACTATAAGAAGGTTGCACAGAAGGCGGGGTGTAAGTAGTAGAAGTGTGTTGTGCTGCCGGACCTGTGTGTGGGAAGCTTCCTGATGCCTCGTCGCAGAATACGGCAGTCATTCCAGCACGTTTCAGAGTTTGACAGAAGACGAATAGTGGCTTATCGCGACAGCGGTTTATCGTACCGAGACATCGGCGCCCGTGTGGGATGACATCCAGCCACAGTGAGGCGAGTATGAATTCGGTGGGTGCAGGAGGGATGGACGAACCGACGTGAGCGATTGCCGCAGCCGCGGCACACCACCAGATGAAAGGGCCAGCATGTTGTGCGGCGGGCATTGACAGCTCGCACTGCCACATCACGAACATTAGCGCAGGAATTAGGGTGTGTTGCGCAACAACCTGTGTCAGAACTTACCGTTCGACATCATCTGCAGGAGCGGGGACTTGTTGCTCCGATCACTCACTGCTCCGATTACCTCACCACCGGCGAGTGTGGCGGCAGTGGGCCGTTGAACGCCACACCTGGACTACGGAATGCATGAAGAATCGTGGCACGTATCGTGCAACAATTCTTCATGGCCCACCAGGTGTCACTGCTGCCATGGCCCACCTGTTCTCCCGATATGTCGCCCATCAAACACGTCTGGTCACTGATCGGCAACCGAGTGGCCAGACAAGCACCACCCGCGGCTACGCCTGATGAACTGTGGCAACGTGTGGAAGCAACCTGGACCGACATACCCCAAGCCTACATCTAAAGCCTCTTTCGTTCAATGCCGCGACGTGTAGCGGCCATTATTGCCAGCCATGGGGGCCACACAAACTATTGATGTCTGCGTGTTCCGCAAGTCGCACGGGCCTGTAAGCTCAATCGTTTCATCTTTGTATCTGTTGTTATGTGTCCAGTAAATCTGGCTTTGCTATCTCTTGTCCTTCTTGGTGTTGCATTTTGGGTGGCCAGCAGTGTATATATGCCTCACCAATGATTCGAAACTGGATCCATCTTGGACGAATGGTCAGAAGTCAGCGCTTAGAGAACTGCGTCATCGGGGTATCAGAGAAGTGGCATGTAATATCTATAAGTGTAGTACAACCATTTACAGGGAAGCATTGCAAAAATTTCATAATGGATTTATCATGAATTTGTACATTCTCAAATGTCTAACAATGCAATATATCACATAAAAAATTTACAGAGGGTGAGTCAAAAGTTTTGCAATATTTGGATCACTTTATGTTTTCATACGTACCTTTACGACGAAAGCTGACTAGCATTCAAAGTATAGGCCATCGTGTTACACCGTCTTTAGCTATCTGTCTTCCAGTTCTTCGATTAATACAGAGGGTAAGTCAAAAGTTTTGCAATATTTGGATCACTTTATGTCTTCATACGTACCTTTACGACGAAAGCTGACTGACATTCAAAGTATAGACCATCATGTTGCACCGTCTTTAGCCATCTATCTGCCAGTTCTTCAATTCTGCAACTGTACCAGTTCTTGTCCTGCGAGGTGAAGAACTACTTCACTCCAGCTGCCACCTCCTCCTGGTGGTTGAAGTGCCGGCCGTGAAGGAAGTGGGCCACGGACCAGAACAAGTAATAATCTGATGGGGCAAGGTCCGGACTATTATATGCTGGGTGTGGCATCGGTTCGATGCCCTCAAGTTTCTGGAGTTTTGCCCGGGTCGTTCACGCATATGAGGCCGAGCGTTGTCCTGCTGTAGGAGAATGCGCTTCCTGTTCACCAGTACCAGGTACTTCTCCAAAACGGCATACATCTGCTCCAGCTGTTCAGAGTAGATGTTGGTGTTGATGGTCCGACCATCTGGAACAAATTAGTAATGGATTATCCACTCGAAATTCCACCAGACGTAGAGCATCACCTTGTGCTCGAAGCGCCCACGTGTGGCAACAGGTTCTGGAAGCTGGCCCGGGCTCAAACACTCCTGTTGTGTGTTAGGATTACACAAATAGACCCACTTTTCATCGCACATAACAATTCCCTTGATGAAGCGCACACCGCGCAGGTTTTCCTAGGAGTTTCGTGCACACTTCCACTCAGCGGTTTGCTTCAGCTGGCATCAGTTCGCGAGGGACAATGCAGCAGCTCCTGTAGACCTTGCCGAGGTCCTGAAGGTGACGAACCATGGTGGTCTATGATATGCCCAGCTCGCCTGATAACTCAGTGCTGTTTGTCGGATTTGCCTCTACGTCCTGGTGCACGGCTTCCAAATCTACAGTTCGCAGCCTACCGGACCTTGGCTGATCGTCAAAGTTTCTGTCACCTGAGTGGAATTTCTTGAACCATCTGGTTGTGGTGCTGTGGTCCACCGAACCTTCCCCTTTCACATGCCAGATGTTTCGTGTTGCTTGAGCAGCGTTATGGCCAAGTTCAAACTCGTAAAGCAAAAGTTTCCTAATTTGCCGGTTGTGGCTGTTAGTCTTTTAGGCATCCCAACCGCAGACAGAACGACGACATACAATACTATTCACGGCAACGACTGCCACTCTATATCCCTTTTGACTGACTGTAGTGCGTGACTTGAACTAGTGTAAACATGTGACATACACACCGCAGCACGTGTCTATGCAAATATTACAAAACTTTCGACTCACTCTCTGTATTTGTTGACCTACCCTTATATTTTGTCATTTGTATTGACAATGATAGAAATGTGAACAGGACATTGTGGAACCGAAAAATGGGAAATAACTCTACGCAACACAGTTATTAAGATCAACTTTTTTATTAACAGCTTAAGAAAATGTGTTCTTAGGTGTAGCTTAATGCTATAAAAATAAGTCTTATTTAGTTTGTTATAGGTTTCAAAGCTAAGTAGGAAACAATACATCTAAAGTAGCACAATTCTGTAATAAGAGAAAGATTTTATGTGAAAGTATTTTCAAAGTTCATCTGAAACACCACCTTTTCCTGCCCCAGTGATGGCACTATGTATTTCATCAGAAATACTTTCCACTGAAGTCATTGGTCCCCAAGCATTTAACACAGTTCCTTTGTGGTCAATTAAATATTTCCAAAAATTCCATGTAGGCTCTTCACCACTTGCAGCTAGATAAGAATTGAAATGCATTATGTCAAACAATTATAATTAAAAATTAAACTTGTACATCACAAAAAGCAATTAATTAGTAACAAGGAACTATATACTAACTATACTCAAAATAGTACAACTGTACTAGTGATCCGAATTGCTTGGCGTACAATAGAAATCAAAGTTTCCAAGCTTTTGCACATCAACCAGATAGATGGCTTTTTCAAGGGAAAACCATCTGGTTGATGTGTGAAAGCTTGGAAACTTTTATTTCATTGATTTTTATTCTACGCCAAGAAATTCAGATCACTAGTACAGTTGTACTATTTTGACGAAAAGCAATATTAACCAAATTTTCACACCTAATGGGATATTTTATTTATTTAGTTTATTTCTGCTGTTTTAATACAAATACATGTAAAATAATTGACATTATTATGTTTATTAATACAAAACAGCTAGGAAGGGGAAAGGCCAAACAAAGACCTGATATAGCCCCAGTCTCCCTATGTACACATATCCAGTCAAGCACCACAGACACAGCAATCTGAATTATTAGTGTAAGTTAGTAAACATGTTAATTTATTCAAAAGAAAAGCAATAGAAATCAAAGTTTCCAAGCTTTTGCACATCAACCAGATAGATGGCTTTTTCAAGGAAAAACCATCTGGTTGATGTGTGAAAGCTTGGAAACTTTGATTTCATTGATTTTTATTCTACGCCAAGAAATTCAGATCACTAGTACAGTTGTACTATTTTGACGAAAAGCAATATTAACCAAATTTTCACACCTAATGGGATATTTTATTTATTTAGTTTGTTTCTGCTGTTTTAATACAAATACATGTAAAATAATTGACATTATTATGTTTATTAATACAAAACAGCTAGGAAGGGAAAAGGCCAAACAAAGACCTGATATAGCCCCAGTCTCCCTATGTACACATATCCAGTCAAGCACCACAGAAACAGCAATCTGAATTATTAGTGTAAGTTAGTAAACATGTTAATTTATTCAAAAGAAAAGAAGAAGAGATAATAATTAGGGGAAAAAAAAGATAATAAAAAAAGAGATGTAAATGCAAAGATCTTTCTTCCCCTAATCACCCATTATGCTCACTATATTGCTCACATTTTTCCTACCTTCTGATATTAATATCCCCCAACTCCCCCTCATTTCTAATTTTTATGTAACAGATGAGGTTTTGATTTCCTCTTAAAAATATTATGAGGGTCGTCCAAAAAATAATACCCATTATAAAATAAAAGCAAAAGAAACTGACATTGTTGGGAGTTTTTGTGTTTTTACTAATACTACATATAATCATTCATTTTTCTACGTAATCACCACTGGTGTTTTGGCACTTGTCATATCGTGTGACCAGTTTTTGAATACCTACATCATATAGCTCTGCCGCCAGTCCCTACAACCACTGACGCACTCCGTCTTTCAAATCATCATCACTATCAAAGTGCCATCCTCCCAAAAAGTCCTTTAGTTTGGCAAACAAATAGTAATCGCTGAGAGCCAAGTCTAGACTGTAGGGCAGATGATCCAGAATCTCTCATCTGAAACCCTGAAGCAAGTGTTGGGTCTGACATGCCACGTGAGGTCTTCCATCATCGTGGAGAAACACCACACCCTTAGACAGCATGCCGTGCCGCTCGTTTTGGATGGCCCTCTGCAGCCTCTGCAGTGTTCCACAATAGGCGTCGCCACTGATAGTTGTGCCTCAGGGCATGAATTCAACCATTAGTCCCAAAACACTGTAGCCGTGACCTTCTTTACCAAAAGCATTTGCTCACACTTGCATGGTTTTGTTGGAGACTGGGAATGGTGCCACTGGAGTACTAGTGTTTGTTCTCCGGAGTGAAATGAGTGATCCACATTTCATCTCTTGTCACTATGTGGTCAGGAAATTCGACGTCCATTTGTGCAGAACGGCTCAAAGCTGCACCCATACAGTTCTTTTGTGGTCATCAGTCAACATTCGTGGCACCCGCCTCGCACAAATTTTCTGGTAGCCAAGGTGTTCTGTTATAATTTCATGCAACAGAGTGCAAGAAACTTTCCGGAAACGGGCATGCAATTCATCTAGTTTGATACAATGCTCATATCTGATAACATTATCGACATGTTCCTTGAGGTCTGTTGTAACGAGCAATGGGCAGCCGGAGCGCTAGCCATCTCACACATTTGCTCTCCTTGCATTAAACATCCAAACCCACTGCCGTACCAATGATTCGTCCATCACTCCTTAGCCGTAAACAGCCATATTCCGAGGATGAATATCTTTTGGATGAACATTTTCAGCATTCCGAAAGCGAATCACAGAACACACCTTGTAGTCCGCAGGATTTTCAATTGGCTTCGCCACTTCAAACAAGCACAACAATGGTTCCAATCACTGTATTAGCACGAAAAAACTTGCCAAGAGCCTCGCCAACATCTGACTAAGGATGAGCCACCCTGCGTCCACAGCCTTGCATGACCTCTATGCGCAAATGGGTATTACTTTCTGAATGACCTACGTATGTAGAATTTATTAAATGCAGACTGGCCCAAGTATTTAAAATCAAAATAGTTGAGCTGGGCGTTATAATGTTATGTAACTCATGGTCCACTGTCCCAATTTAATTTTGTGTGGATAAGACAGAAGGTCAGATTTGTATTATATATTATACATAAGATAAGACAGGGAAGGTAGAGTTGTACTCTGGATCAGAAGCTACTATAGTCCATTACTTTTAAATCGGCGGCTCAATTCACCCTCGCCCATAACCATGGTAGCATCTACCGTGAAGGGGGCTCAAAGTGGCGAACTTACTTCCTCCACTCTAGTTCAGGATGAGCTTGAGTACAACCCCCCCCCATTTGGTCACAGATAAAACCAGTTTTCCCTTCCTAAAGTGAAGTGGGGGAAAAATGAGTTTGGTGTCTCGATCACAGCAGATGCTATCATGGTTATGAGTAAGGACAGGGAGTGAGTGAGTGAGTGACCTTGAACCGCCGATTTGAAAGTAATGGACTAAAAAACAGTATTATGCTCATAATTACTAGAGAGTGTTAAATTTAAATAAATACATGCATGTCACTAAATTATTCTCTGAGACTAGCTTCTCAAAGAAAACTCACGTGGCAGATTAAAGTTTAAAACTGATGGAACTAGATTTTACTTACTTTTGATTTATCAAACATCTCCGTTTACAGCGATCTTGGTACACAACTCGAGCTTCACTGACATACACTGCATGTCTCACACAAGGCCTTTTGTACTTCATGCTCGTCATCTTTTTCTCATGCAGACATTCCTGAATTTGGTCCTCCCATGATTTTTCCTTGGCCTTCCTCTACCTTCCTTTTCAGTCATTTGGGCTGAAGAAATTCTCTTAGTAAGTGTCTCACCACTAATCCTTTCAGTATGGCCAAACCACCTAAGAATGTTCGTCTCCACCTTACTAATAATATTTTGCTTTACATTACACATCTTTATTTCTCACATGATAGAACATGTCTTGCCACAAAACTATGATTTGCATTCTGTACTAACAGTTCCTCTCTCAAAGACCATAACTTTGGTTTTTCGTCTTATTTATATTCAAGTTTGAATTTCATACAAACTTCATATATCCAGAACAATATACTCTGCAATTCAGTTTTGTGCTCTGCAAAAAAGGATTGTGTCATCAGCATGCACCAATCTGCATACATGAATATTACAAAGACATAAATCAGTATTGTCTATTTTGACATCAACACCTGTAAATGTATTAAACAGTGATGTGGATAATTTAATAATGTTAATATAACTTAAAGAGAAACTAATACAACATAATTTTGCTAAACATATGAATTAGAGCATGCATATGTAATTTTATACATCAAATGCCTTAGAGATCTGAAAAGATAAAAAGTTTTTTCCACCAAGAATGTCTACGCTAAAACAGTAGGCTTTAGCCCAAATACATAGTGACAGCTTCCATCATAAACAGCCAGCTTACCTTTTTAGTGCTAGTGCAGTGCATCCCCCCCCCCTTCTCTGTTCTGTTAATTCATGCACACATGCTGAGTCTAACCCCAGAACTCCACTGAGCTGTAGAGAATCAACTGCAGCCTCTTCTGCAATAATATGAGTTAAGAGTGGTTACGTCATGTAACCATGAACAACATTCTATTTGGCTCTCAAAGAATCACTTGCAATCAGCCTTTGACCATGTGACAGATTCAAGCTCCTGACTTCAGCAGCACTAGTGGACTTGAATGTAAACAAAAAAAATTGGTGAAACCTTTTTTCTCATGCACTTTGGAGGGAAGAATGACAACAAAAGCTTTAGGACAAAAACATCATTTGAGAACAACTGACATTTTTGTCCTAAAGCTTTTGTTGTTTTTGTTTAACAGACATTGTTTACACAAAAATGAACAAGCACTTAACTATCTTCTCAACTGACATTTTTGTCCTCACATGATGAGAAAACGAATTCTCGCATTTGTAACAATAACATGATAAGCAATACAGAAGAATTATTTAACACTTAACTCAGATATAGAAAACTGAGTTAGTATCTGCATTCTTACTACTTCAATATGAGTCACTATTTCAGAGCTATATCTATAGTTCCACTCTGTTCTCAATCCTCCAAAAATTTTAAAAACTATTACAGTATCAGTTATATTACAATCACAACTGTTATTATCAGAATCTTACCTTGTCATCTTTGGATAAAAAAAAGCAAAGGAAAGAAAGAAGAAAATTACTAGGTAACAGTCAGATGCCTCTGTCAGACAAATCAATCAGATGTATGCATATAGAAATTAGACAGCATATAATAACCCATGCAATCTACCACACATATGTTTATTATACAATTTTATCTTACAATTAAAAACATGCGATTGACTGGGACCATCAAATATATTGTGCATCCAAATAATTTGCTCCAGACAAAGATGTTTGGAAAACAGAACTCATATGAATCTAAATCTTCTTTAATGGCATAAATACAAACACTCAATATTTGCTGAGCTTTCGCACTCTGCTGACAGGTTTCATCTGGGCTTGATTCTCAGAGCTTGTAATGGTCACAGAAAATGCTGAAATAATTCAAAAAAGTTTTGATACTTTGAAACAATCAGTTGTTTCGTACACATGAAAGTCCGTGTTTGAGATATCATGCTCTTGTAGTATGAGGGGAATTTATTAGTTGCTCCTTTGGAATTTGTTCAGTTTTCTCCAGGCATGACTTTCACGTGAACAGAACAACTGATTGTTCCAAAGTGTCAAAAAAAATAATAATAAATTGAATTGTTTCAGCTTTGTCTGCAACCGTTCTAAGCTATGAAAATTAAGCCCAGACGAAGCCTCCCAGCAGAGTGCAAAAGCTCTGCAAATATTGAGTGCTTGTATGTAGACCATTAAAAGAGATTTCAGACTCACTTGAGTTCTGCGTTATAATGCATAGAAGGTGTAGTGTATTGGTAAATTTTGAAAGAGTGTAAAGAAGACTGAATGTGAAATGAACAGGATATTTGCTCCACCATTACCAGTAATTGTCATGGAAAAAACCTTTTTCAGCATATCTTTTGAAAAAAGAAAAAATATATATGAAAAAAAAAACTACTAGCCTTCCAATTTATCAGCTCTTTTAAGTAGCTCTGCTTTGTTTACATGACATCTGCAGACACCCACCATCAGTGGGCAAAGAAATTAGTGCAGCCACTGTAGAAAAACGAGGAAACATAACAACAACAGAAACGAATGGGAGTACTTTGCTATGGAAAATAATATACAGGGTGTCTGAGAATTATTGGACACATTACAAAATTATGTAAAAAAAAAACTGAGCATTGTCTGTTTTTCTATGTCACATATTACTAACACGGTTTCCATATTTTTGTTTTGAAGAATTTTTATTCCCAGAATCCGATAGATGGTGCTAGGTGTGGACCCTGATGAGGAATGTATGAGAAATGCGCAATCAGTAATAATGTCATCCGTACAGCAGAAGGCAATGTGTGTGTTATGGCTTGCGGAATTAAAGTCTTTTGTTAAAGTTAAAAGACGGTACAGTTTAGAGTATGGTTGTAATTCTCTGTCAATGAATTCAATAAAGCGGTGGATGAAACAGTTTAAAGAAACTGGCAATGTGGAACATTACGGAGGAGCCGGTAAGCCTAGCGTCAACGGTGAGACGGTTGACCAAGTTAATGAAAGTTTCCGACGAAGCCCCAGGAAATCCATTTGTAGCACAGAACTGTGCATTCCGAAATGGACAGTTCACTATATTTTGCACAAGAAATTAAAGTTTCATGCTTATAAAATTCAAATAGTGCAAAAGATGCATGTATTTAAATGATCACACTCTGCGATATGATTTTGCTGTGGATATGCTGAATCGAGTGGAAAATGACGAAAACTTTCTCAGTACTGTAATTTTTAGTTATGAATCCACATTTAATGTATCAGGTATTGTGAATTGTCACAACTGTAGGATATGGGGCAGTGAACCACCTCATGCTGCTATTGAACTGAACATGATTCTCCAAAAGTTAATGTGTGGTGCGCCCTATCAAAAAGAGAAGTGATTGGCCCTTTCTTCTTCTAAGAAAAACCATAAATGGTGACATTTACTTGGATATGCTAGAAAATTTATACCCCACATCAAAAGATATGGCGTCATTTTCCAACAAGACGGCGCGCCTCTGCATTGGTCAACGTGTGTACATAAGTGCCTAAATGAGCCTTTCCCCAACAGATGGATTGGGCGTGGTGGTTCCATTCCGTGGCCTGCTCACTCTCCAGATCTAACTTCATTGGATCATTTCATGTGGGGTTATTTGAAGGATCGTGTCTTTCAGACGCCTTGTACTGATTTGCAGGAACTGAAGCAGCGTATCACAGTTGCTATTAATTCCATAACTCCTCAGATGCTTGCCAATACATGGCATGAAATCTGAGTATTGCTTGGACGTACTACGAGCAACCAAGGGATCTCACATCGAAATTTATTAACTTGTGTAGTTACATTGTAAGTTAGTACAGTCAGTTTCTTTCTATCTGTTTAATGTTTTGTTTTATATAATTTTGTAATGTGTCCAATAATTCTCGGACACCCTGTATTTACAGCTTACTTTTGTGTATCAAATCGTTTCTTGAACTGTGTGCATTTAATGATGTTCATTAACAGCAAGCCAGAAAAAAGAACAAAGTAGGTCCCGATAAAAACCTCAATTTAAAAACATTTCATACAGCATATTTACATCTTATTTTTTATGTCAGAAGCATAACTATTTATTTCTGCACCAAGGGCAAACCACAAAATAGTGCCCCTCCCCCATCAATCTCTATATACACAGGGGTTGCACAAAATAATATGAACACCTAGGAAATAGGCAATATGTCTTTATTAAGGTATTGGACCACTATTTGCATTTGCTACAGCTTCCAACCTTCTTGGAATAGATTCATGCAACTTTTGAATAGTGTCCAGTGGAATGTTGTATCATTCATCAATTAGAACATCAGCCAATTACTTCAGAGATGTTGGAGAATGGAATCGGCTACTCATTCTGCACTCCAAAACTGCCCACGTGATTTGATGATATTCAAGTCAGATGATTCAGTTGCCCACAGCAGATGTTGAAGCTCATCTTGGTGCTTCCTCAAACCAAGAGTGAACTGTTCTGGCTGTGTGTATGGGTGCATTATCATCTTGAAAAATGGCATCATTATTGGAAAACAACATTTGGACCATAGGGTGCAACTGATCACCTAGAATGTAAAAGTACATGCTGGCAGTAACTCAACCATGTAGGATAAGGTCAGACGAATACCGAGATATGGCCGCCCAAATCACAACAGATCCACCTCCATGTTTAACAGATGAAACCAGACATTTCAAATTATACGCTTCCTTGGGATTCTCCATACATAAACCTGACCTACTGTTGAGAATAATGTAAATGAGGACTCGTCGGACTACATTACACGTTTCCAGTGATCAGCTGTCTAGATTTTATGCTCATGACACCATCTTTTTACGATTCCAACCGTAGGCTGAAGAAGCGTATATGCTCCAGCTTTGTCTGTCTGTTCGCATGATAACTCGTGTAAAAATGGTTCGATTTCGATGAAATTTTAGTATGTGGTAGGGGCCATCTGGGGACAAACTCTATTGAAAATGGGCAAAATGGGATCAAAGGTCAGGACATAGGAGCGGGATCCATTCCCCTTATGTGTCATAACTTGCATGAAAATAGTTCGATTTTGATGAAATTTTAGTATGTGGTAGGAAACCACCTGGGAATGAACCCTGTTGGAAATGGGGTCAAAAGTCAGGACATAGGAGCGGGATTCATTCCATCGCCCTTATGCGTTGTAACTTATGTAAAAATGCTTCGATTGAGACAAAACTTTAATATGTTGTTCCGGAAGCATACTTAACCGGTTCTGTTGAATATCATCGAAATGGGGTCAAAGGTCAGGACATAGGAGCAAGATTTATTCTACAGCCACTATCCTCATAAATTGAGTAATGATTTCTGGTATGTTGGAAAGCATATCATAATCAATGCATTGCCATATTTTACTAACTTGTTTGCATTGTAACATTGGTTTCTAAGATTAGAGGTTTAGCAATTGCAGTTTCTGTGAATAAAGATTTAGCAATTGCATGCAGCTTTTCCATAGATGTTGGCTTTGTGAAGCTCTCTGTGGACTGTTTTTGTAAAAACAGGGTCATCCAGGTGGATACTGAGTTCTGCTGTCACTCTTGCTGCAGTAGTTCTGTGTTGTTTGGACACAATCCTTGTTAGTGTTCAACGGTCCCTCTCATTCAATTTCGGTTTTCATCCGCTATTCTTCTTCACTGATGAATTCTTGCTATGCTTTGTGTACGCAATCCTATCTGTCGAGACTGCTGTCCTTGAAACACCAAACAATTTGACTGTGATGGTTACAGACTCTCCTGCTAAATGGACTCCCACGATTTGTCCTCTTTTGAAGTCTGGCAGGTCACCCATTTAACTAACTGTTCACACAAACCACAGCTGAACGCAACTTGTACACACACACATATATATATTGTGATTTTATGTATATATATAAAAACAAATAGAAATATACATTACTTGACAAAATTAACATCACACTCCAGTATTATCTCTATGGTGCAGGCGTAACCAAACTGTGACTGTTTGTACAGCTTTTTTAGGAAACTGCTGACTGATCTGAGTATGATCAAATGTTGCAGAAGTCAATAGGGACTACTTACTGTACATACAAATTTAGTATGGATTTTTTCATTGCAGCAAATGAATCTCAAGTGTGTGTGTGTGTGTGTGTGTGTGTTTTTTTTTTAATTATTTTCAGGGTTCTTTATGGGCTCTAAGCAGTCACCTGTCCCTAATTTAGAGGCACTGGTTCTAGGAAGGAGGGAGAGCCAGTGCCATACGACAAACACACCATCCATGCTTGACCGAGACTCGGACTTGGGCCCATATTGGACAAGCGATCGTGAGGTAGTACTTACCCCATTGCAATATTGCGTGATTTCAGTTGTCCAAGTGTGTTTCAGTTCCCTTCAAACCAATGAAAAATTCACACCAAATTTGGCCTTTTTCAACACATTTCATGCAACTTCTAAACATTTGATTACAGCACTGATGTTTCGAAAAAACTCAACAAAAATTGAGAGTTCCTCACTATATAGAAGGTAACTTTAGAGAATGAGGTGCTGCTATCTTAATAAAGGGCAATACCGAAGTCTTGCAAGACGAAAAAAAAAGAAAAATAGCTCCAGGGATGTGTAGGGGTTTAAAATATTATATTGGGTTGGTGTGAATGAAATGTCTGGCAAAGGAACAGCACATGTAGACGGCAAGAATGGAAAAGTAGGACAACTTACCTAAGCAAAATAATCACCTTCTGCATCAACACATAGTTGCCATCTGTCCGGCAAGGCCACGATCCCGGTATCCCGGTACGAAAGAAGTCTTGTGGCTGGGACCCGAAGAATTCATCAACTGCATGTTGAACCTCATTGTCTGTCATGAACTGGTTCCCGAACAGGAAGTGATCCAGGCAACGAAACAGACGATAGTATCTCGGAGACAAGTTTGGGCAATAGGCAGGATGAGGTTGTGCTTCATAGCTCAAGGCACTTAGTGTCAGCATCGTTCATTATGCGACATGAGGGTGGGCCCTTGTCTTGGAGCAGAAAAATACCATGTCTGTTGAACAAAGCCGGTTGTTTCTGCAGCAATTACCGGTGCATCTGGTGTAATTCAGCACAATAGCGTTCTGCAGTGATGTTTTGGCCTCTTGCCAAGAAACTGATGAATTATCTCGGCTGGGGACCACCAGACAAGAAGCATCATCTTTTTGGTGTGATGGGGTGGCTTAGGATACTGTCCAGCACGCTGTGCTTTGCTAAACCATTGTGGGTCCGGGTTCGAATCCCGGTGAGGCATGGATGTTGTGTTTGTCTTACGGCACTGGCTCTCTCCCTTCCCTGGAACCAGTGACCCTAAATTAGGGACAGGCGACTGCTTATAGCCCATTGAGTTGCTCACGGTGGTCGTTAAACCTCCAAAAAAAAAAAAAAAAAAAAAACCATTGTGCAGATCATTTCCGATTATCATAAGGGACCCACTTCTCGTCACAGGTAACGATTCGATGCAGTAGAGCTTTCTGTTTATACCTGGCAAGCAGTGACATGCAGACTTCCAAACGCCTAGTCTTGTTGGCAGTTGCCACATGTCCAGCTTTTTTACCTTACCCAGTGCAGCCAGACGCCAAACAACTGTCATGTGGTGGGCACCTACCTCTGCTGCTATCTCACGACACGTTTTTCGGGGGTCCGCTTCAACCACACGTAACAGAACATCGACAGAAACAGCAACAGGGCGGTGACCACGTGCTTTGTTTTGCAGGTCCGTATGTCCGCTTCGATACTTCACAAACCATCGCCGAATGGTTCGTTCGATGGCTGTATTCTCCCCAAATGCTTTGTTAACGTTTCAAGCGGCAATTCCTGAAGAATGGCCCAGTTTAAATTCATACAGAAAGATGACTCTCAAATCCGGCGTCTGCATGTTTCCTTTGCAAGCCATGTTACGTCCAAACAAACCACGCCTGAACCTTCTTCTTCACACACGTGCTAGCTATTTATAGTAACTCTGTGAAGTAATAATACCTGCAACACCTGTGGGTGGTTCTATTCCACTGTGGTGGGGGCCTGTCCCCACAGCTCGTTCGTGCTGTACATTTCATTCGCACCAACCCAATGCATGCTAAATGAGTTCTTAGCATAGTAAAATTAGTTTATGCATTGGTCATTCAAAAATTTACCCACACACATATATAATGACAGTCATTCAAAATAAGAAGTATTGCCAATAGGAGACATTTTACACTTAATTTTATGTTTTCTTGTACTTAAAAAATAATCATTGAAGGTTGTGCAATAGATTTTAAGAACCAGTTAATCTCTTGGAGGACCAGAGGAAGACCTTTGCAAATTTCCTGATGTCCTGATTGTCATTTTAATTGTAGTTTACCAATCTAATGCTTAAGAATTCTTTTTACTGGGGAATGATATAGTAAACATTGAGGTGTTCTTTCTTATCTCAAATACAAATGAGGTGTCCTTTCTTATCTCAAATACAAATGACACTTTATCCCCTCTTTAATTGCATCAGAAGTTAGGAAGCGCATGTGTGTGTGGGGGGGGGGGGGCACGCAGAAGGAAGGGTTTCATGCATTTCCCATATTCTTGCTTCAAGGATGTTTTGGATATTGAAGCATGTACAACCATGACTTCATGTCTGAATATGAGGAATTAACATACCCTGCACAATACGAGGGGGGGGGGTGAATGTTAAGCTGCCAAGGCAATCTAAAATGGCGGAAAATATAAGTAAATTCAGCCGACTTTTCCGTGTTACTCGCTGTAACACACGCTGGTCTCTCTCCGCCATTTTTGGGGTCCAACCTGGCCGTTTTTCTGCACTAGTATTGCCACAACATCTTCATTTGGTTATCACATTGCCAATTGTTGATTTTGCATGTTCAAGTCAAGTACTGATCACATGTATGGCCATAACTCCTATGTGGCATTCCACAAGAACACCCCTTTCAAAGTCCCTAAGTTTCCAACAAGTTACCATGACATCTTTATTCCATTACTACACTCACCCATTGCATTCTGCTACCTATATACTGGTCGTCTGCTTAGCAGTAATTGTGGAATATGTAAATAATGCAATTAGTAGGCATGTCTAGACAATTATTGGCAGATTGTGTGTGTGTGTTCAGATATATTTCTTTTCTTCTTTGCCTTCTGGGGATAAATTTTCAAAATTGGTAGAAAAAAATATCCTTCGAAAAGTGACACCTTTCAGGTGTGAATATAGTAAAAAGTGCACAGGCATGCATACAATTTAAAATAACTTTCATGTGTATTGAAAAACCAACATGTATGCATGCAACATAAAATATTTAAAATACCTTTCAGATGTGAATACAGTGGATGAGAATTCTCTCCAGTGACCTCAATTTTGCTAAAGACTGGAAAATTTACTTTATAAACATCTCTTAGGAATTCGTGTATTTCTTCATCGGTATCTGGTTCTTGTTCCCCAAACTGGTTGCAAGGAAAAGCTAAAACAGAGAATTTGCTTTTTCTGTACATATCCTGCAGTTTCACTAGATCCTTATAATGGCTTTGTGTAAATCCACAGTAAGTAGCAACATTCACAATCAACAGAACCTAGAAAGATTAAAGCAGATTATTTGCAAATGAAGCCAATGTAGTAACAACACAAATACAAAAAAATAAAGCATGATAATAATATTTTATATATTTTGCACTGATATTTGTATTTAGATTAAATGTGTAAATTCCCTACTGTGGCATAGGCATTGAGTGCCCCAAAAAAGTGGGGGGGGAGCACGAATAAATGTAAAGTGATGCTTTTCATTAGTGGGGCATGAAAAAGTGTCAACTGATGTTTTTCTTTTGGGGCATTTTTTGGAAACAGTTCCTCCATAAATGTCACAAAATTTGGATCTTTTAAGTACAGAACTTTTTTGATTATGAATTACTCTTCAACCACTGCTGAGTATCTATGATGAAGAAGAGTCCACCATAGTTTTGACAAGATGCCAAGTTTTCTAAAAATAAACTCTCTTTTATTACAAATTCTTTAAAATTTCACAAATCTTTTTGTTGATACATGAGTAATGTTATGTAAGGTTATCTATATACACCATATTGACAAAAGTCACCGGACACCCCTTCAAAAGCAAATGAATTGATCCGCTGCATTGTTAAGATGTGTGGTACAGCTGCAAACGGCATAAAAACAAGCCTGCAGCTGACCGCAATCATATAGCCGCGGATGGCTTAGTGGTTAGTGTTTCAGGCTATCGATGCTGGGTCCCCAGGTTCAAGCCTGGGCTGATCTTTCAGAGATGGCGTGATTTACTAACAATCTCTGAATATCCGCCGTGCATCGGACGAGCACGTAAAGTGACGGCCCCCAGGCTGGACCCACTGGTTAAATGGGTATCCTTTCCTATGTCCTCCCTGAAATTCTCTCACCCATCTATGTGCAATTTCGTACTTGTGCGGTGGCGCCATCTACTGTACTCTAATCTCACTACAAACTGTTCTGTCAAAAGTCGCTAGACTTGCTCTCATTCCTTCCGTTTCTGTGTCCTGCCCAAAAGGCGATCTCGCTGTAGGTGGCTGGGACCTAAACTCTACTACCTGTGGACGGAAGTCCTACAAGAAAATGACGCTGACCCCCATACCGCAATCATATCGCACTGTGAGGTTGAGTGAAAATGTTGCAGCAGGAGAGAACTGACTTTGTTGTGTGTTATATTAGTGGCTCGTCTATAAGAGAAGTCGAGAGGCGTTTAAACACACCCAAGTCAACTGTTTTGGATGTACTGAATAAGCAGAAGACACATGACGTGCCTGAAGTAGCAAAACGTAGTGACAGACCAAAGAAAATCAGTGATAGAGGGCGTCGAAGCCTCAAGAGAGTCGTTACAGCTAATCGACCGAGTACTGCACAAGACCTCAGTGTACAGGTGAATAAAAATGCTGGAACCTCTGTATGTACACGAACCATTCACAGAGAACTTCATTCCATGGGTTACCATGGTCGTGCCGCTGCTCATAAGCCTTTCATCTCCACTCGGAATCCTACTCGTCGTTTAGCATGGCTTAAACAACATTTATCATGGACCTTAGATCAATGGAAATGGGTCCTATGGACTGATGAATCCAGATACACAAACCATCAGTCTGGTGGCCATGTGTGGGTATGGTGGCAGCCGGGGGAACACTATTTACCACAATTTACTGTTCTTATGGTCAAGTTTCGAGCTGGCAGTGTACTCTTGTGGGGGTGTTTTTCATGGTATGGTCCTGGCCATTGGTCACCATGGGCAAACCTGTTAACCAGCACATCTACCTCGATATTCTGGACAATTATGCCCTACCAACTCTGTGGCATTACTACGGAACCGAGCCTTGTTGGTACCAGCAGGATAATGCACTGAGCCATAAAGAAAGGATTGTTACAGTGTGGTTTGATGATAATTTCGTATCGTATGTGAACTGGCCAGCACAGAGCCCTGATCTTAATCCCATAAAGCACCTATGGGATGAATTAGAGTGCCGCATAAGAAGTTTAGAACCAAGGCCTACTACTAAGCAACAGTTAGTGGCAACATTATGTACTGCATGGAGGCACATACCTATCGCTGTGTTCCAAAACCTTGTTGAAAGCGTGTCTCGAAAGGTCAGTGCATGCATTAAGGCCAAAGGTGGACTGACACTGTACTAATGTATGTCAATAAATGCTATGTTGTGTTTCTCTTCTAGGTGTCCGGTGACTTTTGTCAATATAGTGTATATATAATTGAATGTTTGTTTCTTTGTATGTCCGCTATATAAATCTACAGTTTTCAATTTAGAACCACCAAATTTGGTTACTATCTCATGGTACTCTAACTTGGACTGCAGACTATTTTTGGAAGTGGTCGGGGTCAAGGGGCCCCCATACAAGATTTCCATAAAATCTGCAGTTCTAAATTTAGAGAGACCGAATTTGGTATACTATCTTATGGTACTCTAAGTTAGACCATAGACAGTTTTTGGAAGGGATCGGGGACCAGGGTGAAGGACGGAGGGGGGGGGCATACAAGATTTCGGTAAAATCTACAGTTTTCAATTTAGAACCACCAAATTTGGTATACTACCTCATGGTACTCTAACTTAGACCGTAGACAATTTTCGGATGGTGTCGGAACGCAGAATCAAGGGGCCCCCATTCAAAATTTTCATAAAATGTTCCATCTTTTACTTTTAAGAACTGCAACACAATTTAGCACTCCGATACCTGATCTGTGGTCTAAGTTAGAGACCACAGATAACAATAAAGTGAAAAAATATCCATTTAATGGTGTATTAAAAACACAAATTAATAAACGTTAGCTTTCACCACCAATGGGCAGCTTCGTCACATAGAAATACAATGTAATGCAAATAGAGAGTTTCAGATATTAAAAATTCAAAACGGTAAACTAAAGGATGATCAATGTCAAGTTGCATTCACATGACATGACATATGTACATTGCATTTCAGTGTTGCGGGATTCTCAGAAGCACATGCTAGATGTACGGCAGTTCTGCAGATGTATCCTCCTAGGTAAGTATTTCCATTCGTCTTCCTTTCTTTTTTGTTTCGTAAAAGTAAATTAACTAAGTCATTTATTTTTTATTTTTATTTTTTTCCACATTTGCAGATATCCCGGCTCCCTTTTTTTTTTTTTTTTTTTTTTTTTTTTTTTTCGGGCAGAAATATTACTGCATCAGCCAGTCATTGGCAGTGGCTGGCATTAATTTGGAGGAACCCTGCTTTTCACACAGACAACTCTATGTCACCTGCTCAAGGGTTGGCAATCCTAAAAATCTTTACAGTTTTGTTCCCAATGGAAAAACCAAAAATATTGTTTACCAAAAAGCAGTAACCTAAGTAAGTACAATAAATTTAATTAAATAAAAAGGAACTATACACCAACTGTACATAAATAGTATAACTATACTAGATATCTGAAATTTCTTGGTGTAAAATAGAAATCAAAATTTCCAAGCTTTCGCACATCAACCAGATGGCTTTTTCAAGGAAGGTAGACAGCAAACTGAATAATAGAACGATTCAATAATTTTAACATGGTGACTTGACTTGGCAATAACGAAGAGATGCAAACGTAATAAAGTATTCAAAGACACGAGGCGTTATACTCCTTTAACACACAGAATCATGGAAGGAAGATAAAGAGATGATCACTATTTGAAGAAATGGTTCCAAATTTGTGGCAACTCCAGTGAGACGCTATCATTGCATGACTCGCTGTTTGTTATGATCTCCAAAGTTTCACGAATGGCAGTAGATTTTGGGGTGGAGTAGGAAGCTAATTTCTTTACGTCATCCCACATAGGAGTAGCGGACTTGAAATTGACTTCTCTGGATAGTGCTGTGGTTTCTTTGCCGTTCTTTATGCCCCTTTTATGTTCATTGACTCTTAATTCTAAATGAACGTTTAGTCATTCCAATGTAGCATCACTTGGAGCCGTCCGGATATAGTAGAGGAATAGCATAAACACCTGCATTATATATTTCCCTTGGGCATTATATATAAAGACTTCGGAGACCTGATGCCAACACCAAGGTTCATCTTCTTCAGCACATTCTTGAGCTGATAAGAAACATTTGGTATATAGGGAATTGAGCCCAGGTAGCATAACTGCAGCATAGAAATATCAGTACGACAGGTTCGGGTTTTCTCGATGTAGCTATGTACCAGGTTCGGAGCGTATCCTGCCTCAGTGGCCAACTTGACAACATTTCTCAATCTGTATTGCCTAGAAGGAACATCGGAGGAGACTGCAAAGGATCTTTGGATTCAAGAACGGAATAAAGCTGCCTTGTAGTCAGCGGGGCAGAATGAGCTGTGGAGCATCAGGTTAGGTACAGATGTGGGTTTATAATAGACCTCTGTGGGAAGGCAATTTTCAGGTAATTCACTCAGTAAAACATCCAGATAAGGCAAAGCATGTCTTTGAATACCTGATTACGTACGCATCTCTTTGTTATTGTCAAGTCACCGCGTTCAAATTGTTTAAGCGTCCTATTATTCAGTTTGCTGTTTACCTTCCTTGAAAAAGCCATCTGGTTGATGCGCTAAAGCTTGAAAATTTTTATTTCTATTCTACACCAAGAAATTTGGGATATCTAGTATAGTTATACACTGAAGAGCAATTGAATTAGAGATACCTGTCTAGTAATGTGTAGCACCACATTTCACCCTGATGATGGCGGCATAGACTCGACAAGACACCGGAAGCGTTGGGAAGTCATACGGATCCACGACCCCTGAACAAGCTCCCACAGTTCACGAAGATTTGATGGAGGGTCAGAGCCTCGAACATCTCTCTTGGTGGCATCCCAGATGTACTCGATGGGATTGAGGTCAGGTGACCTAGCTGGCCAAGGAAGCGAGGTCACGTCGGTGGAGTGTTCATTCAACCATTCGGATACGGTTCGGGAGCGATGGCACAGTGCATTGTCTTGTTGCAGGATGAGGTCCCCAGTGGGATGTTGAAGAAGCACTAACGGGAGCAAATGGTCGTCCAGGATATCCCGGTAACGTTGACCGGTGAGGGACGATGTCACACGTACCAGGGGTCCCATTTCAGTCCACGTAAACAGTCCCCAGATGAGAATGCCATCCCCACCAGCTTGAAGAGTACCCTGCTGGCAAGAAGGATCCATCGCTTCATGTGGTTTGCGCTGTGCTTCTATCCTGCAATCCTCATGTACCAACATGAATATCGACTCATCAGTCCAGGCAACATTTTTCCACATGTCTAGGGTCCAGTAGTGATGTTCCCGCACCCATGCTAATCTTTGCACCCTGTGATATGCGGTTAGCAGCGGTATCCTTGTGGGATGATGGCTTCTGTACCCCATAGCAAGGAGATGGTTCTGGATGGTGTAGCTGCTTACACGTTTTTGTGCACCAGCGTTAAATTGCCGAGTGATTTCTTGCACTGTGGTCCGTCTATCCGCTGTTACAATGTGAGCTAGCTGACGATGACCCCTCTCGTCCACACGCTGTTATCCACGGCAGTTGGCCCTTGCAGGGATAGTTTTACCGGATTCGATGTACTCACGGTGCACCTGTGACACAGTGGCTCGTGAAAATCCCAGTGCCTGCACGACTTCCGAGATGGAGTGACCCATTCGTCAGGCCCCGACAATTTGCCCATGATCAAATGCGCTTAGATCCTTCGTCTTACCCATACTGTGTCCGATTCTTACTGATTCCCATCGCATCACTCCTTATATTGTCGGATCGCTGCATACGTCATGTCGTTTCCGTTTACAGGGCCGCCCACAGCGCCGCATTTGCATAACACCAGCTGTCTCTAATTCAATTGCTCTTCAGTTTACTATTTAAGTACAATAAATTTACTGGAAAATTACAGGAATATCTTTTTCATTCGTTAACTTTCACCCACTGAACTTGGCGATTCCACGAATAGTAATATTTACTCGGGAAATACTGAGTACCCCTGCTAGTTACAAATAAAATAGAGTTTCGACATTTTATAAAACCAAAAGCTATGTAAGATATTTACACTCAAAATGCACCATTCTGTCACCAGTAGTAATGATTTTAATATATAGATGACATCACTAAAAGATTGTGTATTTTCACTATCACGTGACCAGTCAAACAAAATGGCCACAAATACTGTGGAGAAGGCATTCTGTGTGCTTGAATTAAGCAAAAAAGGATTCTATTAATGTTTTGCAGTGGTGTTTTAGAACTTGTTTCAAGAAATCCCTGTAAAATAGACAATCCATCTATGACTGGCACAAGAAATTTGAAACAATAGGATGTTTGTGTAAAGGTAAATGTCCAGGGAGACCATGTGTATCCTATGAAGATGTGGAGTGTATTCGTGCCATTTACCAGCATAGCCCTAAGAAATGCACAGCAATGGTGGGTCGTGAGATACAAATTCCACAATCGACTGTTTGGAAAATTTTGAGGAAGTGGCTGAAAATGACTCCCTACAAACTGTAGTTATTGCAAAGTCTAAGTGACAATGGCAGAACTGCGTGTCACGATTTCTGTACAGAAATGCAGGAGCGTTTTGAAGATGATAGTTGTAGTGAGCATCTAATTTTCAGTGACGAATCGACATTTCACATAAGTGGGAAAGCTAACAAATATAACATCTGCGTATCAGGTACTGAAAATTCTAGAGAAATAGTGGAGCATGTGTGGGATTTCCCAAAGGTTAATGTATTCTGTGCTATAATATCCTGTAAAAAAAATGCATGGTCCCTTCTTTCTCCAAGAAAACACTGTAACGGGAAGTTCTTATTTTGATATGCCAATTATTTGGTCGATGCCTCAACTGCACAAACTTACTGACAACTTCATTTTCCAACAGGACGCCCCCCCCCCCCCAGCACGGGAAATTAGAAATTACCTCGATGAATATCTTCCACAGTACTGGATTGGCCGTGCAGCAGGCAATAACATGTCACTCCCATGTTGGCCACCACAAAATCCAGATTTAACACCCTGTGACTTTTTTATGGGGCTATGTAAAAGACAAAGTCTTTGTTCCTACCATTCCTGCTAATTTAGCTGATCTAAAACAACATATCACAACAGCTATTGCTGCAGTTGAAGGTATGTTAACACGTATTTGGCAAGAATTCGACTACCACAATGACATATGCCATGTGACTAAAAGTCAGTAGTGTATATTTTAGGTTAGCTATGCTAGTTGCGAAGCCCAAAGAATGCACAAATAAAAGTCAATTATCAATGGTATTAAGATATGTCGATGCTTTCGCTGTGAAAAAAACACACGCGGTTCACTTCTTTGACTCAGTCTGGTGAGAGAAGACCAAAGGCGTAACACAACCAGCTCTTCCAGAGTCTTCATTGTTCTGATTCGAAGACCTTCCATACGATGGACTGCTAGCATTTTTATGAAAACATGAATGAGCAGGTGGAGGGGAAATGGGCCATTGCTTCGAGCAACAGTTCGCTCTGAAAAGAAAGACTACCTTAGTCACTTGCATGCTTCAGCCTATAAGAGCACCTGCTTCATGAAAGTTGTTTCAGTTTGTATGAAGTGTCAATGAATCAAAATCAGTGATATTATATCTTAAATTCATGGCTTTGTTGGATTCAAACTGTTTTGATAAATTTTGTGAAAGCTTCCCTGAACACCTACTGTCAGAACTTAAAGAACTCTATGCTTCAAATTCTGATACAGCTCGACAAAAAAATGAACGGAAGGTGGTTTATTCCCTTGATGAATTCAAAAACAAGTCAATAAGATACATTATTGTTACAGTTGAATAAACTGGACATAGTGTTTAGTGAGGTGTACAAATTAGCAGACCTCGTATTAAACTTTCCATCAACAACTGCAACTGCCGAAAGAAGTTCTGCATTAATAGAATCAAGATATATCTTAGAGCCACACAAGAACATGTACATTCAAGCAACTTGGCTGTTTTGTCAACAGAGAAAAACATTCTTTTTAAATATGAAACCCACTCGGAAGAAACTTTTTATGAAAATGTAACATTCAAGTTCACACAAAAGAAAAGAAGAATAGGGTTCATGTACAAATAAAGTATTCAGAAAAAGAATGGAGTTCATATACAAATAAGTGTTCAATTTCTAATCCTCATAATTATTTGGTATCATGTTAGAAATAGCATGTACCTAAAATTTAGAAAAAGTTACTTCTATTACTTAATTAAAAATTAAACTTTGCAATTTAAAAAAAAAACAGTACTGTGGGAGGGGGGGGGTGAGATAGCCCAGGTCTCGGACCCAAGATATGTCACTGCTAAGAGTGCACACATCGAACATCTATAAGTTGCTATAACAAACTTCCAGATTTTTCCCTACAAAACAGTGCAATGAAGTCTTAAACAGTTCTGTTTTATAAAATGTTGATACTGTCTATTTTGTTTGTAATAACCTTGTATAATGATTTCACTGCATTGATAGCATTTTCCTGTGGTTTTACTTCCTCACAAAAATGACACAATCACATCTAAAAGGTGAGTACAACAGTGTGCGGTCATAAAGCCCTTGGTTTTCCTGTTTGAACTTCATTGTGGCTCCATTACTGCCACATCGTAGGCTTGCCCTCGCATTTAAATGTTCTAAAGTTAGGAAGCACATGTCTCTCCATGTGCCCCCCCCACACACACACACACATTATGCTTATGTGCTGTGGAATCATCATCATTGTCAACCATTATCAATCCACTGCTGGATGAAAGTCTCACCAAGTTTCTTCCACAAAGTTCTGTCTATCTTGAGCCTGTCTCCTCCATGTCACTCCAGCATGGTTTTGAATAACATCCATCCACCACCCATGTGGTCTTCTTCTGGGTCTTTTTTCTGTCCCTTGGAATCCAGCCTAAAATTTAGGTTGTCCATCGATGGTCCGTTCTTCTGGCAACATGTCCAGCCCATTACCATTTCAGGGATTTCATTCTTGTCATTTTCCTTATCCACGAGTTCCTCTTCTTATCTTTCCTGGTTACACTATGCATGTATCTCTCCCATGCATCTTTGAGTTGTCTACAGTCTTTGTGCGTCTTTTTTAGCTAAGGTCCATGTCTCTGCACTTGGATATACTGTACATGTGCTATGGGATATGCAAAGGTAAATTTAAAAGTCTTCACTGACATTGTGCTGGATAATTTGATGTCAATGAATTATTATGAAGTTTCAGAACATGAAAATAAAAGATTTATCTTGAATGTGTTTTAAATCATTTTTTTCCATCAGCACTGTGCTCAAAACATGACGCTCTCCTGTATATCAGCAATAAAGTCCAGTATTCAAAACATGACGCTCTCCTGTATATCAACAATAAAGTCCTCTAAAAAAACATTATATGGATTATTTTTAAAGTCCTTTAAAAAGTTGCATGGGCATTTTAAAGGACTTTAAAAATAATCCTTAAAAAAAGTAATATATAATAATCTTTAAAAAAGTAAAAAAAAAATTTTAGTCCTTTAAAAAAGTAATATGGGTAATTTTTTTAAGTCATTTAAAAAAGTTTAAACACTTGGGGGGGAGCCTCTAAATAATCCCATGAGAATCTCTAAGTTCCTGATTTCAAAATCTGAACTGAAACTTGACCCTAAGGACAAATCTGATTGGCTTTTAGAAGGAAAGACCACTGTCACATTAGCTAAAGCAGAAGTTTTTTCACTGTAAATAGAGCAATAATAAGGATACTTATTTAACCACTTTCAAGAAATTAAGCATTAAAAAGGTATTTTATATTGATAAACATTGACTCCTACCCCACCCAAATGTTACATAGTAAAACTTTAATACATGCATTGTAATTTAAAAATGTATATACATACAGGTAGGAATAGATGTTATACATTCTGAAACTTATTGAAAACAAAATTTCTTTGTAACTTTAGAAATTGTTGGATTGCCACTCCCAAAATTTTATCATATATCAAGGGTATCAAAGAGTTCAACACATAATTTTTTGGAAAAGAATTTTAAAATCATTTTTTGAAAAATTTAAGTTTTAAAATTTCAAAATTTTTAATTTGGAACAAATTTTATGGTGAGATTTTTATTAGGTTGAAGCTTGTTTAATCCTATTGACACCAGAATCAACTGGACAACACATTTTTATCTCAAGTATTAAAAGTTAAATGGTTACAAATTATCAAAAAATATATAGAAATTCAAAATTTTGACCATTTTTATTTTCAAAATGACCCAAAGGTAAATTTCAAAAAAAATGTATTTTTACTTTTACTTTGCTATGTGAAGAGCATCTTTTCACCAATTTTTCGTGAAAATCAGAGATGTCAAAGTTGAACGTTGTGTTGATTTGACATAGAATGACTCTAATGTGAATTCTAAAAAAATATATATATATTCTGGGCTCTTTGGAGGGCATTTTAACCTTTAAAACCCTACCCTGTATGAGCAGCAACTTAAAACAAGAGCAGCAGAACATAAAGATGCAATTAAAAATGTCTCAAATGAAGCAGGTTTAGACAGACATGTACAATATGCAGAATATAAAGTGATCTGGAACTCTCTGGGAAAGTATGGCACGCCAACAGCACTTTTTAAATTGAAAATAGCAGAAGGTCTAGAAATAGAGCGAAAAAGAACTACTTTAAATGAACAAAACAGTTGGATTTTATTCCAGGAATTTTGCTAACACCTACTTAAGTCTTGATGACAGGTAGGCTTACTATTTGAAACTTTGACAGTAAAAAATCACACATTCCTGTGAAAAAAATGTAATGCGGAGTAATTACGAACTTCATTAATAACTTACAGATCTGGGGACGGGGGAGGGGGGGGTTAAAGACCACCGTGAGCAACTCAATGGACTATATAAGCTGTCACTTGTCCCTAATTTAAGGCAACTCATTCCAGGGAATGGAAAGAGTCAGTGCCATAAGACAAATACATCCATGCCTCACGGGGATTCGAACCCAGACCCACTTGGATGAATGGTCATAATAAGCCAGTGCTTAGACCACTGTGCAACTGGGGTGGCAATTTTAAAGATTCACCGTTCATGTTACACTTTATATTTCAAATTGAAACACATATGATATACTGAAGAACATACTTACTTTTTTTTTTTTTTTTTTGCCGCCCCGGTGGCGCAGTGGTCTAAGCGGTGGTCTCTGATCATTCGTCCGAAAGGGGTCCGGGTTCGAATCCCGGTGAGGCATGGATGTTGTGTTTGTCTTACGGCACTGGCTCTCTCCCTTCCATGGAACCAGTGACCCTAAATTAGGGACAGGCGACTACTTATAGCCCATTGAGTTGCTCACGGTGGTCGTTAAACCTCCAACAAACAAACAAACTTTTTTTTTTTTTTTTTACATGTGTTCAATATGCACTCGCATAGTAACAAAGCACATCATTAACCATTATCAATTCACTGCTGGATGAAGGTCTCCCAAGTCTTTTCTGCAATTTATTGTTTTAAGCCGGTCTTTTCCAAATTACTCCAGCATGCTTTTGAATTTTATCCACCCATGTCCCACATGGTCTTTTCCTATCTCTTGTAATTCAGTCTAGTATTTCAGTTGTCTAACAGTGGTCAGTCCAACCATTGCTACGTGAAGGTCTTCACTTTGATTGTGATGTTATCAACTCTTTTCATTTCCTTAATCCATGTATTCCTGGTTATATACCAAGCATGCATCTCTCCATTCTTCCTCCAAATATCTTTCTTAGTTAATTCAGGTCCATAAATAAGAATTGAAAAAACACTTTTCTTTTGAATTATAATGGTAAATTGCATTTGAAAATTTCACTGTTTCCTCCAAATACTCTCCAACTAAGTTTTATACACCTATTAACTTCTTCATTGCCCCTTGCTTGATATCTGCTGTCCAAGATAAATGTAAACATCAGTTACTTCTAGATTTGCTCATCAACTTCCAAATCTTCAATTTTTGTCAAAGCATTGTACATCAATTATCCCAGAGATGATCCAGTTCCTGCCAGATCCTGTCCAGCACTGCTTCTGTCCACCTATAATATGGCTTTGGAAATTTAGGTTTTCAACTCAGCAATGCTGTTGAGCAACAAAAGCATATAACAGTATACTTAACATTGCCCCATAAAGTGAAATCCAGAAGTGTAAGTCTAGTGACATTGGAGATCATGGAGCAGGAGCCCAGCAGTCAATCCATTTTCCAGGATAGTGCCTGTCAAGTATGAGTGTACGCTTGTTCCAAACTTTTTAGGGGGATAAGGGGGACAAGAACAGTTGTCATGATCAAACGAAATATTTCACACACAGTTGCCATGGTTAAACAAAATATACACATTTGTATGAAAACTAAAATAACCTTACAATGATACATTTGGTATTAGAAAAATATAGTGCTCAATTTTTCTGAATTTTTAATTCAAATTCTAGAAATAACTAGCTTTTGAAATTGAACATTTTAGGGAAGCGTAGTGTTTTAGATGCCAAACAAAAGCCAAAAGTTGAGGAGGATGATCCCTACTTAAGAAAAGGTTGAGGGAACATGTCCCTACCTGTCCTGAAAAGTTTAGTGAAGTAAACGTTGAGAGGGATATCCCCCCCTCTCTCCCCATACAATTTCATGCTTGTGTTGTCAAGGAAATTCTAGACATTCTTCAAGAAATGTGGTGGAGAAATCTTGTAGGAACAGCACATCAGTTTCCATGTCATCATCCAATCATGGAATGAGGAAGTTTTCCAACATGTCCTGATGTATGAGCCCTGTGCCAGTTGATTCTGCAAAAAAAAAAAAAAAAGGCCCACACACTTTTTTTTTATTATTATTGTTGTTGCTCATTGCTACAAATACCACAACCTCTTCACATGCATGGCCTCCAAAACCTTCCTCAACAAATGACTTGTGCATGTACACAGTTTTTCTGGAGGGTGATTCCTTGCAAAATTTTGTGTGAAATCTAAGCTGAACTCCAGTAACAGACTTTGTTTCGTTAAACCACAACATGTGATGTGCCTTCTCTATCCCACTGAAATCAGCTATTTTGCTTGCTTTGCCAATGTGCTGCCATCTCATGGCCTATGCAGAAACTTGAGGATATAATATACACATTAATGTGGTTTTCATAGCTGTAGCTCAGCTAGATGAGGTGTAAAAACTATGTTAAATTTGTCACAAAAGTTTACTTACCCTGTATACTTATAAATTGTGAATAAACATGATCAAACATCTGGTAAATAAGCAAACACCAATGCTACAGTGTCAGCACTAAGAATAGACTACAAACTAGCAAAATATATCATCTTATAAGTCAATAATGCAATAAAAAGGAAACAGCATAGGCCATTTTTGACTCAACTAATAACTGTATAAACTACACTAAAATTGTCAAGAATCTTAAAAAAGAAACATATTTGACAGGAACAACTTTTTATAGGATTCCAATATCAACAACAATAAAATTATGTCCACTGAATAACAGTTTTTGCTGATATTTGTTTAGCATTCATGTGATACCAAATTTGTACCTTAAATCATAATGAAGAGAATTTCTATCATACAATGAAGAAACCAATATTAAACAAAGAATAATTATCGTATTTCCTGGCAGGGTCATTCCATGTCAGATCACCCAGGGCATGTCACCCACCCATCTCAGATTTTTGTAAAAATTGGTACAAAGTATTGTACTGGTGAGATATGAAACCTGTTAAAATTTTAGATCAGTTGGTACAGTAGATCTTGAGTAACACCACTTTAAAAATTGGGTAGCTCTGCCTTTAAAGTTTTTGCGCTATGAGTTTTTCACAAAAAAAAGTTATGCGGCTGCAACAGTTAGTTGTGAAGTTATGAATTTTTTTCTCCTACAGCTGTACTGTAGGACAAAAAAAAATCGTAACTTCACAACTAACTGTTTTAGCCACATAATTTGTTTCCTGAAATGATTTGCATGATCCATACATTTGGGAACAACTTGTTTCTGCACATTTTTGGAATTAAAAGAGCACTTTTTTTTTTTAATTTAATGATAAAAACACATGGAAAAATGAGGACATGTTTTTATTAAACAAAACAATTTTTTTCAAAATGAGCCCCCACTTCAAATTTGCTAAAAACATTTTCATGTGTGTATTATAATGTAACCTTTCAGCAGGAGAGAAAAATACTTTGGGCGATTCGCAATTTTGACAAGAAAAAAAAATTAATCAAAAATGGCTTGTTTTATATATGGAACATTCCGACATACCGAATATTTTAATTAATAAGTGGTTGCTTAACCATTTTATACACCTTTCCCCCCAATAGTTTAACCTTATAGTTTAACTTTATGATTAAAAGCAACTGCAAAGATTAGGCATCTCTAAATTTCTTACTAATTTTAATAAAAATAAAAACTAATGGAACAAACCATTTTATGAATTATTTTGACATTGAATGATACATTTATGTATGATTTAGAAATGAACTTTTCCTTGGTTACATAAGAGATAAATGAAGTCTTTTCTCTGTCAGTTTGAATTCAAACTAAACACAATTACTAATTTTCATATGAAAAAAAACTTTGACTGAACCAGGTGTTCAGCCTGTTTGGATACGCTGTATGTTCTTCCTGTTGCAGGGTTTACCTCAACCAAACATAATAGATGTGTCAGAGGTACTTCACAATCATTATTAGGCCAATAAAAAGATGGAGAAGGTCCACGTGGGTGCATGAATCGAACAGTACATCACCTTCATCATAGTTAATCTTTTCAACAAATCCCACATGCCAACAGGAATTATATACACATGCTACGCAGCAGTTAGCATGTAATTATAACTCCTCTTGAAAATTGGTTACACTGATTTCGGAAATAATACTGTAATATTTATCAGAACTTAAACCTTTTAGCACCAATTCTGAAATTGGGAAGTGGTGTAAAGTGATGCATTGTGTATGCACCAGGAAGAGCTTTTGCTTCCTCAAAACGGGGACTAAGCTGATTATGCACTTTGCTCATCTCTTCTGCACACACAAAGGAAAATGTAATTTATTTTATATTACCTTTGCAGAAGTTACACATTGTTGCAGCAGATGTTATTTGTTGAGCTAAAAGTCACTGCAAACTGGCTTTTGTTGTTAGCCCTTTTACAATTGGCACCAATACCATCACATGGTGACTTGCCATGGCTTGTTGTAAAAAATGGCCACTTCCTTACCAATCTAAAAAAACCCTGTTAATGATAGTGCAAGTTCAGAAAACTCTTGCAGTTTTTATATTGTGCAGAACAACCATCAGTGAAATACTCAATATTTCTCACTGGTCTGTGGTAATGCACAACCTTTTTCCTAAATTGAAGGAAGTAGAAACATCCACAATGACTAGAAATTTTAGTAGGAGGCAAAAACGAAGATAGCAAGTGAGGAAAGAACTTTATTTTGAAGTCCTATAAAAAGGAATGATTGGGGGGGGGGGGAAGACAACATTAATTAGTATTTATGGCAAGCATTTCATTACTGATACAAAAAATTTAGGTTGGACTTTATTTTTTTATCATTTTCTTAAAAGTATTTACGTTCACTGGATGAAAAACTAACTAAAGAAAATTCCTGTACCTTATTACAACTTTACATTCAACAGGTTAAATTACGTTTATTTGATTGCACATTTAATATGAAAATAGAATATTTCTCCTTGTTGAGTTTATGTACTATGTACTTACGAAAAAAATCTGAAGATCCAAAATAAATTATTTTATTTGCTGATGATCTGAAACGCATGTGTACGGGCGAGTGTGTGTGTTCTCCCAGACTTAAGTTCTCCATAGCTGAAAACTACTAGCCATAGTTATTACACACAAATTCTCAACCTGGGTTCCAATCCCCAGTCAACTTAACAGTCCATCAAAAATGCTGATTTATGCTTGCAAGTATTGCAGATTTCAAAGCCATTTTAAGCAAGGTTAAAAAAATATTTTCTATAATTTCTTTACATTTGCTGTAAGCCTAAAACGTATTCTTTAAGGTAGTGAAAACCAAAACTTTCGATCTACAATAAGGAGAAAGCAATTACCTTTTTCAAAACTATTTTGAGGCCCTATTTTGGCATGCCGCAGAAAAGAAAAATGAACGTGTATCCAAGATGGTGGCACATAAATATACAATAAAAATTGTTTTGAGCTACTCTTCAATAGGGTTAAACTATGGGAGGTGGGGCATTGTATGAAATGGTCAAGCAACCACTTAATTAAAAAATTTGGTAATATCATGTCGGAATGTTTCAACATAAAACACGCCATTTTTTATTTATTTATTTTTTCCTCGCCAAAATTGTTAATTGCCCAAAGTATTTTTTTCTCCTGCTAAAAGATTATGTTATAATACACACATGAAAATATTTTTAGCAAATTTGAAGTAGGGGCTCATTTTGAAAAAAATTGTTTTGTTTAATAAAAATGTGTCCTCATTTTTCCATGTCTTTTGTCATTAAATTTTAAAAACAGTGTTCTTTTAATTCCAAAAATGTGCAGAAACAAGTTGTTCCTAAATGTATGGATCATGCAGATCATTTAAGAAAAAAATTATGTGGCTGCAACAGTTAGTTGTTAAGTTATGAATTTTTTTGTCCTACAGTGTAGTTGTGGAAACTCATAGCGTGAAAACTTTAAAGGCAGAGCTACCCAATTTGTAAAGTGGCATTACTCAAGATCTACTAGACCAACTGACCTATAATTTTAACAGGTTTCATATCTCACCAGTACAATACTTTGTACCAATTTTCATAAACATCTGAGATGGGTGGGTGACATCTCGTGAAAATGCTGGATGATTTGACATGGAATGACCCGGCATCAAGGACACACCCCATTTTTAAAATGCAAAATTTGGGGCAAAAAGAATAAGCATAAAAATAAGGTCTCAGCACGTTTTGTAGTATCTGCCATTTTCTTTAGTAGTGTTTGTTTTGTGGGCACAAAACTGATGCCACACAAGCAAGGGTGGTTTTTTAACGAGGCCACCAGGTTACCTTGACTAGACTTTATCCAACCATAGCTTCACTCCCTTTTCATCCATCATCCCCTTTGGGTGGATGTGAACAAAAATTCTAAGTGGAATTTTGTCTTTTGGTAAAGTTTTCCTCTGGAAAATCAGTAGCAGTGGCAGTTTCGTTCTATCAGCACAACACGATAGCATCACAGTATAATGGGTTTTTTCATGTCTAGATGCCTTTATACTTATAGTTTTGCGACACAAAGAAAAAAGCACATTAGCCTTCCCATGGCATTTCACGACGAAAGCAGTCTTCTTATCAATAAGGTTTACTGGCAAACATTTTACCATAGATAACCTTCCACTGGGATTAGTATAGGCCTACGATAAACGTTACCTTTGGTCTCCAGGACGCACAGTAAATTTTCAAGACTTATTTCAGGAAAAAAATAGCATCCACAATGCCAGGAAATACAGTAATTGAAATACCATATGTAGCCAACCACTCGATTTTTTTGTTTATTGCTTTAAAAAATTTATGAAGTTCTTTCAGCTGGACTTCCAAATAAGAATGTTTTCACGTAGTTCCTAATTTTGAGTGTATCGTTCCGTTTCATTTGCATAGAACCTGACCACATCCGACATGAAACAAAATAATTCATGATACGATAAGAAGTTTTTATTATTATTTATGTCGAAATAATTCTTATTGTAATGGAAATAATTATAGGCATTCATTTTATTATGGAAAATAATAATACATTTATTTCATATCACAGATTTTTATACATCATAATTCCACAAAGACTAATAATAGCTCAATGCACTTCTTCACGCTAGCTTCAGAAAAAAAAAAAACCACATAAAAACATAGCACTATTGTTCAATATATTTTCTTCACAAAATATATTTATAAATATAAGTAGTCATTAAGGTGTCTATAATAATAGCAAAATTCTGAAAAAAATCTGCATAAAATTTATTGTGAACTACTTTATTTCACTTTGGGTGTGATCAGGTTTAAACAAAGCGTAACGATACAGTCTAAATTGGGAACTATTTGTACTTGAAAGCGTTCTGATTCGGAAGTCCAGTCGTTCTTTCAAAGGTATGAGGGGAAATATGTTTCTTTATATTATTCATGTGAATTCATTAATACTGATAGTTGATCATTTTTTAATTAATTCAGTGGAATTTTAGAATCTGACTCAGGGGTGAAGCCATACAATCCATTGAGAATCAATTCTTCAAAAAATCCTTTGCTTTTGTTCATGGTCTCTTTTCCATGCTACAATATGTAGAAGGTTTAAAACATTTATATGTATCAATAAGGAACTCAAAATTAAAGTCTACTGGTGTCTTAATATTCAAGAATTGATTCATTGGATTGATAAAAATTTCAAATTTGGGCAGTCGGCCTCCTTTTGTTGTAATAAATGTGCTAGTTGTAGCGTTCACCCTAGTTTGTTTTTTACAGCCAGGCAGCAAGAAATTTTAGCTGGGTGGTACTTTTAGCGATCCTTTCTCCAATCGAAAAAAAAGATGTTTTGCTTGACATTATTATACTTATGAAACATCTTTAGTGGTGTGGTAGGCATTAATGTAACATAACATGAAAACAAAGTTAGAAAATTGTACAAAAATAATTTAAAAAAATGAGTATTTACTAACAATTCATATTCAACACAAATTTCATTTTATATATATATATATATATATATATATATATTGAAGGTTGACCATGGACCACCATGAGCAACTCAACAGGCTATAAGCAGTCGCTTGTCCCTGTAAGGGACAAGGTGCCGTAAGGCAAACACAACATCCATGCCTCATCGGGATTCGAACCTGGACCCTTCTCAGACAAATGGTCATAAGCCAGTGCTTAGACCACTGTGCCACCAGGGCAGTGGTACAGATTTCAGCCAGTTTTCATCAACACTGATGGCATGTGAGGATAAGTTTTCAATTCTTACTATTATGTGCATTGAGAAAACATTCATTAAAAGAAATATAGCTGGGTGGCAGACAAAATTAACTGGGCAGGCTGCCCAGTAGAAAGGCTCTGGGGAAAACACTATAGTTGGAACGTTTTCTTTTGGTGCTTTCAGTAAGCCAAATAACTAGGATGTGGCTGTTACTAACAACTACAGTCTTTAAACATTTTTGAAGATTTTTTTTCTGCAACTTCCTTCATGTTGTCCAGTTGTCCACTATTACCCAGATAATCACATCATGGCTTGCATTTTGTTGTTTTACTGCTAACACTACCATTTCACTCAATTTTCATTTTTGATTGCCAAGAAGCATTTTTCTTCCAATATTTTTAGTCACTTTATACTGCCTATCTTCTAATACAGGAGGACAGCTACCTTTATTTATGAAATTGTTTATTTTACATTCTGTGGCTGTTTTACACTCTGGAAGCATGCTGTCAACCAAATTTTACAATTCTTCCATGATTCTAGGCTTGTTGAAAATATCATAATGCACATTATGTTTATTACTTTTTAAAAGTAATTTTCCCATTTTCTTGAAAATCTACTTCTTAGAGATGTTTAGAACCTTGTTATTTTTTATATTTTTTTATTTTAGAAGTTCATTATGGTTGCATTCTCAGATGGAAAAAAAACTTTTTGTTTACCTTGTTATTGTGTATTATTCACTTGAATTTCCCTTTTCAGTATTTCTAATTTCTCTGTTTCCCAATTTCTGTCATAAAACTTTAATCTCAATAAATTTTACTCTGCTTTAATAAGAATTCTTAATGCCACTCATTCAAATTTTAATCTATATATTAATTATATAAGGTTTTTTACTGTAAGACCAGTTGTGAGATAACGGCTGAACATAAATATATTGTTGAGGTATCAAAAGAAAGGTCTTACCATGTAGATGTGCCAGTCAAAAAGAAAAATGAGATTGGGGCAACGGTTTGGGCATTGTGGGGTGACAAAGTTTCCATGTAAAATCAATGGGAGAAGCATGTGGTTGACTCATGCGCTGTTGAAGGCAGAAGTATGGAGGGACTCAGATAGTCCAAAGTTTCTCTTCTCAGTGAACCGTTTTGCAAAACAATGGTAGCAGGAATTTGTTTGAAAGTTCTTATCGGAACAGCGGACACTCGAAGACCTGATTGCGTTTTACCATTGAACTGTGTAATGCATTTATACAACTTAGCATTCATTTGATCCAGTTTATTCATGTAGGTAAGACATTTCCCATTATGTAAAGATGTAAATAAACGTTTCATATGAGTTTATTCTTTAAAAAAAAAAAAAAAAAAAAACTTATCGTAAATTCTGATGGGTTTTGTCTAATGGGGGAAAAAAAAAACTATTCGTCGATTCCAACAGGTTTCATCTACCAGGTTCAAATTGCAGTAAGGCATGGATGTTGTGTCTTACAGCACTGGCTCTCTCCCTTCCCTGAAACCAGTGACCCTAAATTAGGGACGGGCAGCTGCTTATAGCCCAAGCGTTGGCTTATGATCATTCGTCCGAGATGGTCCGGGTTCAAATCCCGGTGAGACATGAATGTTGTGTTTGTCTTACACCACTGGCTCTCTCCCTTCCCTGGAACTACTGACCCTAAATTAGGGATGAGCAACTGCTTATAGCCCATTTTCTTCAGTCACAAAAAAATTATGAACCTGGACTATTGTCTTTACTAAAGTCGTTGAATGAATTTGTCAGTCAAATAAAGTTTGCATTTGTTGTTTCATATGAGTTTATTATTTAAGAAAAAAAATTACTGTCTATTCCGGCGGGTTTTGTCTAGTTGATTTAATACTTTGATTAGTTTATTTGATACATTTCCTATTTTACTCATCTGCTCCTTTAAATAAAATGAAGAACAGTTAGTCCTAAAAGACCTAGGAATGATATCTAACTTTTGGAAGTATGACAAAATCCTTATCTTTATTTGCTTTTCAGAAAACCCCATCTTCAAATTATTCTTCAATCTCTCTCCAATGAAGCCTTTCATATTTGAAACAAGTTACTTATATGGTTAACTCAGCTGGAAATGTAGTAAATTTTTTATCTCAAAAATAACGAAGTCTCTCAACATTACAGAGTTATGTGTTATTTTAATAACAGACATTCAAGCCTCTAATTCTTCATCAGAGAATGTCTGTAGTGTTAAACAAAATATATTTAAGATATAGTTTTAAAATGTTATCTTTTATATTTTTGAAAGAACTTTAGCAATTTTTTGAAGAAAAAAATAAAATCTATTCCTGACCAATGTTTAACTTTCAAGCAAATAAAAGAAATTCAAGGAAAAACATCATCCTCAAATTTCTATTAGTTTTACAATCCATTTATGGTGCATGAATGCATAACAACTTCAAATAATTAATCTAAAAAATAATAATAAATGCATCTGTGGTAAGTCTGTTGAAGTCAACAACCAGAAACACTCTTTACTATCTAAGTTATGTTCATCAATCTTCAACAAATCAGATGTACAAATCCTTGTTTTCTATGCTTAATGATTAATTTACAATCATAATGGAGTAAAACCAAAATAATAAGTACTTAGTTTACAGGAAAATTAAATGTGACAAAGCATTCAATTGCAGCAGTCACAGATTTAAAAAAAATGGTTAAAATCTGTTGCTTTAAGATATATAAACAGGGCTTGATAAATATCTGAAAGCCGCCCCGGTGGCCTCTGATCATTCGTCCGTAAGGGGTCCGGGTTCGAATCCCGGTGAGGCATGGATGTTGTGTTTGTCCTACGGCACTGGCTCTCTCCCTTCCCTGGAACCAGTGACCCTAAATTAGGGACGGGCGACTGCTTATAGCCCATTGAGTTGCTCACGGTGGTCGTTAAACCTCCAATCAAAAAAAAAAAAAAAAAAAAAAATCTGAAAAGTTATATGCCCAGCAATGATTTACCTGCCCAGGTACTAAAAGCTGGATGCCCTGGAAAATTTATCTTTTAGGATAACAAATCAGAACCCTCATTTTAAGTAAAAAAATATGAACTAATTTTGCCTTTCCATTTTAAGGGTCTGTATTCAAAATGTTCAATGCACAAAAGCATTCATCTGTAGTTTTAAGATGATGATGCTGAAACTGGTATGATGATGAAATTAGTATTTGAGAAATTTTGTGATTCTGCCATGTTCCTAATCATTGAAGTTTTCACCCTTTGCCCCTAAACACCTAAACACCTGAGGCTGGTTCCACCAGAGGAGTGCTTCCCATAGCTGACTAACAACATTTAGTTCCAATTTCTGGACCTCAAACAAAATATGATTAAAGAAGTGATATTCATCTGTCCTTGGCACTTCATAAAAATAATAAAACTACCAGCAATTAGTAGTGAATTGAAACACAATATGCAATAACTGGTTTGTTTGTTTTTTGTTTTTGTTTTTTTCTTGAAGCTGGAAATTTTATTCCAAACTCCTTTATTTTTAAATCTAGATTGCCTGGTCTGGACAATTAGTTTTTCCCCTACCTGCCCAGGCCAATAATTATCTACATGCCTGGGCATGGTTTTTTTCAAGCCTTGAAATGTAAATAAATTTGCATTTTTCAATGTTTAGAGCACTTCACATTGTAAATATATACAATATGATTGTTATTGATGTATCCAAAATATTATATTTTTTTAACACACATTTCCTTTTATGTTTAACTTTCTATTACCACATGAAACAATAACTTTTACAACGGTAAAGAAGGTGGATAACATTCATGACCACCAAATTTCTTTTTGACAAGTTTTGATTTGAGATTTAATGACCATCATGACCAACTGCCTAATTCAGAGCCACTGATTTTGGAATTTTTTTTTTTTTTTTTTTTAGCCTTAATGACCACCAGTTGTCTATTCCAAATTTGGGGCCACTGGCTTCAGGTAAGGGTGAGAGCCAGTGCCATCAAACAAATACACCACCCATGCATCACACTTGGACAAATGATCAGAGTGTAGCACCTCAGACCATTCAGCCCTTCAAAATGTTAAATGAGATAATTCCTAATAAGATACATGAATGGCCACCCCAAATATATTCTACCATTTTTCTTCTTTTAATTGCGAATGACTTGTAATGAAGAAAATGCTGATTTCTGCACCAGCACTTTCAACTTTCTGAAATTCCACAATTTTTCCATTACTTTTTTTTGCACAAGAAAATTTTACTACCAAAGGGCCCCCTACTGCCTGGAATGAAATTTTGGTTTCACTGATGAAGATACAGGATAGGAATCTTGTCTTAATCTAAACTACACAAATAAGAGTAAACAACTGAATTAAAATGTTCAAAGGCTATTTTCAGTGGACTGAATCAAAAACACCAAAAATAATAAAGCATAATATACATTTTTGATTGTTATGCTATAGCTACATCATTAGTTCCATAGCATTTAAGATGCATTTTCTATGTCATTTGTACTGGTAAAACATCTCCGATTTTTCCTTTAAAATGCCAGAAAATCAGACTTAATGATATTTAGCTTTATCAAATAATTTTCATTACAGGATAACCTGTTGTATCACTTCTTTGCAAATGATAAAACATACTGTTTAAAAAAAACTGTTCCTGATAAAAAAAAATATCGTTGTTTAAAACTTATTAATTTTAAAATGTTAATAAAATAATGTGCACTGTTAGAGAATAGTTCATTGCAACCAGCACCAATGTTCTTCTACGAAAGTCAGAATGCAATCAAATTTACAGAAGTTCTAACAAGGAGCTGGTACTTTATAATAGGTTTTTTTTTTTTCTTGCGGATAATCGTTCGCTGTTTGCCAGATTATTTTCATTTTAATTATAAAACAATATCAGGTCAGCAATATTATGTCAATGCGGAGTACAAATGTACATCGATAACCGACTTTTCTGTTGTTGTTTTTTAAAGATAACATCGAAATCACAATAGTTAAATTTCTTTCATTTTAAATTTAAGCCGCATCTAAGAAATATACCTTTCCTTTGAATTTTCCTAAGTTAACGTTTTCCCCATGGATGTCAACAGCATTTATATTGTAAAGTTTATCTCCATCAGTAGCAGACTCGCAACAAATCCGACTGATTTTCGATAAGGTAAACACAAGAGTGTACAAGAAAAAAACGTCCAACTTTTTCTTTACACAATTTAAGGTCAAAGGCAGAGCCTCCATGATACAAATTAAAATAACCCCAGAGGAAGCATAAACATTTAACAACGCTTCAGGGCCGACATGTTTACACTAAATTGATTAATGAAAATTTAAATAGATCACATTGCAGCTGTAGATTGCACCTAGTAAGTATTGCACACGTGTACGCAACCTGATTGGCTATTTACATTAACTACGGGTGCATTCGGAAACCTAATTGCACAGCAAAATTTGCTATTTTTCATTCAACAGATGGCAGCAGCAGTACTAATGTAACAGCTCAAATCAATTTATTTCGAATTTGAGGGCACAATTATATTTCAAAACAAGGTTAATACAGGATTTTTTTTTTTTTAATTTCAGTGTTTAATGACCAATTGCTCTGTTCCTAATTTAGGGCACGGCTTAATCGCAGAATGCGATGTTTATGGCTACCGGTTCAAGGTAAGGGAGAGAGTCAGTGCCATAAGAAAAACACAAGATCCATGAATCACCGGGATTCGAACATGGACCATTTCGACAAATGGTCACTAGCCAGCGCTTAGACCACTAGGGTGGCAGAGGAAAGATTTGCAAGTGGCGTGTTAGAAACAATATCTACATATGCCTTCCACTGTCTTTCCACTCTAACAAGGGCGAAGAGCGGAGACGCCGCCCCGGTGGCGCAGGGGTCTAAGCGATGGCTTCTGATCATTCATCCAAAAGGGGCCCGGATTCGAATCCCGGTGAGGCATGGATGTTGTGTTTGTCTTACGGCACTGGCTCTCTCCCTTCCCTGAAACCAGTGACCCTAAATTAGGGACGGGCGACTGCTTATAGCCCATTGAGTTGCTCACGGTGGTCATTAAACCTCCAATCAAAAAACGGCTAAAGACATATCTACGCAACGCCATGTTACAAAAAAGGCTGAGCAATTTGCTGGGCCGCCCCGGTGGCGCAGTGGTCTAAGGCGCTGGCCTCTGATCATTCGTCCGTCTGGGGTCCGGGTTCGAATCCCGGTCAGGCATGGATGTTGTGTTTGTCTTACGGCACTGGCTCTCTCCCTTCCCTGGAACCAGCGACCCTAAATTAGGGACGGGCGACTGCTTATAGCCCATTGAGTTGCTCACGGTGGTCGTTAAACCTCCAATAAAAAAAAAAAAAAAAAAAAAAAAAATTTGCTGGTGCCGCCCCAGTGGCGCAGTGGTCTAAGCGATGGCCTCTGATCATTCGTCCGTAAGGGGTCCGGGTTCGAATCCCGGTCAGGCATGGATGTTGTTTTTGTCTTACGGCACTGGCTCTCTCCCTTTCCTGGAACCAGTGACCCTACATTAGGGACGGGCGACTGCTTATAGCCCATTGAGTTGCTCATGGTGTTCGTTAAACCTCCAATAAAAAAAAAAAAAAAAAAAAAAAAAAAAAAAAAAAAAATTTGCTGGTATGTCATGTACATAGGAAACGACTTTTTCCCTTAAATGTCAAAAAAATCATCAACCAGTTTGTAGAACTTAATGATGTGTGTAGGAAAACATTTGGAATTTGCTGAAGATTTCTGCAATACAACAAAACGGCAAGTTGTTTTTTTCGTATTGTACTGTTATTCTTTTCTATTATCGTTTAATAATTATTGTGAGTTTCTGACATTAATTCAATTCTTCATTTTCGCAAAGTGTTACACATGTCTTTATGAATTAAAAGATAATGGATCAAACCAATGTTGAATTGTTTGAAAAGTATGTGTAAATCTACAAGTAAATAGCCTGCCTGGTTTGGGAAAATTTTGAAACAAAATATCGATATTATTTTATTATGTATTGCTTGAAAGAAACATGGTACAACTGCAATTCCTCTTGGGAAATATGTCGAAAAAGTTCTGGCGTCTTTCGATTTCTGCCTTAGTTTTCTGGGTAATGTTCTTAAAATTCTGTGATGTCATATCTGTATTACAGATTCTCCTCTGACTATTGCGGAATTTTATCAATGGTAGTCTTGTTTGTGAATTCTAGATGTAAAATAAAATCCAGTAACCACAACCACACATACGAACGGAGTGACTTTACGACTGCAATGGGTTTTCTTCATTTGTACAGTGATTATTATTTTAAAACTCATTCAACAATCTGAAAATTGACCATCTTGATTTTCAGATTCCTAACAGCATTCCTTCGCTGGTAATCGGTTCCCAGACCTCCCAACATGCATATGGTGTTATTATACTGTTCGTCAGTGCACCACGTATATTCTCCCATTGATCCCTTCCTTTTCTGACGGAGTAGGTCAGTCGGATTCCTAATAAGCAAAGTCAGTTCTACAACTTTTTAATTTACATTTCTGCCTTATCTCTCATAGTTCAACAGTTGTGTTCGGTAAGTTCCACAATTCGCCAACAGAGGCGCCTATGTCGTGCTCGTTAGATCGCGCCTCAGCAACTCCTGCGTGTGTGGGGGAGAGGCCCCAAACTCTATCTCATACATTATATATATGTATACATATCTAATGTGTGTATGTGAGATCGGACCTCCCCAGATTTTGAAACATGGTTACGCCACTGATTGGATGATAATTTTAAGAACCTGTTTAACATGGTTATCGAAACATGTGATTGACCAATTTTTTTAAAGTTCTGGTAGTGCAGGGGAGGATTTGCATATACACTGCCTGACAGAGAAAATGCCACACCACAAAGACTTAAACGTAACACCATGCAAATTGCAAGGTGGTGCACCCGTACAAGTTATGCAAATGATTGCATTTGCAGGCCAATCGCACAAACGGCGCGCGGGACATATGCGAACAACCAGACCGTGAGGCCATCGGTCGAGACGTCGTCACGCCCGCGAGTAGTGAGAGATTCTGCTGTAACCGTGTCTCAAGAACGACCAAGGGATGCCAATGCCGTTAAGACGCCGTCGTATGCGATTTCGTTAAACGGGTGAGTTCACGAGACGTGCCATCGTAGGCCTTCGTACCACCAGATGGCACTTGCGTCGCATTGCGTGATGCCACAACCGTCGGTCGCATTTAGAGACAGTGGTCCCAGGAAGGATCTGTGCAACGTCGTATGAAACCCGGAGCACGGAGATAGAAATCCGAACGCATCGATCGTCTCATCCGACGTCATGCCGTAGTGGGCCCATATGCCTCAACAGGCGACATTTTGCGGAGTGTCCGGGTAGGCTTGAATGCTGCAATATCGACGCGGACACTTTCGCACCGATTGGTTGCGTCTGGTTTGCTGTCCAGCCGTCCGTTACGAAGGCTACCCATAACAGCGAGCCATCGTCGTCACCGCTTGGCGTGGGGTCGCTCCAGAGCTGCGTAGGGGTGGGGTGCCGAATGGAGAAGTGTGGTGTTCAGCGACGAATCGCGTTTCTGTCTCACCACGGATGATCGCTGTGTGAGATTCTGGAGGCGACATGGCCAGCGGGCGTATTCCTCCTGCATTGTAGAGCACCACACGGCCCGGAAATGTGGAATCTTGGTGTGGGGTGCAATCAGCGCCAACAGCCGCTCACCTCTGGTGCGCTTTATGGGCACATTGCCGGCACGGCATCGGATTCCGTGGCCAGCACGATCCTCCGACCTCTTGCCTATCGAGCATCTGTGGGGCATGGATGAACATTGATTGAGTACCTTCTCACCCCAGCAAAATGAAGATGAACTGTGGACTCGGATCAACACCATATGGTCCACGATACCCTAGGGCTCTCGATGCCACGCCGGATTTAACGTTGTATCTCCCAAAATGGGGGCCACATTCCCTTATTGATCATCCGGTATATTCGGCCACTGGAACCTAGTTTATATGTAACAATTTAATCATTTGTTCAGGACACTTGTTTTCGGAATCTCAAAGGAAAGTTTGTTGATTTCATTGGTAGCAAGTCTTATATATATATTTTTTTTTTGATTGGAGGTTTAACGACCACCGTGAGCAACTCAATGGGCTATAAGCAGTCGCCCGTCCCTAATTTAGGGTCACTGGTTCCAGGGAAGGAGAGAGCCAGTACCGTAGGACAAACACAACATCCATGCCTCACCGGGATTCGAATCCGGGCCCCTTTCAGATGAATGATCAGAAGCCATCGCTTAGACCCCTGCGTAACCGGGGCGGCAGTCTTATATTGCAATGTATCACACTGAGAACTTTGCAATGATGTGAAGGCCGCCCCGGTGGCGCAGTGGTCTAAGGCGCTGGCCTCTGATCATTCGTCGGAACGGGGTTCGGGTTCGAATCCCGGTGAGGCATCGATGTTGTGTTTGTCTTACGGCACTGGCTCTCTCCCTTCCCTGGAACCAGCGACCCTAAATTAGGGACGGGCGACTGCTTATAGCCCATTGAGTTGCTCACGGTGGTCGTTAAACCTCCAATAAAAAATGATGTGAAATTTGCGGGTCGTAAGGGGGAAAAACATTTTACAAAACGGAATCTTTCTTCATACAAGACTGTCGGTGAAAGGACGGGCATGCCGATGCGGTGCCCAGTCAGCAGACTAAGCCCACACGATTCTAGACTACACTTCTCTTTTAGGGAAAAGGAAAGTTCTCGCTCCTGAACTGGAAAAGACTAGGGATCTCTCGATCCTGCTCGGTCATCCCAAAGCAAGACAGGAACTCATCGAGTTGGTCAAAGACTTCGCCGCGAGTAGGAAGAACTATTGAAGACGGATGTGGAGGACGATGACTCCGGCCCCAGACTCATCACCATAACCAGCTGCCCAAGTGCTATGGACTTTGTAAGATAGTGTAAATACCATTTTCATATTTTCATCTCCGTAAGAGGGCTCATGAAAGTAAAGGATTAATTTCCCAATGCACGAGACCCCAGTGTAAATAATGTGAATGTAACCATTTAGCCTAGACACCAATAAAGACTAGCGTCTCGAGGTAGAGACATCCACATGTATCGAGTTATCGCATTGGCAGCAATACAACTGGGACCAACCAATTGGCGAACGGCATCGTAACGGCTTTAACAGTTTGGCGGTAATAATGGTGGATAATGGCTACTGCTACGCTGCGAAGAGGTAAGTTTGAGAGAATAAGTAAGTAGTTTTCTTTAAAACTTCTATCTAGTTAATAATTATATTTGGATGGATACTGCGAACAGGTTAAGTTGTTCGATTTGTACTGTTTCATTCGAGTAGAAATACAATTTGAGCCAGATATACGTCGTCGAAGTCGTGACACAGGTTGTTTACATCTTAGTTAACATTAGTTTCTTCGTTGGCGGTTGTCGATAGTCCTGTACAATTGATATTTTAAGGTGAAATTGGATTTATTTGATGTGCTTTTATGTTTTGCAGCTATTATCCACCATTATTACCGTTAACTAAGATGTAAACAACCTGTGTCACGACTTCGACGACGTATATCTGGCTCAAATTGTATTTCTACCCGAATGAAACAGTACAAATCGAACAACTTAACCTGTTCGCAGTATCCATCCAAATATAATTATTAACTAGATAGAAGTTTTAAAGAAAACTACTTACTTATTCTCTCAAACTTACCTCTTCGCAGCGTAGCAGTAGCCATTATCCACCATTATTACCGCCAAACTGCTAAAGCCGTTACGATGCCGTTCGCCAATTGGTGGGTCCCAGTTGTATTGCTGCCAATGAGATAACTCGATACATGTGGATGTCTCTACCTCGAGACGCTAGTCCAATAAAGGACTTTAGTCCCAATTTTGCAGTGCGCTGGGGAGTGAATCTTCCAGTCAGACGCAAAATTAAGAACCCCGGCCCATTAGCACGTCGCACACGCGGGCGCCAAGTGGGGGTTCAATGGGTGCGAAGCACCCGGGTGACAGTTACCGGGAGCGACAGGACGCCTCAATCAAATTTTATGGTTGACAAATGAATGCCAGTGATGTGGCAGAAGTTAAAAACGCATTTTTACTGTGAGAAACCGTAATGCTACGTGGCACGTTTATTTTTCTAGTAAAAATATTCATTGTGTAATTCAATAGAAAACGACTTGAAATCAGAGAATAATTTTTATTGTTTCGTTCAGTAACGCATACCGCGGGCAAAGGACTAACCATTTTTTTCTAATATTTTTAAGATGTTAACGATTCCAGTATCATAATATTCGTGGCCAGCGCTATTACAATGTGGCCAATATGAAGGAGAAACACAATGGACTTCAAAAAACATAATTTTTCGATCTAAAACCTGGATGCATTTTATTTATTTTGAGCGGCACATACATTGAATCTGGTCGCAAAAAAGGATGAAAAAATTTCTGTAGATATTTTCAGCATTATTCAAGAAATATATGCTTTCTTTTCAGAATTACCTTACCTTTGGCAAATTTTAAATGAAGAGCTTCCAGCGCTGACCGTAAAACCGTGCCCTGAAACAAGGAGGGAAATCGGTGCAATAAAGGTATCGCGGTTTATAGAGGGGGGGGGGATTAATATGAAAACCATTTATTTCGAATTCTGTTTTTAGTTTTATACTACTTATTTTTATTTGTAAAAATATTTTTTTTAAATATGAAAACCATTTATTTCGAATTCAGTTTTTAGTTTATACAACTTTTTTGTATATGTACCCATATGAGAGACTTTTTTTGTTAGTTGGTTAGAATAGTTAATCAGACGCCTGTCATGTTCAATGTTATATATATTATGAAAACTCTTACTTTCCGGGAAATAGAAAATGATGTTGCTAAAGATATTTATTTCATAAAAAAATAAATAAAAATTGAAAACTATATTCTCGTACAAGGAGCGGAAAATCTGGGCTTGCACCCAGGCGGCAAATGCCCTTGGCGCTCCACCCCCCCCCTCCTCCCCTGGGGTTGGGAAGTGGTAGTCCTGTGGGTGCAGCAGACTCCAGCCGAACCCTTGCCCGATCCTGTCTGGATGAAAGATTTGCCAGCTCCTGGCAGGATTGCTTGCGCAACGCCTCCTCTATCAAAAATTTTGAGAGGGTTCTATATATCCCTGCAGAGTTGAGTCGGCATTTCGACGGAGCAGGTCCAGTCATCAGCCTAGCTTATACAAGTCTGTGCATGTTTGGATCAGTAGCTCACACATAATTTCCTCAACGGGGCGATTAAACAAGAATTTCGAAAAGACAAAAAAAAAAAAAAAAAAAAAAAAAAAAAAAGTCGTGTTTATTTCTAGCAGGCTTCCCATCTAAAGGTGTTTTTTTGTTTTTTTTTTGTTTCGGGATTTAATGCCACCGATGAGCAACTCTCACAAGGAACACCTCCGGGGTCGAACAAACAAAACTGCACCAAACTTCCGTTATAAGTCATTTACGTACCTCTGAATTCAATGGGGATATTCGTTTTTCTGTAAAACACCGCAGTTGACCAGTAGAGGTCTCTGAAGATAGGTGCCACGTCGAAGCGTAAAGAGCGAATCTGCACGAAAATAATTATCACGTACATAGGACTGTTGACGTCCGTAACTTCATAACGAAGGGTCAGGGTGTGCAAGTGTCAAAAGATTGTTTTCAGCCGCCGCAGGGGAATTGAATCCACGGATCTCTCGATATCTTGCCGAGCGCGTTAGCCTTACACCAGGGTGCTATGTGTATTTTTAAATCAGCTTCTCGGCTAGATATCGAGAGATCCGTGGATTCAATTCCCCGGCGGCGGCTGAAAACAATTTTTCGGTTGCTATGTGTCTCTGGAGCGTGGAAAGAGCAATGTATTTATTTATTTACTGACGCCACGTATTTGGAGGATTTTCACGGTCAAAAGATTAATTCATGTGAGGGTTGTCTATAAAATGATCAAAGCAATAACCATTGCCGCAAAATGCACAACAATTAATAAATGCAACATCGGTACACCCACAGAATGCACACGCACGAAGAACATTAGTGTTGAAAGGCACGTCGATGACACTTTTGAAATTCTGCACAGGCTCACCACAATGGTAGCCAGCTTTCTGCCATGCGTAACGAAGCATCGGCCTATAGATCTCCACAGACAGTTGATTGTAGCTCACAGAATGCATCTTCAGAAGAAATAATCTGTCATGTAATTTTGGCTGCGGCATGTTGGATCGTGGTTTTATGTAGTCTGTAATCCTCTTTGCGTAAATTTTATACTGTCTGAAAAAATGAACATCGAGAGGTTAAACATATTTCTCAGTTTTTGGTGGAATGATTTTAAATGAATTTGTTTCCTACCGGAGGCCTCCTGAAATATTCGTTCATCCTTGTGTCCAGACCAGGAATCACAAAGTACGAGTGACTTGTCAGACAGATGTACATGTATATTCAAAACTGACGCAAAAAAGGTCGAACCATTTTGTCGTCTCACTACGTACACAGACAAACAAGGCATGTGATACAAGCACCTGCACACTCTCGATTGGCGTAGCAGCCGGCGAGCGACGGGTGACTCAACGTAGCCTTTTAGTAAGCAACTGCGGAGTTTTACAGAAAAACGAATATCACCATTGAAATCGGAGGTACGTAAATGACTTATAACGGAAGTTTGGTGCGGTTTTGTTTGTTCGAACCTGAGGATATTCCTTGTCAGTGCTATAAGCAGTAACTCGTCCCTAATTTGGAGCCATTTGTTTCACGGAAGGAAGGAAGCCAGCGCCATATGACAAGCACACCAACCATGTCTCATCCGGGAATTTGGAAATCGAGCCCGGGTCAGAAGAAGCCAGCGCCTGAAACCATTTGGCTACCAGGAGAGGAATCTGAAGATTGGAAAAGGGAAGGGTTGTGTATTTCAGTGTATGCCTACCGTCCCTTAAAGTGGACAGCTTCATTATTTGCGTTCGTTGATCTCCGTTGGATAAAGAGTAGGCAGGGGCTGCCTACTCTAAGGAAATGGATTCTAATTACATTTGTCCCAGATGGGGCGGGTTCGTATCCCGGTGAGGCATAGGTGGTGTCTTTGCCCAATGGCGCTTGCTCTTTCCCTCCCTGGAGCAAGTTGTTAAAAATTAGGGAGGGCCCTGACCAGAGGTGTCCCTTCAAGGACGGGTGGTGATTTGTTACAGTAAAACCTTCATATCACTGTAAAATATAGGTTTCGAACACTAATATGCCCAAATGGCGTTGCTTTGTCTTTTAAAATAGTCCCTGGCTCGAAACCCGAAGTCCCCGTTCTAGTTCTGCACTGTGTAACATGACAAAAATATCTGGGTGTGAACGAGTGCGCGGAGTCTTTAATTTGCCAGGGGCGCAGAATCCCATAAATACGATTCTGACAGACCGTACAGAAAACACTTCAGCATGCAAAAAGGAAATATCTTGACTCTTTGGAGGTGTGTGTGTGTGTGTGTGTGTGTGTGATGGCCCTTATTTAAGATGAAATTTTGCAAAGGTTCAATGCCGTAAGCAAAAATTGCGATACCCTTACTAAGCTGTAAAATATAGGTTTCGAACACTGTAAAATATAGGTTTCGAACACTAATATGCCCAAATGGCGTTGCTTTGTCTTTTTAAAATAGTCCCTGGCTCGAAACCCGAAGTCCCCGTTCTAGTTCTGCACTGTGTAACATGACAAAAATATCTGGGTGTGAACGAGTGCGCGGAGTCTTTAATTTGCCAGGGGCGCAGAATCCCATAAATACGATTCTGACAGACCGTACAGAAAACACTTCAGCATGCAAAAAGGAAATATCTTGACTCTTTGGAGGTGTGTGTGTGTGTGTGTGTGTGTGATGGCCCTTATTTAAGATGAAATTTTGCAAAGGTTCAATGCCGTAAGCAAAAAATTGCGATACCCTTACTAAGCTGTAGCAAAGTTTCATTGCATACGGTGACAAATTACACATATAACTTGTTCACAGTTTATGAAGGAAACACTTTGAAGAGGTGTGAGAAAAATGAATAAGAAGAATTTTAGAGTAAGGAGGAAGTGCAAACGTAGGATTCACTTTGACGAAATAACTGGAAGTATTTTCTACTCAGAATAAACTTAGCATAAGCGCTTTCAACGTCCTGATTAACAGGTTTAGTACAGATTAAGACGCCTTAGCCTTACTTACCGGGAGTTAAATAATAGGTTCAGTTTCCTCACAAAGCTCACCTATTTGAATTCCAAAGTTATTGTACAGAAAGTTAACAGCTCAAAGACTGCCCTGAAGATCTAGATGCTTAATTTCACAGTGAGTGCCTTCATCTCTGTAATCATCTGACATCCTTGAATCTTGGTGGGGCTTCAGAAATAAAAATATAAAGTCTTCACCTGTAACATAGCTAATGGAATCAGATTTACTGGAAGCTATACAACCAGTGTAGCGTTGTGCATACTCCTTTGTATCCCTGACGCAGAGTGCTCTACCAAGAGTGCCTTTTCTGCTTTGTAGCGAGTGAAGAACAACATTCGAAAAAAGAGAGGTTTAGTGCGCTTGCCATTTTTGTAAATTGAGATCGCTGTGCTCTAGCGACAAGATCTCGATGCGGCAACAATGAGTTCGCCGACAGAAAAATTCGTCGCAAGTAATTCTGACGTGACTTGTGCAGCGTATATTGACGTTTGTAGATTTGCTATAATAAGATCAAATAAATTCATGTATGTATTTAGACTGTTCACTCTTTCCACGCTTTGATGGAGGTGCGCGTACTTTCATACGATCCGTTAGATTTTTGTTTCCATAATCTCTTATTACACCGTCGATATATTTCTTTGTAATTATACACTTTCCACATTTTGAATTAACAACAAGCAAGACCAAACAACACAGAATTATTCACCGGTTCCTTAATGAGACGAAACAATTTCCAGCATTCACTCTCCCTTGTGGTTTTCAACAAGGACGTATTTGTTGGCCTCGACGCCTTTCTCAACCTCCTTAATATTAAATCCATCCATATTAACAAATAAGGAGTTAATTTCGACATGACATGTCATGGGAACGCAATGTTAGCACATCAATCGAAAACCTTTGAATGCTCAATGTAAAAGATGCGATGTGAAAAGTAACTATTAGTCATACACAGTGAACTTCGCACGGAGAGAGTGAATCAGCTGAGAAGCAGGCGAATGGCGTTTCCCTGTACCTTGCCCTGGACAATCGCAATTGTAAAAGAACACAAAGGAAGTATCTTTTCACGAAATGGTGTCTGTGTACCTGACGTCAGTCGGTTGCTTTAAGAAAGAGACGACAATATTTTTGCATGGCAAATCAGTATTCATTCCGTGAGCATCAGTATCGACTACAAAATTCCACAACACGTATTTTTCTTCGGAATATATTTTTCTCTTTTCAGAAATAAAACGGAAATAAAACCGGGTCAAACTCGGGTCAGGAACACCTCGACCTGACCCATTGGACCCACAAGAAATTTTTGACCAGTTGATCCGTAACCCGTTTTCATCTCTGTGCTGTACTGAGGATGAAAGGATGTATTAGGTAGGTGGTTAGAATTCAGTGATCACTCAGTTTATAACGGTCTCCTGTCTTCCTGGAACGATCTCCACCAGTATATTTTCTAAAGTCCCGCCAATATGTTACGCAATTTGATGTAAAAAGTAGTGGCCAGTTTAACTTTGTTTGTTGGTCGATTTCTTCCTCGCACTATACTGTTCAATTCTTATCACAGGTTCTCTATGAGGTTCAAATCAGGACTCTATAGGTTAGCCAGTCCAACTTTTCGACCAGTGCTGAAACAGGCCGAGCCAGAGCCAGAGCCAGAGCCCGAAGTCGTGCCCGGACACGAAACGGACTCGGGCTGCATATTTGCTGAAGTTTTGGCTCGGGCGGACTCGGGCTCTGAGGGAGAGAGAATTTTATTCTTTTCTCTTTAAATACGATTTCGAATGACTTAGCATATTCTTACACTTTCAAGGTAGTAACGGGATTTCCTTGGCTACTTGTTCCGGGTGAGGAGTCGGAAGGACTTTTATTCTGGGTGTGGAAAGCAAATGCCACTGGACACGCATTAGTGGATTTCCGCGGCGTTTAGGAAGAGCTTCTTGAAGAATTATAGACACTAGATAGCACATAGCACCCTGACGAAATTTGCTCTCTGCCTTCACGCGGCAGCTTCCTGCTAATTCTGTTAAGCAATGTGCGCAGATTGCATAGCTGCCTGATTTTTCTGGATGTCCGGTCGCCCGAGTTTCTGGGGGAAACGAATTGGTCAAAGAAAATGTACGACTATACTACAGAAACAAATAGACATTCCTTCCCCACTTCCCAGTTGAAAAAATTATTGGTTAATCGCGGAGGGAACACGAATGGAAGAATGGAAGGGGATATTTTTCTTTTAATTAATGCGTAAATGGATTGGCCATATTTTTCGGGTTCGTTCGGGACCGGGCTCTGTCTGGCAACATAAAATTCGGGCTCGGACGTGTTCAGGCTGACATACTTCGGGCTCGGACAGACATACTTCGGGCTCGGTCTGACACACTTCGGGCTCGGGCTGTTATACTTCGGGCTCGGGCTGTTATACTTCGGGCTCGGGCTCTTAAAATTGAGCCCGAACTGAGCCCTGTTTTCAACACCCATGTCCCCAAACCAGTCTGTAACAACGCGAGCAGTGCGGCATAGTACGTTTTCCGGATGACATAGGTATTGTCTTTCCCAAAAGTAGTGCCACAACGTTGGTTGTGCGTATTTGTCCAGGTTGTCCAGGTAAAGATCAGCATTCATAATTTTGTTCAAAAATTGCTAATTTTTTAATTAATTGTTTGGTCATATTTTTCGGGTTCGTTCGGGACCGGGCCCTGTTTGGCAATATAAAATTCGGACTCGGACGTGCTCAGGTTGACATACTTCGGGCTCGGACGTGCTCAGGCTGACATACTTCGGGCTCGGACAGGCTCGGGCTGACATTCTTCGGGCTCGGACAGCCTCGGGCTGACATACTTCGGGCTCGGGCTGACACACTTCGGGCTCGGGCTGTTATTCTTCGGGCTCGGGCTGACACACTTCGGGCTCGGGCTGACACACCTCGGGCTCGGGCTGACACACTTCGGGCTCGGGCAGTTATACTTCTGGCTCGGGCTGTAATACTTCGGGCTCGAGCTGACACACTTCGGGCTCGGGCTGTTATACTTCGGGCTCGGACGGGCTCGGGCTGTTATACTTTGGGCTCGGACGGGCTCGGGCTGTTATACTTCGGGCTCGGACGGGCTCGGGCTCTTAAAATTGAGCCCGAACTGAGCCCTGTTTTCGACACCCATGTCCCCAAACCAGTCTGTTACAACGCGAGCAGTGCGGCATAGTACGTTTTCCGGATGACATAAGTATTGCATTTCCCAAAAGTACTGCCACAACGTTGGTTGTGCATATTTGTCCAGGTTGTCCAGGTATAGATCAGCATTCATGATTTTGTTCAAAAATTACTAATTCCTGACATTGGGCAGTACTTAGGGAGGTGGATTAATGAATGTTATTGTCTTGAAACAAATGAAAGAATATATGTGTCATAAAACTAAATATTTACTAAATATGGCGGCAGCAATAGTAAGTATAATATTTCGACTGTTTATTTTTCAAAAACAATAGTTTTATTATTATATATTATTCAGATTTAGGTGAACGTAAGAAACGACTCTGACACCGATGCAATGTGATGTAGCTACAAAGGTCCATCTACGCATGCGCGGCTAAGATATGACCTCAAGATAGAAGGAAAAGCTGAATCGCAAGTGTGTTAGTGTGGGGGATTGTATCTTTTGGTCTTGGATATCTACAGGTATATCCCCATCCTGCTATGCACCATTTTCAAGCTCTCGTCAATAGCAGTTAACTCCCCCACCCCTTGGGTATGTGTGTGTGAAGAGGAATCCACATTTCGCTACGACGCATACTTTACTGCTCTCAGGAAAGATGCATAGCACCAAAATGCATTTTTGTAATGGCTTTTATCACATTTAGCATCAGGTTCTCGTAAAATGATATATTGTTACGTTTATGTAAAACGTGATGATGTTCGGCGATAGTTTAGTAAAATATATTGTTGAGTAACGATGAAATTAACTATTGTGTTGCGTCGCTTCATGTTAGAGCATTCTAAAATCAGATTTCAACAATAATTTTGACTAATACTTCCGTTACCCATTTTCATCACATCGAAATTTTTAACTTGTGATTTACTTTATTACTGTCAGAAAAGATGCATAGCAGCAAAATGTCTGTATTATTTATATGTGGCTACTAGCTGAATTGCCCGGCGTTGCTCGGGAAAATTTGGAGATAATTCGCTATCTAAATTTTGTACAAATAAAATGAAAACGATTATTTTTTTACGGCATGAGCTGTACCTAATACTGTAATTCATTTCTTCATCGAATTTGAATTTTTTTCTCTGTGGGGTCTTTAAGCGCACAGTATTTTCAGTTTTTCTGTTTGATTTTTTTGTTTTTTTACATATATATAGCAGTGGCACCCGGTATTTCTCGGGTAAATATTACTATTCGCGGAATCACTAAGTTCAGCGAGTGAAAGTTTGTGAATGAAAAAGATATTCCCGTAATTTTCCAGTAAATTTAATTCATTTAGGCTATTGAGCCGGGATGACTGAAAATGTGAAAAAATAAGGAAAAAAATTTTGATTTAGTTAATTCACTTTTACGAAACAAAAAAAGATAAGAAGAAGAATGGAAATACTTACCTACAGTTCCGACGCTGAACTGTGTTGCAGTTCTTCACTGGAAAGCACTTGTCACAAAAAAAAAAAAAAATAGATTCCTGAACTTATCACAACAAAAAGTATTAAATTCGAATTCAAAATAAAAAAAGTAAAAAATGGAACTTTTTACGAAAATTTTGTATGGGGCCCTTTGACCCCGGGCTCCGACCCCTTCCAAAAATCGTCTACGGTCTAAGTTAAGAGTACCATGAGATAGTATAGCAATTCAAAAAAAAGTAAAAAATAGAATATTTTACGAAAATTGTGTATGGGGGCTCCTTGACCTCGGGCTCCGATTCCTTCCAAAAAACCGTCTACGGTCTAAGTTAAGAGTACCATGAGATAGTATACCAATTAAAAAAAAAAGTAAAAAATGGAATATTTTACGAAAATTTTGTATGGGGGCTCCTTGACCTCGGGCTCCGATTCCTTCCAAAAAACGTCTACGGTCTAAGTTAAGAGTACCATGAGATAGTATACCAATTGAAAAAAAGTAAAAACAAGAACTTTTTGCGAAAATTTTGTATGGGGGCCACTTGACCAGGCTCCGACCCCTTCCAAAAACCGTCTACGGTCTGAGTTAGAGTACCATGAGATAGTATACCAATTCAAAAAAAAATTTTAAAAATGAACTTTTTACGAAAATTTTGTATGGGAGCCTCTTGACCGGGCTCCGACCCCTTCCCCAAACCGTCTACGGTCTAAGTTAGAGTACCATGAGATAGTATACCAAGTTTGGTGGTTCTAAATTGAGAACTGAAGATTTTCATAGCGGACAAACAAACATTCAACTTTATATATTAGATAATATCTCCGTTGACTTGGAGTTTTCTCGAATGTTCAGTATTGCGAACTATTCAGAATTTGAGTATTTTTTGCAAAACAACGAGCTTAATACTCTAGAGATAGGTGATATCTGACTTTCGTTTTTTATTTTTCCCCCGGCGACTGGGAGTCTACAAATATTATGCACCGGTATCGTATATTCAAAACTTCAAAAGTTCATTGACTTCTTAAATTACTCCATTTTTTTACCTTATTTATTTGAAGTTTGTACCATTCTGCAGTGCATAAAAAGAAGAACAAGGAACGGAAAAAAAAACCCGAAAAAAACAGAATAAATGAAAAGCTGAAGTTGAGGCAGAGAAAGACTGAGGCGTCTTTTCTGTAGATGTAGTGTGGTGAAAAGAGAGCAAAAATGTGTTCTTGTGTCTGGTATGGAGCAATGATGCAGCAGACTCAGCTGTGCAGTAAATAAAAGCGAGCCCCCCACAAAGCTGTTTTTCTTAGTCTTGGGCCACGTGCAGGGGAGGCGTCGACGCGCGCGGAGCTGAACTGCGGAAACAACGGCACGGGCCTCGGCGTATCGCATGTCTTGACTGTACTAGACCCCCACAGAGGGCATTTGCTGTCACCATTGCATACTTCTTTTTTCTCTTCGTTTTTCTTTTTCTTTTACGTCACAGACAACGACGTATAATTATGGGGGAGGCTTCTGACATCTTGAGTTCACCGCACGAAAAGGGTGTTGATATGAATGTGTCATGGGGTCTTCAAAACATTGTAAAAGTTTTAGGTATTGAAGACCGACAAAAAGAAAATCCTTAAAAATTGAATTAAATAAATGATTTCTGCAAAATAGTTTCTTTCATTCGGCGTAACGAACTGACGCTCGCCAGTGATGGAACCAGGTCACACGGGTCAAGATTTTCTTTCAGGTCAAAACCTCCTGATCCGGTTTTAATCCTCCCTTTTATTTCGGAGGGGGGGGGAATGAATCTCTGTACAGGAAAATGGCAAATTTCTACATAATTTCTTGCATGATATTTTTACGGCAGCCGTCTTCTTACTTTTTTGTGGTCTGTGCACCAGAGGAACTATCCTGTTATTTATCCCATGGATGATGTAAACATGCATATTTAACAAAACCAATATAATCCGTATTTATTGGTGTCTAGTAGGAAAATAAAATCTTTCCCGGAAGCTTTCCCGGACAACGGACGGCTTCTTCAGGAGGTTAAAAAAGAAAAATAGCATCGAATGAGAATGTAATTAGAAATAAATACGTATTTAGTTATTAAATAAGCATATTTTATTTTATTTTATTTTATTTTCCTACTAGACACCAATAAATACGGATCATATTGGTTTTGTTATTGGTTTGGTGTTGACAACCCACAGTTTACTCAATTCATATTTACTGCCACATTTCTGCTTCTGGAAATGAGATTGGATTTCCCTCCGTCCAATGGTTGTAAGCATGACCAAAACTGTCATATGTCTATCTATCTATCTGTACTAGATCCCCAAAGAGGGCATTTGCTGTCACCATTACATATCTATCTATCTATCCATCTATAATCATTATGTCAACCGTTATCAATCCACTGCTGGATGAAGGTCTTCCCAAGTTTCTTCCACAACGGTTTGTCTTGCACCAGTCTCCTCTATTTCATTCTCGTATGCTTTCGAATTTTATCCACCCATATCCCTTGTGGTCTACTTCTTTGTCTTTACCTGTACTGAAGAATCTGTTCAATGGCTGACTGGCTAATACCACATTCTGCTTCGAGTTGTCGTGTGCTGCGTTTTAGACTCTTTGCAAAGGATGCCAAGATCATTGTTGAGGTTTCCTCGTCGGTAGCAGTTTTCGGCCGACCACTACGCGGCTTGTCGTCCACAGTCCCAGTGTTCTCGGAATTTGGATATCAGTTATGCTGTGTGAAATTTGTGGTCTTTCTGGGTGTCGGTTGTTGAAGTTTGCGGCTATGATACGGCAGCTGCGTTCCCCATACATTATTAAGATCACCTCAATCCTCTCCTCTTTCGTCATTGCCACCATGAGTTACCTGCAGCAAACAATGGTTGTTTCGGCTTTCTGTGTTGATAACTTGTGAACCACAACACATATGTTAAATCTGATAACGGCAATCGATTTATGAGAAAATTCTGGTCTTGTTTTATATGAAACATGACCCCCTTACCATTTGAAAAAATTGACTTTGACCTACACTGGTGTGCAAAAATTAAGGACGAAGAGGAGAAATTAGCATAACAGTGGAACGAGTAGGCAGAACGGACCGAAAGACCACTCAGGAGATAGACTAGGGTTCGGTACGGTAGGGCATGCGCATATATGTAGCATGACGTAGAGAGGGGGATGAGGGGGGTGTCGGAAGGGTATAAAGCACACGGGCGGTGTACGCTCAGCAATTCTTGGGCCGCGGGTAGCCTAGTGGGCAACGTTCGTGGCTGCCACGGAAAGGACCTCAGGTTCCGTCCCAGGCAGGTATGAACGCTCGATCCACTAAATACCCGCCGTGCGTCGGATGGGCACGTTCAGCCGTCGGACCCCGGGTACTGGCCCCACGGTAATAAATAAGGGCGTCTTCCTCCCCCTTTCTACTTCGCTTCCGTGTCACTTTCCCTATCAGACACTCTAGTCCAAAGCTCCTAGCTTCCTATTTCTAAGGGTTGTTTAAGACCTGGGGTCAGACACTCCCTTCCTAAAATCCTCTACACATGATCATCATGCTCAGCAATTCGGTAAAAGCTATTGCACGGTGTACAACGCTTTGAACGACGTCGAGTTGCTGCCACCGTGTGCTATGGCCAACAGGCAATCCAGTAGACGACATCTGGATGACTTTACCCAAGGTCGCGTCATTGGGAAGTTGAAAGAAGGTGGAAGTGTGACTAGTATGGCCGAGGAGTTCGGGATCGCTCACAGCATCGTTTCACGAGCTTGGAGAGCATTTCAAACGACAGGAACAGCTGTCCGAGAGTTTAGCAGTGGTCGTCCACGAGCAACCACGGCGGCGGACGACCGGTATATTGTCCTACAGGAGAGAAGAGACAGACGGCAGACAGCGCGATAAATCGCAAGGCACACGTAACAGACAACTGGACGTCCGTTATCGCGTTTTTCCGTGGCCAGGAGGAAGCACAAAGGTGGTCTATTTGCACGACAAGCAGTACGGTGTGCGCCATTAACGCCTGCTCATCGGAGACGGCGGTTTCTGTGGTGCCAGGAACACAAGAACTGAACACATCAGCAATGGGGTCGAGTTCTCTTTAGGGATGAGAGCCGATTTAGTCTGACGAGCGATTCTGGAGACTTATTCACATCTGGGGAGAGCAGGGAACACGCAATCACACCTCCAACATAATCGAAAGGGACCGGTTTGGAGGTGGCGGAGTTCTCGTTTGGGGCGATATCTTGCTTGGTAGCCATACTGACCTCCACATCTTCCAAGGAGGTTCAGTCACTGGTGTCCGCTATTGTACCGAGGTCCTCCTGCCTCGCGTGGGTCTGTTTAGAGGTGCTGTGGGTCCTGAGTTCTTCTTTATGGACGACAACGCTACACATCATCGTACAATGGCTGTCGCAGAGCTGTTGGAGAGTGAAGATATGTGAAGATATTCAACGCATGGATTAGCCCGCAAGGTCCCCGGACCTAAATCCAATGGAACACGTGTAGGACCTTCTCGGGAGACACTTGGCAGCACGTCACCAGCCGCCAGTAACGATTCCGCAGCTGCGATTGGCGGTACAAGAGGAATAGGCAGCGTGCCTCAACAGCTTCTTGACAACCTCGTTCTCAGAATGGACAGACGTTGTAAATCCTGCAACGCAGTCAGGGATGATTATATCCCCTACTAAAGACATGGTTTTTCTTGGCAGCCGCCTGTCACATGGACGTTTCTGTCTTCTGTCCAGTTCTGCTCGAAGCTACCTTTTCAATAAAGTGCATTTGTATTCTTTGGATTCCTTGTTTGGACGGATTTGCTCACTGGTCCCATATTCTTACATCTTGGGGATCTTATGGTATGATTTGAGTCGACGTGGAACACTTCTGCACGACGTTACATTCGAAAAACCGTCTCGTCCTTAATTTTTGCACGCCAAGGTAATATAGCGTATTTTAAGATGGCGGCCATGTTCCGGAAATAGCCTAAAAGATAGGCCCCCCCTCACCGATTTTTTGCTAGGGTATTCACATATTTCATTTTCTCTCCCGTTTCTGAAATACAAGGGTGTCCTGTGACTTTTTGACTCGCCCTGTATATTGGCTTTTGGTAAAAGATACTTCAAAGTAAAGCTGAGGAATTCATGTACATGCTAACTGCTGTTGACAACTTCGCTATGCATTAGTAAAAAAACCTAATGTAATAGTGTTATGCATTAGTAAAAGGACTGGCGGGTATACTGGGACAACGAGATAACCGCATTATAGAGATACCCGCGGTATATCCGAATCTGAGTGTGTATTTATCTGTGCATGTATTTTGTTTCAGGGACACGATCGAGCCCGCGTTATACCCGATTCTGCGGTATAAGCGAAAGCGTTATATCCGACTCCGCGGTATAAGCGAAAGCGTTATATCCGACTCCGCGGTATAACCGAAGGCGTCATATCCGACTCCGCAGTATAACCGAAAGCGTTATATTCGACTTCCACTGTAAGTATATATATTATACCTCTGTGTGCGTGTGTGTGTGTGTCACACCTTCAAATGGAGGGGCGTTGTGATTGGGCTTAAAGGAGTGTTAGGGAGTGTAAAATTCCGGCTACAATTGCTTTGTATGAATTCGAACTTGCGTTGCTCTTCCTGAATTAGAGGTTGTTGTATCATTTCCAACGATTCAAAACTGCGGAAACTGTTTAGCCAGATTTGGTGAACCCACTTTGGATTGCAGTGACTATTTTATCAGGCCCGTAGCCAGACAGAGAAACTACGAGGGGCAGTCGATGACTGAGATCGGGCAAAGGATATAAGTGATGTCGGGCAAAAGATATAAAAATAGGTCGGGCGCTGGATTGTAGCGTGATGGGCCGCGGGTGGCCTAGTGGGCAACGTTCGTGACTGCCGCGGAAAGGACCTCAGGTTCGATCCCAGGCAGGTACGAACGCTCGATCCACTAAAATTCCGCCATGCGTCGGATGGGCACGTTAAGCCGTCGGACACCGGGCACTGGCCCCCGGTAATAAATAAGGGCGTCTTCCTCCCTCTTTCTACTTCGCTTTCGTGTGACTTTCCTATCGGGCACTCTAGCCCAAATCTCCTAGCTTCTTATTTCTAAGGGTTGTTTAAGACCTGGGGTCAGACACTCTCTTCCTAAAATCCTCTACACATGATAATTTGATTGTAGCGTGAATCGCTAGGACGGGCAAAAGGAAACCCAGGTCGGGCACTACCTTGCCTGGACCTCCCCTTTTGCCGTAATTGTGTGGATTCCGTGTTCCCGCGTCTATGTCGCTCGGAACTTGGTATTGCTGCACAGACACAAAAATCGGTTTGCAAACAATCCAGCTGAACGTCTCAGACCACCGTTTGAACGCTGGCCAAGGACGGGAAGTGTTTGTTTGTTTAAACTCCAGTGTTCCTGAGTCACAGATGAAATTCTCCGGAGGTTGAGCGAGTGTGGGCAAGGACCGTCAACCCTTTTTAATGAGCAACTGAGGTCAAAATAAAACTGCCGCTTCCCTGTTTTGTTGATACATGCATCTTCCAGAAACGCCGAGCGCGACGTTTTGGAGTCCGTACAGCTGTAAAAATAAGACGAGTCAAACTCAGTCTCCTCTCTTCGTTTCCGCATTTTTCACGACTGCAGTTCAAGCGTTTCGTCTGAAGTCGTAATTAGTTTGTGGTTAGCACTACTGGACTTCTTCATTGCTGTCACATTATAATGTAGGACTGAAGTCGAAACGCACAACCACCATATTGTTTTTGCACGTTTCTCGCGTTAAGAAAAAGAGAGGGGGCTCAATTTTATTCGCATATGTTAAATACATTGCATGAATAAGAATGCACAGTGTGACTTTCATTTTTAATTCTTGCCTCTTGATTGGCTTATTTCTGTACACCAGGTATCGGAGGGAATGTTAATGAGCTGTTAGCAACGACAGCCAGTGGAGTACCTGAACAACTCCCCCACCGCAAAAAAAATCTTCGAGGCCATTTTATGAAAAACGATTAGATTTCAATTACTGAACATTTTAAATTACATATTATTAATTATCATTATTATTTATTTCGAAATTTTTTAATTCCATTTTATTATTTATCATTATTATTTATTTGGAAAAATTTTAATTCTATATTATTTTTTTTCGACCTCAGGAACTACAGACCTATCAGCCTCCTATCAGTGGTTTATAAAATCTTCACTAAAGTTCTTTCACACCGCTTGAAGGTGACACTGGACATGGCTCAACCGAGAGAACAAGCTAGATTCAGGAGTAGCTCGGTGTTGAAGATGCATACATTAATATTATTAATAACATCTATGAAAATGCAAGTGCAAAGATTCGGCTGTTTGAAAATACAGCACACATGAAAATTGGAAAGGGAGTGAGACAAGGTGACATCATATTTCCCAAGCTCGTTAATGCCACATTGGAAAATGTCTTTCAATCACTGAAAGGGATAAAGATTAATGGAGATTATCTAACTCCCCTTCGTTTTGCTGATGACGTAGTCATTTTTGCAACTACCCCATCAGAGCTGCAGAGTATGATCCAGGAACTTGCTGACAAGCGTAAAGAAGTAGGATTAAAAATGAACTTTCGGAAGACAAAAGTGATGTTCAATGCTTTTACAAGAAATGAAGATTTATCGATTGATGGAGAAAAGCTGGAGATCACAGATGCGTACGTTTATCTTGGACAGCAGATATCAAGTGAGGGTCACATTGATGAAGAAATTAATCGGCGTACAAAACTTGCCTGGAGAGCTTTTGGAAGAAACAGCATAATTTTCAAGAGCAATATGCCATTATGTCTTAAAAGAAAAGTGTTTGATCAATGCATCCTTCCAGTGCTTACGTATGGTGCAGAGACGTGGACCTTAACTAAAAGAGACATACAAAGGCTGCAGACAACTCAAAGGAGCATGGAGAGGTGCATTCTTGGTGTAAACAGGAGAGATAAGAAGAGGAACTCATGGATCCGAAAAATGACAAGAGTGGAATACATCATGATCAGAGTAAAATCCCTGAAATGGCAATGGGCTGGACATACTGCCAGAAGAACAGACCATCGATGGACAGTCGAAATTTTAGATTGAATTCCAGGAAAAGACCGAGTAGAAGACCACATGGGAGATGGGTGGATGAAATTCGAAAGTATGCGGGAGTGACATGGAGGAGACTGGCACAAGACAGACCGTTGTGGAGGAAACTTGGGGAGACCTTCGTCCAGCAGTGGATTGATGATGGTTGACAATGATGATGATGATGATGATATTATTTTTTCAATTATTTAAAATTTTAATTTCCATATTCTTAATAGGTTTTATGAGCGTTTTAATAATGCAAGTTCTTTAGAACTTATACAGACAATTTTCCTAAAACCAAAATAGTTGCACTTTATTTCGTGTAACACAAACGTTCGCCGTGTAGTTAAAATTATTGCCATAGTTTAATACAAATAGGAAATATTACAAAACACTTCCGAAGCATATCTTGAAAATTTTATTCTTTTACAGAACTAGCCATTTCTTTGAAATTCATCACGATCACACACACACACACACACACACACACACACACGCAACTGTCGTATGATAGCGTCTGATGATTTCCAATTTATAGAAAACACAGAACATAAGTTAGCAAATAAGTAACAACTAAGAATTGTGGCATAAAAATAAAGTAGAGCTACTTAAATTATTTTCTCTAGAATATAAAAACCTCATTTAACATAATTCCACAATGATTTGCACAGAGTAGAAAATTTTCTCTTGACTCTGTTATAAAAAAATCCCACGAATCTCTGTTTCTCCGTCCCCGCGAAGAACATTCAGAATGTTCATTACATTCTGAAGGATGCGTAGTTATGTACAAACAATTGTAATACATAACACCTTATCCTCATTGGTACAAAAATGTCATTCATTGAACTGATATTTCATTCCCATTGTCTTGCTAATATACATGTATATGGCCGCGAAAAGGGGCCTCAAGTCCTCTGGAAAAAAAATGGATGCTTTCCCGTCATCCAGTTTTTATAGTATAAAACCGCGATCATTTTTCTAAATATTTATCTTATTTATTGGAAAAAAATGCCAAAAATTGGGTTTCTTTTTAACATTTCCTTGAAATCAGCCGTCAAGAATTACTTGCTATTTTTTTAACCACTTTCATATGAAAAATTTTGTAAAATTTTTTACCTAGGCAAAAGGCCCTCGAAACCGCGAGCCAGTTCCCACCCAGCCCCCCTGCATTCCGGGGGATGCGGGGGCTATCAGTACGCCCCTGACGACAATAAGAAAGATCACACCGAATTTTCTGTTGCAATACGCACGTCTTTTGAGTTCTTTCCGACACAAAGAATATACACTGAAGAGCAATTGAATTAGAGACAGCTGGCGTTATGCAAATGTGGCGCTGTGGGCGGCCCTGTAAACGGAAACGACATGACGTATGCAGCGATCCTACAATATAAGGAGTGGTGCGACGGGAATCAGTAAGAGTCGGACGCAGTATGGGTAAGACGAAGGATCTAAGCGCATTTGATTGTGGGCAAATTGTCGGGGCCCGACGAATGGGTCACTCTATCTCGGAAGTCGTGCAGGCACTGGAATTTTTACGAGCCACTGCGTCACTGGTGTACCGTGAGTACATCGAATCCGGTAAAACCATCCCTGCAAGGCCCAACTGCCGTGGACAACAGCGTGTGGATGAGCGGGGTCATCGTCGGCAAGCTCGCATTGTAACAGCGAGCTTGCCGACGATGTTACAATGCGAGCGATCCTACAATATAAGGAGTGGTGCACAAAAACGTGTAAGTAGCCACACCATCCAGAACCATCTCCTCGCTATGGGGTACAGAAGCCATCGTCCCACTAGGGTACCGCTGCTGACCGCGCATCACAGGGTGCAAAATATTAGCATGGGGGCGGGAACATCGCCACTGGACCCTAGACATGTGGAAAAATGTTGCCTAGACTGATAAGTCGAGATTCATGTTGGTACATGCGGATGGCAGGATACGAGTACGGCGCAAACCCCATGAAGCGATGGATCCTTCTTGCCAGCAGGGTACTCTTTAAGCTGGTGGGGGTGGCATTCTCGTCTGGGGACTGTTTACGTGGACTGAAATGGGACACCTGGTACGTGTGACATCATCGCTCACAGGTCAACGTTACCGGGATATCCTGGACGACCATTTGCTCCCGTTTGTGAGTCTTCAACATCTCACTGGGGACCTCATCCTGCAACAAGACAATGCACCGTGCCATCACTCCCGAATTGTATCCGAATGATTGGATGAACACTCCACCGACGTGACCTCCCTTCCTTGGCCAGTTAGGTCACCTGACCTCAATCCCATCGAGCACATCTGGGATGCCATCTAGAGAGTTGTTCGAGGCTCTGACCCCCCTCCATCAAATCTTCGTGAACTGTGGGAGCTTGTTCAGGGGTCGTGGATCCGTATGGCTTCCCAACGCTTCCGGTGTCTTGTCGAGTCCATGCCGAGACGAATCGCCGCCGTCATCAGGGCGAAGGGTGGTGCTACACGTTACTAGACAGGTATCTCTAATTCAATTGCTCTTCAGTGTATATGTGTGTGTTAATCTTGTTCTTTTTTTTTTTTTTTTTCGACCACCGTGAGCAACTCAATGGACTATAAGCAGTCGCCCGTCCCTAATTTAGGGTCACTGGTTCCAGGGAAGGGAGAGCGCCAGTGCCGTAAGACACGTGAACTTATGCCTTCTGATGGCAAACTTGTAGGTTAAGAAAAATTTGAAATTATGTGTAAAACATTTCGCACTAGAAACGCTCTCTGACAAAGAAAGAACTTTGGAAATCGGATTGTTAGAAGTAAAGATGTTAGAGAAAAATATGAAATTAATACAAATAAATCGACGACCCGTGTCGGAAAAACCGCATTATTTTAAGCAGAAAGTTTTTTGAAAATATTAGTCGTGGTGAGCGGTATCATACCACAAAAGAATTTTTTCAATAGAGTCTTCAGAAGCGCAGATATTGCCGTAAATACATCAGAAACAGATATATACCCTTACGCCCACTAGTGGCAAAACCGCTGTTTACCAAAAATTATAAATATATTCAAAACATTTCCCGTCAGGAGGTCAATCCGATGCGAAAATAATTTCTCAAACTGGACTTTTAGAAGCAAAGAAATCTTGGCCAAACGCAATTTAATTTTACGCTCTCTAGCGGAAAATCTATGCACTACTTGAAAAAGAAACTGTCTTCGTTATAAACGCCATCGAAAGGAAAATAATTTTTTCAGTCGGACATTTAGAAGCAAATATATGGAATAAAATATTTTTTGAAATCGATATCATCTGCATTTACGCCCTCTAGTGGCGAGGTTGTTCATCGAAAAAGAAAAAAACAGAATTGAGGGATCATCATTCTCACATTTCAAGCTTCCCAATGTAAAAAGAATTTTTCAAATCGGACAAATAGTTGCAAAGATGTAACATCCACGGTCAGACGGGCAAAAAGAGATATCATGGATCATACAAAAGACGTGCTAAAAAGTTAAACCCTCGAGCTCATACTTATTCACATGCTAATCATTGGTGCTCAAAAGCTTTGAACACCTCCCCTTAAGAACGAAGTACACTAAAATATTTCATGAAATTCACGGGCCATTTCCGTTTATTCCTTTCATGAATTAACGAAGCATATTCTTAATTCAACCATTTCCTTGAAATGACAGGGAAAAAAAAAACCTGAATTTCACGGATTTTTCTTACGAAGCGAAAATTTTGAATTTTCAGAAAATTTTCCGCAATTTCTTTCGTATATTAATGACAAATTGCTGTTTTTAAGAGGTGTTAACGGAAAATTCTGAATTTTTCAGAAACCTTTCCGCACTTCCTTTCGTGTATTAACGGTAAATTGCCGTTTTTAAGAGGTGTTAACGAAAAATTCTGAATTTTCAGAAACCTTTCAGCAATTCTTTTCGTATATTAACGGGAAAATTCTGTTCTTGCTTATCCGTATCCATACGATGGGAAATTTCTAGTAATAGTATTACCATGACCCCGGTTGCCCGGTTGTACGGTGGTCGCGGAATACTTGTTACTCGTCTAATTGGATAAACAGTGAGGTTGCGTTCCCATGAATGTAAAGAACCCAATCTCAAAGTTTACGGACGTCGCGTTGTGTTTCATATGGGCTCGTTACGAGGTATTCGTAAAAAACCCATATGCCGCAAATTGTGAATTTAGAGGAATATACGCAGCCTATAAAGTTAGCTACACCAGGTTAGGTAATTAACAATGTTTATTAATAGAAAAAGTATATGTAAGCAATTACATCCTTTAGGTGGAGGCCAAATAAAAAGTTACGTTAAATTAAAAAAATATTGGAATTAGCCATGTGTACTGATCAACTGCTGCGTACGCCTGTCACACCCTTGAGCTTAACTTTAAAGTAACTCCCTCAATCTATTTCGAGGAGGCATAGCGACCATGCATATGCATATAACTAGTTAACATGGGAACTGGAGTTGGGAAAAATAACGTCATCTTACCTTCCTGTCGTTGGGGTGATCGCTCGTTGAAGCCCCACGCTGGTAGATGAAAACTTGCGTGGATGTTGACCGCGTGGTTGTTTCGCTGTATATCTTGTCTGCCACGCTGGGACCGCGTACTATGTCCGTTTCCTAACTAAGCCTCATTCGTCTCATTCTCGACTATCTCTGAAAATTGTACTTCGACTACCATCACTAGATAATCATCTCGCATTTTTCCATATGATCACCCCTTCTTCTCTCGTGTCTGTGTATATATTTCCGTCCCTTTAATTTTCCACGTGATAGGGGCGTGCCTACAACCTTCTACGTACTCTTCGCCTGGGGTCCTGATTGGTCAGCTGGTCTGACCAGTGCTCGGGCGTAGTGGCTATTGGTTGGACCTCTGGTCCAGTTGGCTACCTTTTCGCGACAGCTGGCCTGTTGTGCAGGTGGTACTTTTTGTGAATTCCATAGGCCCATTTTACGCTCAGATGAAAGGCGAGGAATTTAAAGGGGCTTTCCGCTGCCAGAATTACGACTTTTCTGTGACACCGCGATGTACTCTACGACTTTCGCTGGTGCCTCTCTCATCAAGGAGAAGTCGTAAACCGCACTCGCCTATTCATCTGACCGCGTTTCGGATTCTTGCCTGTGCCGTCTGAAATACCGGGATGTATTGTCCCACCAGCAACGCTAGCACTGGGGACATTTCTTAGATTTTGCGAATGCCATGCTTTTCCTCACAAGAGTGAAAAGAAGGTGAATTCCTTTGGTCATTCTTCACGGGTGTCCGGCAAACCGATTTGACCATCTGGGTTTTCTGCTTCCGTGGGGAAAAAGGGGTTTATTAGGAAGGAAGGGAGCAAAAGAAAAATAATTTAAATTAAGTAAAAAAAATAATTTAGGTAAATTACTCCTGGTCTTTAAATTTTAATTACGCCGTAAACAATGTGACCCGAACTACAAAGTAGTTCCGCGGCAACAATAGGAGTAATTCGCGAGAATACTTGAGGTTTGATTAACTATTAAATTTCAATCGTATGTCGAAGGACCTAAGTTTGAAGTTCTCTAGCAAAATCTGATATTCTGGATAACATATCGCATGATATTTAGGTTACTAGGCAACAGATATTCCTTTCCCCTCCCTCCATTTGGTGCACTAGCTATCGTATATACGTATTGTGTTACCGTAAGAAACCGGATACTACATGTATTAGTCTTTGGATCCCTTAAGACGAAAATTATAATAGTTATTAAGAGTAAATTTTATATTTAGGAGCTTTTGAAGTGATACTATATAAAACAATACGTTTTACCTTTTCTTAAAGGTAATTGAAAGTCATTGTCAATTTAAAAAGTTATCAAATTCCAAAGCATTCTGTTGCTTCGAAAAAGTCCTCCTATAGAAAAAATAAAATTATTACAAACCTATTCAGAAAAAAAAAGCTCCAATTGAAAATCAAATAACTAAATCACTCGCATTAATGACAAAAAAAAAAAAAAACAGGTAGGCACAGTTTTGATTGAGCCGTCAGTTTGGAACCTACGACTACAACTTGCAGATCGGAGAGTTGAAATGAGCTAGTCGAGTTTGGTTTCAAAGCGTTTGTTATAGCCAACACAGGTCTATGATATGAAAAGTAGCTTACAAAATTTTTACAAATAATACTGGATACATTGCGAACACAAAGCAGAGTTCGAGATGGGCCGAGCACAGGTTCGATCGCTGTGGTGGGTGTTTGTTTGAAACCGACTGCTTTCAGGCGTTCTCGATACTCTCTAACCCGTTGGGCGGCAGTATTCTTGGGCTTCTTACATTCTTCATCGCTTGCTCTTGCCTCTCGTTTTGATTTTCTCCACTTCTGCTTGCGTTCATTCTGGGAATTCCGCGGCATTGTTGAAAATGTTAACCCGTTCACACGAAAACAATTTTTCAAAATTTTAATTTAAACCACTGCTATATGTTCTTCATGTATTTTAATATATCTCGTCGAGAGCTTTAAAACGATACCATGCACAGTCGTTTTGCACTCACGGTTGTCCAGATAAACTGCGATATTGTCAAAAGTGTTCACCGGTTCACAAGAAAACAATTTTTAAAATGTTCAGTTCAAACCAGTGCGAAGTGTTCTTCGTATATTTGAATATATCTCGTCGAGAGCTTTAAAACGATACCATGCACAGTCGTTATGCACTCACGGTTGTCCAGATAAACTGCGATATTGTCAAAAATGTGCACCGGTTCACAAGATAACAATTTTTTAAATGTTAAGTTCAAACCAGTGCGAAATGTTCTTCGTATATTTGAATAGATCTCGTCGAGAGCTTTAAAACGATACCACGCACAGTCGTGTTGCCCTCAAGGTTGCCGAGATAGACTGAGTCAAACGCGGTGGCACACCCAGAAATATTGCATCATCTCCACCTCGCACAGGGAGGAGGGGAGCATTGCGCGCACGATGTAATACGCAGTACCCGAATTAGACTCCCTACTGTTTACGAATACAGTATGTTAACACTATTATTGTGCGGCACATATTTTTAACGCTATAAAGATTTCAAATGAGACCTATTTTTGTCACCGGTGGTCGGCCGAAAGTCGCCCCATACTGTCCGCGGAGTGAGACATAGTCCCACGTAAAAAAAAAAAAAAAAAAAAAAAAATTATCGCGCAATTAGTTTTACCATGACATTGTGACAGCCGTTTTAGCTAAAATCAGTTTGAAGAGATAAGTGTCAATCATCTCCCTAGTTGAATACTTCGAATAACAAAGTGAAGGGGAAAGCAACGCTTTTACTGCGCAAGTTCACTCTTTCCAGCCACATTCGGCCCATTTCTTAGACAACGAATATATTCGTTGGAACTGACTTCAACCCATTTTGCTAATCCCGAGTTAATTCGTTCCAGCCGGATAAAGGGTTAAGAGCAACGTGGCGATAATATCTTGCTCTCTATCTGTGACTTAGGAAGAGTCAAGTAAATCCTGTCCATGCAGTGAAAATACAAAAAGGAAGTTCGTTATAAAGACTGTTTTAAGTAAACATAAGTTTCTCCAGAAAATGAGTTTAGTTCTAAATGTTGTGTAACGGTGAAAGTAAGCATTTCATTAAAATTACGACGAATGTTAAGGAATACAGTTGAACCCGCTTTTAGCAAGCACGTGTTTAGCGAGATCCCAGATTTAACGCAGAAGAGAAAAGTTAAGATGAGCACTTTGAACAAGAGAGGAAACAAAATTTAAAAAATCAAATTCCATATTTAACGAGACAAAAGAAATTTTATGCGCACTGTCCCGGATGAGAAACAGAAATGGTGGCATACAGGACAAAATTGAAACAGACAGGTGAAATCTTGGTGTGCTAGTGGAAGAAAGTTGGTAGAAAAGTAATTGGAACAAAGTACATCAAATTCTCAACAAGTGATTTGTGCAAGAGACCTTCTCCTCCACCCGTTCCAAGGAAGTAAAAAATGTTTCCCCATGGTGCGTGCTTCAGGATTCGCTGATTCCTAGTATTCATGTAAGTGCCTATTTTATTTTAATTTGTACTACTAGAGTTAAATAATTAAATCTTTCAAGTTCAATTGTTACAGATATGTAATTAAACGTATATGAATATTATCATGTATAAAACGGCTGTTCCATAAAAACTGAGAGTCAAGGTAAAACTGAGAGTAAAATCACACAAAATGAAGAAAATATAGTTACAGTAAAATATATGCTGTTCTTTCTCAAAGTATCTTCCCTCGGATGAAGCGCAACGGTCCCATCGTTTAGTCCACTTTTCAAAGCATGGGATGAAGGTATTTTGTGGAAGCTTGTGAAAACACAAATTTGTCCGTAAGGAAGGTAGAACACGCGCCGCCTCAAACCGGAGTAAGTTGCTCTCCCAACTAAGGTACACGGACGGAATGTACCGCCGCAGATTTGTCGTCTTGACACGTGATTTACCTCTGTAATACGTCACAAGCTGCTTTAGCGACTCCTGTACAGCTTGAATAATGTCAGCATCTGTGTTGAATGCTGTGCAACGGAACTTCTCCTTTACTGTTGGAAACAACCAGAAATCGCACGGGCAGAGGTCAGAACTGCAGGCAGGCTGTGGCATGATTTCAATACTACATCTCGCAAGAAACTGTTGAACACAAGCAGCCTCGTGTGGACGGGCGTTATCATGGTGTTGAGTCCACTTGCCCACCAATTCCGGTCGCTTAATCGATATGTGTCATCGTAGACGCCTAAAGACTGAAATATAATACTCAGCATCGACAATAATTTGTGGAGGAACGGCAGGCTGGCAGAACACACCTTTAGGATCAAAGAAAATTATCGTCATCACCTTTCCAGCTGATTTGGTTTGGCGAACCTTTTTCGGAGGAGGTGAGCCTGTGTGTTTCCAGACACTCGTTGCGCTCTTTGTGAGGGGGTCAAAATAGTGGACCCATGTTTCATCAGCAGTTATTACTGTGTTTAGAAAGTTTGAATCCTTGGCAATAATTGGTTTCCACACATGAGACACCTGATCTCTGGCTAACAATTGTTCTCTCGTCAAGTGATGAGGTAGCCATCTGGAACACACACGATGCAGCAGTAATTTGTCGCGTAGAATGCGGAATACCGACGTTTTTGAAATATTAGTTGACGCCGCAATATCTTCACACGTTATTCGTCGTACTTCTTGCAGGAAATCCCCAAACAGTGTTAACAATACGATCCGTAACAACACTTTCGGGTCGACCAGATCTAGCAGCAAGTTCTGCCAACAAACGCCCTTTTTCGAAATCATGGTGCCATCTAAAAATCGTTGACTCGCACAAACATTTATCTTTGTAAGCTTTTATTCATTAAATTAACTGTTTCTGGAGCCGTTTTACCCAAACGATAGTAAAATTTTATCGCACAAAACATTTTACTTCTTAATTCTGAATCACTCACCTCCATAGCTATGTGGCGAAATGCAGACGTACCTTAAACAACTGCGCAATAACGAAACCAGAATCGTCTGCCACAGATAATAACTGTTGCCATAGATACTTCCTTAATTCAGTTAGTCGTCTGCGTGGTTATTTTTCCCCTTCGCACTGTCGCCAACTCAATATATATATATATATATACATATTCTCAGTTTTTATGGAACGACCTTTGTACATACAGTACTTTTACATGGTGGGATTATTCACTCCTAAATGAATTTAAAAAAGATTTCCGTCTGTTCCTTGTTATAAACTAATTCTACTCTATCAGGTGCGTGGAAAAGTTCGACCTGTTTTTCATGATGTAAATTCCAAGTAAAAATTTTAAGTAACAAGTGCAATAACAGATGGCGCATGTGATGGCCAAAATGCATTGAGGAATAGGTATAAAACGGCACCAAGTATGCAAATGCATCTCATTCGTAAACAAGTCACACAAGGGTTGACATGTCAAGCAATTAGGATCACATTAGGCATTGTTTGCTTTATGAGTTTTTTTTTATTATTATTATTGGAGATTTAACGTCCACCGTGAGCAACTCAATGGGCTATAAGCAGTCGCCCGTCCCTAATTTAGGACCACTGGTTCCAGGGAAGGGAGAGAGCCAGTGCCGTAAGACAAACGCAACATCCATACCTCAATTCGAACCCAGGCCCAACTGGGGCTTTATGAGTTCGACAAAGGCAACAATGCAAGTGTTGCCTGCTGCGACATTTGTGAGACGTATGGCAAGAATGCTGTAGACGAAAGCACATGTTGCTATTGGTTCCGGAAATTCCGCGAAGGAGACAGAAGCTGTATATATTAACCACGTTCTGGACATCCATCAGAGGTTTCTGAAGAGGATCTCAGCCAAGCCATATCAAACGACTAACATCTAACCACTGAACAATTATCAGAAAGGTTTTCTGTACACATAACAACAGTAGAAAGGAGGATCGCTTATTACAGAGTTCGACCAGTGGGTACCGTATGACCTACCCACAAGAAATCGATCGGACAGGACGATCACCTGTTTTTCTTTGCTTGTGCTTCACCTTTCTTGGAACTATTAGTTGCGGGCGATGAAAAGTTGGTCCTTTATAGAAATGTCAAGCGTCGAAGGACTGTATATCGAGTTGGAGAACCTGTTTCACGACTTCAAGAAGGGATCTGCATCCGAGAAATGTCTTGTTAAGTGTATGGTGGGATGTCAAGGTGGTAATCCACTGGGAGCTGCTTGCACTTAATCGAACGATAAATGCTGACCTGTATTGCCAACAGTTGGAAAAGCTAAAAGAAAAATTGAAATCTAAGCGTCCCGCATTGGTTAATAGCAAAGGCGTCATCTTGCAACACGACAACGCAAGACCCCACACAGCTTTAGTCACTCAGAGAAAGTTACTGGACATTGGATGGAAAGTGTTACCTCACCCCCGTATTCTCCAGATCTTGCACATACGGATTATCACCTTTTCTGATCTTTTCAGGGCAACTTCACTGAGAAACCTTAGATCACTGTTCCTCAAAGTGTGGTGCACGGACCACTGGTGGTCCGCAGAAAATTTCAGAAGTAAAATTAATGAAGAATGTAAGAATTCCTCCCTTAAATTTTGAGTGCATGCTCGACACGAATATCCAGAGCTATCAGATAGAGCCATTAAACATCTCCCGTTCCAGACGAATATCCTGAGCTGTCAGATAGAGCCATCAAACCGTTCCGGGAGACTTACAACTGTGATTTTGGATTTTCGAATTCAGTTGAAATTAAAAGCAAGAAAAGAAATAGATTAGATGTGGAAGCTATTCTACTGCTCAAACTATCTGTATCCAACCGGATATAGATAGCTTCGTAAAAGATCACAAGCAGCAGCATCCCTGTCACAGGTGCTACGATGATTATTATATTATTTTTGTTATTAATTGCAGAATACGTGGACTTCCAGAAAAGTATTAAAATAAAAAAAATATATATCCATATCACATTTTGCATATGATGTAACTTGAATTGTATGGAGATATTTTTTGCGGTGGCTCATGGGCGTAACTACAATTAAGTTGGGAGGGGGGGGGGGGGATGTTGCTATTTTCGGAGAAGGTTCAAGTAATCTTCCATAAATATTACCTGCTATAAATCATACTTTTTGACGTTTCGAGGAGGGTTTGAACCTCCCAAAACCCCTGCCCTGACTACGCCGATGCTGTGACTACATTGCGAATTATTTAATTAAGGGAATGATCTTTTTTTTGTTATACAACTGATAAAATGAAATGAAAATGAAATCATAACTCACCAAGCTCTTTCTTTCTTTCTGTATCAAATATAGGTACTCTAAAAATTACTTTGTTTCAGATAGGGTTGGCAACCGACCGGTATTTTAAGCACCTGCTCGATATTTTTGGCGATTTTCTGCTAAAGGCCGATGGCAACTACTTACCGGCCCTCTTTGGGGACGGTATTATTTTCAAGCAAAAAAACAGCTGAAAATTTCCTAAAAGAAGCTTAAAATTTGCCAAAAGAAGCTAAATTTAACTAAAAATTGCATTTCAAGGGAGAAGTGGGGTAAATAGAGCCGCAGCTCGTATCTGTAAGCCTGCCTATAAGTCACATAATTCAGGGTCTTTACTCACCGGCTGATAAGGGTTGCCGGTAGGTCCAATATTAGCAACCTTGGTTTCAGACAATATATTTTTCACTTTCAAATTTCCAAATTTCTCCCAGGGAAGTTTCCCAGACCCCCCCCCCCTCCCCCCAGCTTTGTGGTCCGCGATAAGTAAGGAAATGCTTAAAGTGGTCCATGAGCGAACAAAGTTTGAGAAACACTGCCTTCGATGAAGTTGAAGATGCCGTATTTTGACTCCAATACGGAACAGTTCCACAGAAGGGGAATTTCATTACTACCAAAAAGATGGCAAAAGGTCATAACTAATAATAGTAATTGTGTAAACGAATGAAGATTTTTTTTATTAAAACAAATTGTTTTTCTTCTCTACTAAAAAAAAAAAAAACTGGTAGAACTTTTGCAAACACCTAACATTTCATTTGCAGGGATTTCAAAAGAGCACTGGAACTACTGAGGCTGCGCAGGTCTACTATACTTCCCTACACAAAATCGTTCTTTACGGTGATGTTATTAACATGCCCTGAGAAAATTTGCTGACTTTTGAATTGAGAAGATCTCAGTGTTCTAAGGAGTATATCCCAAAACGGTTTTACTCTATCTTATTCGATGGGATTTGGAAGCCCCTGTCTTTCGTGGGAATTCTAGCACCGCTGAGAGCTGCGGGGGCCTACTACATTTCCCTACACAAAATTGTTCTTAAGTCGGGCCGGATTAAGGCCTTAGTGGGTCCCGAGGCTAAAACACTTGAGTGAGCACTCTAAAATTAACCAATAACGGCCCTAACGGGCCGTTATTGGTCAGTTCCGTTAAAACACGAAACTGTAACTACTAAATCCACTGCAGAGTTTTCATAATAAGTCACCGCATTTTTCATTGTTCGGATAAGAACACGAGTTATATTTGATTTGTATTAGATTCTAGATTTTGTCTTGGATTTTCTAATGATTTAGCATTGCATACTTTTCTTATCACATTTTTTTTTACCCTTTCCAACCGTAGGTTGAAGAAGCATACACATGTGCATATGCTCCAGTTTTGTCCGTCTGTCTGTCTGCCCGTCCGCACGATAACTCACGTCAAAATTGTTCGATTTCGATGAAATTTTAGTATGTGGTAGGGGACTACCTGGGGACAAACCCTATTGAAAATGGACGAAATGGGGTCAACAGTCAGGATATACGAGCGAGATCCATTCTATTGCCCTTATGCGTCATAACTTGCGTAAAAATGGTTCGATTGAGACAAAACTTTATCATGTTGTTTCAGAAGTACAGTTAACCGGTTCTGTTGAATATAATCGAAATGGGGTCAAAGGTCAGGGCATAGGAGCTGGATCCATTCCATAGCCCTTATGCATCATGACTTGTGTAAAAATGGTTCGATTTCTATGAAATTTTAGTTTGTGGTAGGGGACCACCTTGGGACGACCCCATATTGAAAATGGCAGAAATGGGGTCAAAGGTCAGGACATAGGAGCGGGATCTATTCCATCGCCCTTATGCGTTATAACTTACGTAAAAATGCTTCGATTGAGACAAAACTTTATCATGTTGTTCCGGAAGGATACTTAACCGGTTCTGTTGAATATCATCGAAATGGGGTCAAAGCATAGGGGTGAGATTTATTCTATAGCCATTATCCTCATAACTTGAGTAACTAGGACAAGCCGCCAACGATGACCTATGACTCGGGATACAATTGGCAAATTTTGAGCAAAGCTATTGTAAAACCTAAGCTCATTAAGGCGTCTATTAAAATAAACTCTGAAAAACGAACGCGTAAAATTTATGACTTCCAGAACAAAAGTACGAAACATTTTAAAAAACAAGTGCCTAAAATTTATCATGGACTACTTTCCTTCACGCCTTCACGTTGATTGTAATCAGGTTGTGTGTAAACAAAGCGGAAATAAACACTCAGATCGAGAACCACGTTTTTCATTTTGTATCGCGAAAGACACACATACACGAACTTTGTTTTATTATTATAGATTAAGCAAGTGTTGAGCTAACAGACGGAGTCTTTCCATTTCTTCGTTTTCCAATTCAAACGATTTTTTAAATTACTGTTAGTGAGCCGACTTTCGTGAAACGGTTCAAGTAAAAGGCCATCTAGTTTTAATTGAAATTCCTCAATGACACGGAATTTCGGGAATCGGAAGGGTCAAAATCTGACCATGGAAAATGCCTAATCGCATGCCAAAAATCATGGTGATCGGATGTGTCGTAGCTATGTCCGAACAACGAATTGTCCCGACTCTCGTTTAGAGAGAGGATGTTTTCAATTACCATTAAACTTGGTAAATTTTTTAATGGTCATTATTTTTATACGACACGACACGACCAATCAGCATGATACTAACCCCATGTCACTCACCATGCCCTTCCCTTTCTCTGTGGCAATTGTCACCGCGATCGGCTGAGGATCTTTGGAGGAGATGAGTAACAAACGACCCTTTCTCAAAACCCAGAAAACCCCCTAAAAATGCAAGTTTTTGGACGATTACTCCTCAATGACACTGAATTTCGGGAATCAGCAGGCGTCAAAACCTGACCATGGACAATGTCCAATTGCATGTAAAAAATCACGGTGATCGGATGTGTCATCTCGTACCTATGCCGGAACAACTACACTGCTGGCCACCCAAAATGCAACACCAAGAAGGAAGCATCCGATTGGCCTGAAATTCGCAGCATGCGTCGCCCGCGAGAGGACATGCAAACGATTAGCATTGCGGGGCGTATGCAAATCATGTGCGCCCGGCACGCCACCGAGAAGCACCATAAGAAGGGTGCACAGAAGGCGGGGTGTAAGTAGTGGAAGTGTGTTGTGCTGCCGGACCTGTGCGTGGGAAGCTTCCTGGTGCCTCGTCGCAGAATACGGCAGTCATTCCAGCACGTTTCGGATTTCGACAGAGGATGAATAGTGCCTTATCGCGACAGCGGTTTATCGTACCGAGGCATCGGCACCCGTGTGGGACAACATCCAGCCACAGTAAGGCGAGTATGGATTCGGTGGGTGCAGGAGGGACGGACTGACCTACGGGAGCGATTGCCGCAGCCGTGGCACACCACCGAACGAGAAGACCGGCGTGTTGTGTGGCGGGCATTGACGGCTCGCACCGCCACATCACGAACGTTAGCGCAGAAATTAGGGTGTGTTGCGCAACAACCTGTGTCAGCACGTACCGTTCGACGTCGTCTGCAGGAGCGGGGACTTGTCGCACGGCGCCCATTGCTCCGATTACCATTGACGCTACACCACCGGCGAGTGCTGTGGCAGTAGGCCGTTGAACTCTTGGACTACGGAATGGCACGACATTGTCTTCTCCGAAGCATCCCGCTTCTGCCTGCAAAACCACGATGATCGGATCCGCGTGTGGCGGCACCGCGGCGAGAGACTGTATGACGCCTGCATTATGCATCGCCATACCGGTCCGTCCCCTGGCGTTATGGTTTGGGGCGCAATTGGATATGACACCCGCACCCCTCTGGTACGCATCGCCGGTACACTCAACAGCCACCGCTACATCTCCGACGTTTTGGAGCCTGTATTCCTCCCTTACCTGCAGGACCTGCCAGCGGCCACGTTTCAACAGGACAATGCGCGCCCGCACGTGGCACGCATCGTGCAACAATTCTTCACGGCCCACCAGGTGTCACTGCTGCCGTGGCCCGCCTGTTCTTCCGATATGTCGTCCATCGATCACGTCTGGTCGCTGATCGGCAACCGAGTGGCCCGGTTGAGCAGCCTGGACCGACATACCCCAAGCCCACATCCAAAGCCTCTTTCGTTCGATGCCGCGGCGTGTAACCGCCGTTATTGCCAGCCATGGGGGCCACACGAACTATTGATGTCTGCCACACGAACTATTGATGTCTGCGTGTTCCGCAAGGCGCACGGGCCTGTAAGCTCAATCGTATCATCTTTGTATCTGTTGTTTTGTGTCCAGTAAATCTGGCTTTGCTATCTCCTGTCCTTCTTGGTGTTGCATTTTTGAGTGGCCAGCAGTGTAATTGTCTCGAGTCTCGTAAAGGGAGCTCCGATCGGCCTTCGGCCTCGCTTCGCTCAATAACTTGAGTAATGATTTCTGGTATGATGGAAAGCGTATCATAATCAGTGCATTGCATGATTTTACTAACTTGTTTTTTTATGCAATGTGAAGCCACAAAGGACTTCGACCATTAACGGTTCGTAGTGCAAATTGGAAAGTGAGGGTGGATGGTGGCAATGAAGAAGCTGAAACTGTTTCGCCGACACCACTGTACCCAGTGACACGAAACTTTTACCCTTGGCGAGTCATTGCCTTGAAATCTGTTCGTCTTCCAGCCTCTGTTTTTGAACAAGTGGAAATCATACAAAAGAAAAGTAAAACTACTGTATTTTATAAACCCTCTCTTTCTCTATCTCTCTCTCTGTCTCTCTATCTCTCTCTCTACCTATTGATTATTTGCTCAGGCATGCCACCTGGGCCCTTGGCCATGGTGAGCCCCGATAGATCTCCCTTATTCCTTAAGTACTTGAAAGCGGTGTTATAAACATAGGTTCAGGAAATCTGCTGGCCGAGCCGGTGGCGCAGTGGTCTAAGCGATAGCTTCAGATCATTCGTTCGAGATAGGTCCAGGTTCGAATCCCGTGCGGCATAGATGTTGTGTTTGTTTTACGGATCTGGCTCTCTCCCTTCCCTCGAACCAGTGGACCCAAATTAGGGACAGACGACTGCTTATAGCCCACTGAGTTGCTCACGGTGGTCGTTAAACCTCCAATCAAAAAAAAAATAAAAAAATATTGCTGCTTTGATTTACGACATCATAAACCGAGTGAACTTAACGCTTAGTAACAACACTTTGCAATAATCCCATTGACAAAATTATGTAATATGAAAACTACGACTCTGTTAACATGTATGAACTTATAAGAGTGGTTGACAAGTCATTTATTCCTAAGAAAAAGAAAATGGTGACACCAGAGAAGATGCTAGCTACCCAGCAGCAGAAGGGGTTTAGACGATATAGTGAATTAAGTGCCCAGAGTACATGACGACCGGAAGCAAGGTCGAGACACGAGGAAGTCTCATCAAGAGAAATAAATTTTAAGAGCAACGACACACAGACACACATCACACCACATCATGAGTAACATTATCTCAGCTACTGTACAAATTTCTTCTTTTACTGTCCTCTCGCTTTATTTTTGATGTATAGAAAAGAAAAACACATTTTTTTTTTTTTTTTGCGTGATGCATTTATTTATAAAACACACATGCAGCGTTTTAATCAACAGGTCCCTAACTTTTTGAACCCAGTGCCCTTTTCTCGTCTACATCCCCCTGTTGAGTATTGTATTACCTGTTTACAGAAAATTTGCCAGCTGTGTGATTGAAACAAGGTTTATTTAAAAAAAAAAAATATTTAAAAATTTCAGTACAATACGCATTTAGTATAAAATAATGGAAGACAGCGTATGTCTCTTGTTTGGGAACCACTTTTCTGGAAATCTCAGCACGTATTACAGAGTTTTTCAGAATAAGTATGAGAAACTTGTTTTTTAGAACAGACAGGCTTCATTAAATAATCATTATAAAAAATTTATTTACACAGCAACAGCTTCGTAGTGTCTTACAGGGTTCACGTAATTATCGCTAGAACAAAGTGACTCAGTATTTCATTCTACCTCCTCGAGACGCACACCAATGCATACGAAATCTGGTGGTACTGGAGGATTTATTACAACTTACATAGATGGAGTTTGTCAACCACCGTGAGTAATTCAATAAGATAAAAGCACCTGCCGTCCCTGATCCAGGACCACTGGCTTCAGGGTAGGGATACCGCTAGTACTCAGTGTTTCTTTCCGGCATAGTCCAGGGGGGCGAACTCCTCCCGGAAACGACCATTCGCCCCCCCCCGGAGATATTTTAGGTTACCGAGCAAAATTTTAATAAATTCAGGCTGTGATGAAAAAGGAAGTTTCGTTTCTTTTTATGCTACAAATATTTCTCCAATTATATTTTTTTAAATATTTGTTCAAATGGTACTAGTTATAGTTCATTTTATTAAAAAGTGTATTACGACGCATGGTATTTTTCAAAATATAATAAGTAGACTAATCATGCCTAATATTGTCTGGGAATCGTGATTCAGGATCAAGAGTGCGTTGAATGCATTTTAATTTTTAATAGATAAAGATTTCAAGCCTGCGGACCCCCCCCCTCTTCCTTTAGCTGAAAAAAGTTTGTTATTCCTGAAATGTTTGAAGAAGTAATTACTTTATCAAGGATGTATATAGAATTTTTCTTTGGGGGGGCGGAAAAAGGATTTGAAATCCACCACCTGGAACAAAATTGAAGTTAGTGAAAATTTGAAGAAAAATTGAAGGATTTTTTTCTAATGTAAGTTATACATTTTTATTAAATTAAGGCATTTTTTTTCTAATGTAAGTCGCATTTTAACTAAAAACAAAAAAATGAAACATTTTCTGGGGGGAAAGGCCCCTCAAATGCGCCCCTGTGCTATATATACAGTAATTACTTCTATATATATAAATACATAACCTTTTCTATGTTGTACTTGGTGTGAGTCAAAATTATATATGTATTTTTTTGCTTAGGTCTCTTCTTAATAGAATATAGGAGTTAAAATTATATATATATATATATATATATAGCATTTTCATAGATGTTATTAATAATATTAATGTATGCATCTTCAATACCGCAGGATTTCAGAGCCATTGCAACTGCTGATGGTTTCACCGAATCAAAAGCTTTTTCATAATCGATAAAAGCCATGCACAATGGAAGTTCATATTCCCTCGCTCTTTCAATTAGTTCTCTCAGTACGTGGATATGATCTATTGTGCTGTAGCCACTCCTGAATCCAGCTTGCTCTCTCGGTTGAGCCATGTCCAGTGTCACTTTCAAGCGGTGTGAAAGAACTTTAGTGAAGATTTTATAAACCACTGATAGGAGGCTGATAGGTCTGTAGTTCCCGAGATCCTCAGTGTCACCTTTTTTAAAACTTGCCTGGAGAGCTTTTGGAAGAAACAGCATAATTTTCAAGAGCAATATGCCATTATGTCTTAAAAGAAAAGTGTTTGATCAATGCATCCTTCCAGTGCTTACGTATGGTGCAGAGACGTGGACCTTAACTAAAAGAGACATACAAAGGCTGCAGACAACTCAAAGTATCATGGAGAGGTGCATGCTTGGTGTAACCAGGAGAGATAAGAAGAGGAACACGTGGATCCGAAAAATGACAAGAGTGGAAGACATCACGATCAGAGTTAAATCCCTGAAATGGCAATGGGCTGGACATACTGCCAGAAGGAGAGACCATCGATGGACAGCCGAAATTTTAGATTGGATTCCAAGGGACAGGAAAAGACCCAGAAGAAGACCACATGGGAGATGGGTGGATGAAATTCGAAAGTATGCGGGAGTGACATGGAGGAGACTGGCACAAGACAGACCGTTGTGGAGGAAACTTGGGGAGACCTTCGTCCAGCAGTGGATTGATAATGGTTGACAATGATATAGCAAATGGAAAACTTGCCCCCTCTAAGGTTCCATTTGCCCCCCCACACCACCAAAAAGTCCTGAAAGAAACACTGCAAGTGCTGTAAGACAAACCCACCATCCATACCTCGTCCGGGATTCGACCCCGGACGAATGATTAGATATAAACGCCTCGTACCACTTAACCACCGGGCAGCATTCTAGGAGATGACGAGTCATAACTTTCCCAACTCACAAACATAACCTCTAACCAATTCTAAGGATAGCATTTCTCAGATTTTAACACTTTAGCAGCTAACTAACTAACTCTAACTTTCCCAACTTACAAACATAACAGATTTGATTTCTTTGTTAGTAGATTTAGTGACCTCCGTGAACAACTCAGAGTGGGCTATGAGCAGTCTCCCGTCCCTAATTTAGGACCACTGGTTCCAGGGAAGGGAAAGAGCCAAAGCAGCAAGACAAACACAACATCTATGTCTCACAGGGAGTCGAACCCGGACCCATCTGGGATGAATGATCAGAAGCCCGTACTTAGACCACTGCGTCACCGGAGCGGCTAGCAGCTATTAACGAAATACTTTAACAGCTAACTAACTCTAACAATAGCCCTGCAATTGAACAACAGAATGAAAAAAGAAATCTTATCTGAGCAATCACGCTAAATATTTCATGAATTGTCTGCTTAAAGTGTTTCTGGTATTTCTCTACCATAGAGATTTCCCATATCAACACTCCACCTTTTTGCACATTATTGGTGTGAAATTACACAAATTTGGACGATTGTATCCCCAATTTTATTCAGTTTATTTCCGACATTATTTACACAATTTAAATTTAAATAACAATTAAAATTCATTCTTTATATATACACAAAATGCCCGATATTGTTTTCACGTTTTCAAAAAGTTTCGTTCGTTCGATGAACCAGTTCATAAATCCACCCAACAAAAATGTCAAGTTCTATGCACTTCTCAAGAAAAGTCCTTAAAATACAGTTTTTAAAAAATGTTCAGCAAATCCAGCCTTCATTATTCCCAATCCAGTTTGTCCAAAACTTTCAATAAACCATCCTGAGTTGTTACCATTCGATAATCCAAACCCTAAGAAGTGCAACATCAGAAAACTTAAAAATTTAATCGCCCTGGAAGGGGAATCGAACCCGCATCTCCCGATTACCGTTCGAGTTCTTTACAGTTCCTTCGATTAAGAATGCTGTCGGACTACTTTTCGATGCTCTTAACACTCAGATACTTGTGATTTTTTCGTCCTGGGTAGTGTAACGGTTAGCATACTTGAACGGTAATCGGGAGATGTGGGTTCCATTCCCTTTCCAGGGCGACGAAATTTTCAAGTTTTCTGATGTGATTGATATTACGTGAAGAACAGTAAATACAGTCAATTCAGAGATGTCTAATTGCTGTGTTAATTATCATGACGTATTTTCCACGTATTACAGAGAAATATTTCTTCCACATTATATGGTAAATTATACGTTTCCGTAATACATTTATATGATTTCCATATAACTTATGACACCCGCTGCGGAGAGACTTTTTGAACACCCTACATGTCATGTATACATACCTATATGATATCAGAGCACATTTAAGGAGACGGGTAGCCATGGGGCTGGACAGTATTTTGGAACCCCAGTATTAGTGGCACATTTAGGATTTCACTATGGGTCGCCGAATAAAAATACCCAGGAGAAAACATTCCCAAAATATGATGAGGAAGCCATAAAAATATCACCGCTGTATTGAAATGTGTATCTCATGATTCATAAATGAATCAGTGGTAGCAAGAAAATGTAAAAATGCATGGTTGAAAAATGGATACCAGTTCAGTTTTACTTTATTCCCCTCCCCTTTCCCCAGGGTTTGGTTCAGCTTGTTGAAATTATATCATACTGGACAAAATAATATGATACAAATGTCATGATACAAACAAATTCTTAATGTATGAAAATTTTCCCCAATTACAGATGTGTACGTAAAAAAACTTCTGTAATGCTTTCGAAAAGATTTGAGCCGCCCCGGTGGCGCAGTGGTCTAAGCGATGGCGTCTGATCATTCGTCCAAAAGGGGTCCGGGTACGAATCAGAGTGAGGCATGGATGTCTTACGGCACTGGCTCTCTCCCTTCCTTGGACCCAGTGACCCTAAATTTCAAGGGGCTCCAGGCGAGTACTTATATAGCCCATTGAGTTGCTCACGGTGGTCGTTAAACTTTCAATGAAAAAAGATTTGGGGAGACTATATTTTTTGCAAAATCCTCCTAAACAAGCGGAAAGAAATAGAATTTTTTTTTCACAAGGCAGTTTCTTATAGTTTTTGCTGTGCTATCCAAAAAAAAAAAAAAAAAAAAAAAACTGTGTCAGTTCTTCAAGTATCCTGCATAATTCTGGAGCCCCTTGAAAATGCGAGGTCCGGGCTGCAGCCCCCTAGCCCCCCTCTTAAATGGGCTCTGGTGATAATTTACAATTATAAATTGAGTTTCGAATTTATATTTTTTATAATTGTCCGAATCAGATCCGGGTCCAAAATTCTTGACCCGTTTCCAACTCTGGTTGTAAGGATTTTTGATTGGAGGTTTAACGACCACCGTGAGCAACTCAATGGGCTATAAGTAGTCGTCCGTCTCTAATTTAGGGTCACTGGTTCCAGGGAAGGGAGAGAGTCAGTGCCGTAAGACAAACACAACATCCATGTCTCACCGGGATCCGAACCTGGGCCTCTTACGAACGAATGATCAGAAGCTATCGCTTAGACCACTGCGCCACCGAGGCGGCTCCATTTTTCATTCATCTAATGCTAAACTCTAGGTGCGATTCATTCAAATTAAAAAAAAAAAAAATTGTTAGTTTGAAAATGCACTAGATTAACACTCTTCATTTCAATTTTTCAGAGTCCCGAGGCTCTACTAGAGGAGTTTTTACACAGTCATAAATGGAGCTTCTTTTACCAGCATGCTCGTCTAAATGTCACGTGATTTCTACCAAGAAGGAGTGATACCGAATCCCTTAAAAGCTATTCGTTTCGGCAACAACTTTTTCCTTCATTTCGAAGAAAGTAATAATTGTGCTTTACAAATCATTATGGGAAGTTTCCCGTACTTTACTGCAAAGGTGAACAAGGACCTTTTGTCCCGTTTGGGGAAAAGCAATCACCTCTGGCCCCATTAACCTACATGTAAAACTACGCGGTTGCTCGACTTGCTTGAGCAACTTGGAGAAGGGCTACACAATAAAAAATGTCCTGAAATTCACGAGACGTTTTAGGCTATTTCTTTCGCGAATTAACGAAGCATATTCCTGATTCAACCTTTGCCGTAAAATGACGCAAGGAAACTTGAATTTTTCGGATTTTTTTGTATGCCATGAAAATTCTGGATTTTCAGAAATCTTTCCGCATTTCATTTCCTGAATTAACAGTAAATTGATATTTTTAAGAAATGTGAATGGAAAATTTTAAATTTTTGGAAACCTTTCCGCACTTTCTTTTACATATTAACAGTAAATTGACGTTTTAAGGACGCATTAACAGAAAAATTTTAATTTTCAGAAACCTTTCCAAAATCCCATTCATATTTTAACAGTAAACTGACGTTTTTAAGAGGTGTCAACGGAAAAATTTGAATTTTCAGAGACCTTTCCTCAATTCCTTCCATATAAACCTATGAACAGCAAATTCAGGTTTTTAAGAAGTGTTAACGAAAAATTTTGAATTTTCAGAAACCTTTCATGAATTCCTTTCATATAGGCCCTATTAACAGTAAATTGGCGGGCCTTTATAAGAAGTATTAACGGAAAATTTTGAATTTTTCGGAAACCTTTCCGCAATTCCTTGCGTACATTAACATTAAATTGACGTATTTAACAGGTGTTAACGGAAATTTTTTAATTTTCAGAAACCTTTCTTCAATTCTTTTCGTGTAGGCCTATTAACAGTAAATTCACATTTTTAAGAGGTGTTGACGGAAAATTTTTAATTTTCAAAAACCATTCAGCAATTTCTTTCGTATAGGCCTATTAACAGTAAATTGGCGGGCGTTTTTAAGAAGTGTTAACGGAAAATTTTGAACTTTCGGAAACCTTTCCGCGATTCGTTTCATATATTTATAACTGACGTTTTAAGAGGTGTCAATGGAATTTTTTAATTTTCAGTCTTTCGTATCAGTGATGTAGTCCTCAATTAAAAAGTGCCTTAGCGCTGAACTGATTAGAATAACTCAATTCGGAAAGAACACCCTCAAAAAATTTTCAAAAGCCCTATGAAAAAAAATATGATTTAATTCATTTATTTAGTAATTTTTACTACTGATTTTTATCAATTTATATTAAAATTGCACAATTTGAGCAATTTTTAAATAAAAGAAAGAATCTTATATGTCAGTCAAATGCTAAGAACACTAAATTTTTACTTAAAAACCACTCTGTCGTTGTGCGCGATTTCAAATATTTATTGTGAATAATGCATACTAATCACATTGAACAAATGCAACTAACATAGTTACATCAACTCAGTGTGACTAATGCGTAGTTTTTTTTTAAGATCACGATGTTGATGCACAATATGTCTTTTGTGTTGTCCATAAGGAAGCAGGGAGTGAGCTCGTAAATAACTTTTATTAGAGCCAATATGAAGCAGTTTATAATAGAAATGCCCTTCACTAACGTTATTTTCTCTCGGGGCAGATCGATCTTAATCCCACGGAGTATCTACCACCAATAACTTTCTTTTAACTGTCGTCAAGGAAAAGAGTTCACAATGACTTTATGGTCTCGAACACTTAGGATCCGTGAAACCCCTATTGCGGAATCAGACTGTATCGCTTGTTTCATCCATACGGTGTTTTTTTGCTTGTTTGTTTCTTTATCACCATGAGGGTAATAAGTTGTCTCCCGTTCTTAACTTGCATGAAGTAATCCTAAATTCCTATGTGTTTAAGATGTTTTCAAATGTGTACAGAACAATATAAAACATCCATATTATGACATCGAAATAGTTAAATTTCCAGTGAACACCGCTTTGTAGTTCTGGGCTGCTGAAATGAGTTATCACAGATTTTTTTTTTTTTTTTTTAGGTTGGAGGTTTAACAACCACCGTAAGTCACTCAGTAGCCAGCGTTTAGATCACTGTTCCTCATTTAGTGCCACTGGTTCCAGGAAAGAAAGACAACCAATGCCATAAGACAACATTGCACAATTTGAGACAACATGCATGCCTCAAATTGTGCATGCCACACGGGTTTCGAACCAGGACCCATCTCGGACGAATGGTCATAAGCCGGTGTTTAGACCACTGCGCCACCGGCCCGACGTTATCACAGATAAAACTCATTTGCAATGGATGGAGAAGTCAGAATTTTATTTCAGGGGTTACAGAAATTGCGACGTACTTACCTCAGAGGTGATGCACATGTCAAGAAAGCAAAGTTGCAGCGACAAACTTCGTCGATGTAGCTTAATTGGAAAAAGCATTCAGCTCCGGAGCAGAAGGATGCGAGTTCGATATTTGCCACCGGCAAATGAAGAAAACGAGTTCACCAAGTGGCAATGGGCAAATGGCTTTTATAAGATATGTAAGAATACATTGGTTTGCAAACATTACTGACCACAAACTTTTTTTGTTCCTCAGTGCCTTAAAACTTCCCTGAAACATACATTTCATAAACAGGGTGAGTGGGTGTGTTGGGGGGGGAAGGGGCGGTGGCTAGATGAAAAATTTTCCGTTTTCAAAAAGAACATTTAATGATCTGACTTCATTTTTTAGTGGGTGTCTTTTGCATTTATTCCCAGGCAAAAACATCGTTCAAGGAGTTACATAATTTACCTGTTTCTTCTTTTCCCTCTCATGGTTATAGGGACTGCCACCTAAGCAGACCGCGCCTACAAGCAAAGCCGGGTGTAACTTTTACGGGGCTTTGGGTGAAATTTCATTGCGGGCGCTAGAAAATATATTTCTTATTTTAATAAAGTCGTTCCGTGAAAAATATCGCCCGTACAGAACACAGACGAAAACCATCAGCTGAGATTGTAGAAAATCACAAATTTGTCGGTGACGGAGTTATGTGCTCTAACCGACTAAGCTACACCGACGAAATGTATCGCTGCAGATTTGTCGTCTTGACACGTGCTTCACCTCTGTAGTACGTCACAACTCTTTGCTCCGGAGTGAGTTGCTCTAACCGACTAAGCTACACCGACGGAATGTATCGCTGCACATTTGTCGTCTTCACACTTGCTTCACCTCTGTAGTACGTCACAACTCTTTGCTCCGGAGTGAGTTGCTCTAACCGACTAAGCTACACTGACGGAATGTATCGCTGCAGATTTGTCGCTTGACACGTTAGCTTCAACTCTGTAGCACGTCACAACTTTTGCTCCGGAGTGAGTTGCTCTAACCGACTAAGCTACACCGACGGAATGTATCGCTGCAGATTTGTCGTCTTCACACGTGCTTCACCTCTGTAGTACGTCACAACTCTTGACTAAGCTACACTGACGGAATGTATCGCTGCAGATTTGTCGTCTTGACACGTGCTTTAACTCTGTAGCACGTCACAACTCTTTGCTCCGGAGTGAGTTGCTCTAACCGACTAAGCTACACCGACGGAATGTATCGCTGCAGATTTGTCGTCTTGACACGTGCTTCAACTCTGTAGCACGTCACAGCTCTTTGCTCCGGAGTGAGTTGCTCTAACCGACTAAGCTACACCGACGGAATGTATCGCTGCAGATTTGTCGTCTTGACACGTGCTTCAACTCTGTAGCACGTCACAACTCTTTGCTCCGGAGTGAGTTGCTCTAACCGACTAAGCTATACCGACGGAATGTATCGCTGCATATTTGTCGTCTTGACACGTGCTTCAACTCTGAAGCACGTCACAACTCTTTGCTCCGGAGTGAGTTGCTCTAACCGACTAAGCTACACCGATGGAATGTATCGCTGCAGATTTGTTGTCTTCACACGTGCTTCACCACTGTAGTGCGTCACAACTCTTTGCTCCGGAGTAAGTTGCTCTAACCGACTAAGCTACACCGACGGAATGTATCGCTGCAGATCTGTCGTCTTGACACGTGCTTCAACTCTGTAGTACGTCACAACTTTTTGCTCCGGAGTGAGTTGCTCTAACCGACTAAGCTACACCGACGGAATGTATCGCTGCAGATTTGTCGTCTTGACACGTGCTTCACCTCTGTAGTACGTCACAACTCTTTGCTCCGGAGTGAGTTGCTCTAACCGACTAAGCTACACCGACGGAATGTATCGCTGCAGATTTGTCGTCTTGACACGTGCTTCAACTCTGTAGCACGTCACAGCTCTTTGCTCCGGAGTGAGTTGCTCTAACCGACTAAGCTACACCGACGGAATGTATCGCTGCAGATTTGTCGTCTTGACACGTGCTTCAACTCCTGTAGCACGTCACAACTCTTTGCTCCGGAGTGAGTTGCTCTAACCGACTAAGCTACACCGATGGAATGTATCGCTGCAGATTTGTTGTCTTCACACGTGCTTCACCTCTGTAGTGCGTCACAACTCTTTGCTCCGGAGTAAGTTGCTCTAACCGACTAAGCTACACCGACGGAATGTATCGCTACAGATCTGTCGTCTTGACACGTGCTTCAACTCTGTAGCACGTCACAACTTTTTGCTCCGGAGTGAGTTGCTCTAACCGACTAAGCTACACCGACGGAATGTATCGCTGCAGATTTGTCGTCTTCACACGTGTTTCACCTCTGTAGTACGTCACAACTCTTGACTAAGCTACACTGACGGAATGTATCAGCTGCAGATTTGTCGTCTTGACACGTGCTTCAACTTCTGTAGCACGTCACAACTCTTTGCTCCGAAGTGAGTTGCTCTAACCGACTAAGCTATACCGATGGAATGTATCGCTGCAGATTTGTTGTCTTCACACGTGCTTCACCTCTGTAGTGCGTCACAACTCTTTGCTCCGGAGTGAGTTGCTCTAACCGACTAAGCTACACCGACGGAATGTATCGCTGTAGATCTGTCGTCTTGACACGTGCTTCATTTCTGTAGTACGTCACATCATCTTCCTCTTAATTATTTTTCTTTTTGAAGCGAAGAAGGAACCTCTCATTAATTCCAGACGATGTGTGGAACGAACATCACACATTATTCGAAGAATCCAACTGGCCAGTAGATCCATTTTCACGTTAGGACTCCAATGTGAAAACAGGGATTTGTCGGTGATGTAGATCGAAACCGCGTCTCCTCTCTCTTGAGGGAGGTGCTCCAAACGACTGAGCTACACCGACGGAATGTATCGCTGCAGATTTGTCGTCTCTGCTTTACCTCTGTAGTGCGTCACAAGATAAATGCTCAACAAATGTATAATACAGCTTAAAATAAAATACTGCTGTGAATAAACTTTGCTCGTTTGATCTAGCACAGTATCACAAGATTTGGTGGTTTTTGGTTCATAGGGTAGTGTTACATGGGAACCGGAGAAAGGAATTATTAAATGTTTGTGGTAGTGCAAAAAGACAAAAGAAGGCTTTTCTGTCGTTTTTATTTTTATTTTTAATACTTACATGGGATGATTTCTATTCCCAGGGCAAATTGGAATTCAAATGTGGCGGAAGAGGAATTCTTGTGAAGCTCAAACCACAATTGAGTGTAGAAGAATTCCCCTGCTGAGTACCACAAAACCGCTAAGTGACGTTGTGGTTCAGATTTTCACGAGGAAGTTTGGTCAACAAGGAAAATTTGAACACCTGCAATAATCTATTTACATAGCACTAAAAATGGCACCGGGATGATGCGAAACGGCATGCGTGTGTAAAAGACATCGTGAGAAACGAGTGATTCAACACGGTGACCTCCGTTTAGAAGTACTGTTCCCACATCTAGTAACGAGATCGCCACTAAGACATGTGATAATTCTCATTAAAGCCATGCTTATACAATATTATTAGGAAGCTAATTTTATTGTCATCTTATATAGTAAGTATTTAACATTTATGTCTACAGCACACTTCCGATATTTGCCATGTTCTATGAACAGTGAATCAAAGATATTTTTCCAAACCATTTCTAACGGAATTATAACACAGTGTGTCCATCAGGGCCGGATTAAGGGAGTGGGAGGGAGGGGTGGGGGTCTGTAACGGCTATAGCCTTGGGGCCCACCATGACCAAGGGCCCAGGAAGCATGCCTAGGCAATTAATACAGAAAGTGAGAGAGAGAAGTTTATAAAATTGTTTTACTTTTTACTCGTATGATTTCCATTTCGTAAGAAACAGAGGCTGGAAGACAAACATATTTCAAGACAGTGACACACCAAGGGTAAAGGTTTCATGTCGCTGTGTACAGCGGAGTCGGCCAGACAGTTTTAGCTTTTTCACTACCATCCACCCACACCTCCCCAATTTGTACTTGGAACCGTTAGTTGTCGAAGTCCCCTTTGGCTTCATATTGTTTTTAACAAAAAAGGTGAACTGCCGCCTCGGTGGCGCAGTGGTCTAAGCGATGGCATTCGTCCGAAAAGGGTCCGGGTTCGAATCTCGGTGAAGCATGGATGTTGTGTTTGTCTTACGGCACTGGATCTCTCCCTTCCCTCGAACCACTGACCCTAAATTAAGGACACGCGACTGCTTATAACCCATTGAGTCGCTTACGGTGGTCGTTAAAATTTCCAATCAAAGAAATATGAACTAACACTGGCAAATCAGTAGAAAATCCAAGACAAATTCTAGGAATCTTAAGCTTTTAACTCATGTTCTTCTGAGAACGATGAAAAATATAATGAATTATTATAAAAACTCTGCAAATAATTTAGTAGTTACAGTTTTGTGTTTTAGCGGACTTCACAGTAGTTCTCCGTCACAAGTTCCTTGGGGGCCCACTCAAATTCCTTAGCCCAGGGGTCCATTAAGGCCTTAATCTGGCCCTGGTGTCCATAGAGTCTTCCCCACATTACAAAAATTAATATAAAAAAATGTATTACAGGTACAAGAATGGGATTGCACGACAACGATGGTGCGCAAGTTTTTTTTTCGAGTGTCAGTACACATCCACATGGGTCATTTGTGGGCCGGATTCGATTTCACGCCATGTTTTGTTTAACATCTCAGAAAAGACAGAACCAATGATGCCCGTTATTTTGCTTTTCAACGTCTCGGCATACGTATCACTGCTAGAGTTAACTTGGTCTTTCGCATAACCCCACAAGGAAAAGTCTAGAGAGGTTACGTCCGGCGATCGAGGTGGCCATGTCATGGGGCTTTCACGGCCAATCCATTTTGTCCGGAATGTGGCATTCAGGATATCACTAACCATTATTGACCAATGTGGTGGGGCACCATCTTGTTGGAGAATAACCGAAGGTTGGAGTGCATGCAACTGAGGTACTACAAAAAGTTCCAACATGTCCAGGTACATGTTACTGTAGGCTCTGTAAAAAAGAAGGATCCGATGATTTTCTCATGCATCAGGCCGCATGATACGTTCACTTTCTTGCTAGCCCTCTGTTGTTCGATGACATAATGGGGATTTTCTGATCCCCAGATTCGCACATTGTGCCCATTTATTGTACCTGAGACGTGGAATGTGGCTTCGTCTGAGAAACAGACACGGTGCAGATAATCACTATCATGAGCTATGAGCTGCAACATCTCCGTCACAAATGCAGCGCGGTGAGGCCGGTCATTTCATTTCATTTTATTTTTAGATGCCGTAAAAAAAGCATAGGCCATCATGACAGTATAGAACATGGGTAATTAACATAGGGCAACTGGGTAGAAAGAGGGAACAGGCCGACGTTTGTGCAAAATTTTGTGATGTGTGGCACGGGGAATCCCAGTTTCCCGTGAAGCACGACGAACGGATTTCCTGGGGTTTCGCAGAAATGTGTCCTGAATAGCTGCAGCTGTCTGTCTCTTGTGTAACCGGTGGTCTTCCCGCTTGGGGGAGATCGCCAACACTTCCCGTCGGTTTAAACGGGTTACTTCCTGTTTCGCCTATTCTTGATTGGCCTATTCTTCGAACGTCGAAAGTTAATGGATTCCGACATTTTAGGCGAGGGATGAATTTCTCTAATCGCCTATTCTTGCCTGGCCTACAACTTTCACCTGCTAGAGGTAGGATTCACCTGGAACAAATTTCTTGATTCGCCTATTCTTGTCTGGGCTACAACTTTCACCTGCTAGAGGGGAGGGATTCACCTGGAGTAAACTTCTTGATTCGCCTACGTGAAAAGTTAATGGGGCGAGAAAATACTATTACATTATTTCGCTTAAGCTTTGGCGGAGTGATTTAAAAAAAAAGATACATCTTTACCTCTCGTGATTTTTTTTTTATCGAAAAACTAAATCTGTCGTGTGTTAAAAAAAAAAAAAGGACAATTTTTCCCGTGAAAAAAAAAAGAAGCTAGTTTTATCCCTAGGGTTTGAAACTAGTTTTATTTCTTTAATCGGAAAAAAAAAGCCAAGTAAAAAACAAAATTGTGCAAACATTTATAATTTAAGAAAAGGGAAGGTAGATTCTATTACATTATTTCGCATAAGCTTTGACGGAGCGATTTAAAAATAAAATTCATCTTTACCTCCCGAGGATGTTTTTAATCAAAACACTGAAAACTTTCGTGCGTTAATGTAGGAGATATCAAATGATGAGTAAAAAGTAAAAGAACAGAAGGTAGTCCTCACAGGTAGTCGTCAGCGTGATTAAGGTATTAAATGTGTCGTCCATTCAAAATCGAGAGAAATTATAGTGAGGGGTGGGGGAGAGGTTATGTGTGTGTAAGGCAGAATTCAAGAAAGCGCTGATAATGAAAAGGTAAAGAAAAATAAAGGGTAGAGGGATGTTGATGCAGGGTCCGGACTAAATTTAACCGGATATTTGCCCACCCGGACACTTGCCCACTATGGATGATTTGTATATAATACGTAACGTCGGAGGACGCTTCCGGTCTAGCGGTCTAGTCTAGGAAAATAGATCACATATATATTTATCGACCATATAAAAATTGCACGTTGTTTTAGAAATGTTGAAATTTAAGGGGGTTACCCTCAAACCTAACCTAATATATATATTACCTTTTTCATGTGCTCTAAAAAAGCTCAAAATTGAGTCATTAGTCAACGCTGTCAGTAGACGAACAACGCACTTGAAAAATTCGAAAAGTTTAAATTTAGGGAGCGTCAACCTCCCCCCCAAATGCTAACTAACATATATAGTCTTTATCATGGGCTGTAAAAATATCATCTATACTCGGTGGGCTGCCATCGAACAGGTGAAACAAGTCTATTCTATGGGCTGCCATCGAACAGGTGAAACAAGTCTATTCTATGGGCTGCCATCGAACAGGTGAAACAAGTCTATTCTATGGACTACCGTAGTTGCTGGTGGGGATTTCTGTACACAGGGGTTTGTCATTGTATATAGTATTATGCATGCAAATAATAGGAGTTTTATAGGAGCGGGGAGCAGGGAGAAAGTAGGAATAGTAGACGTCTGTTTTTTATACTCTAGAGGTCAATTAAACTGAACTTGTTTTCACGTCGGGAAGGAACATTTCAATTTCGGTACCGCGAGGCAGTCAAATGATTTTGCCCACAGAATTTCATACCAGCTGTTTTTTTTTTTTTTTTTTTTTTAGTTCAGAGAGCAAGTAATCAATAAATTCCAATTTATTACTGATCATATATAGTGTTCCAGGAGCCTGAGGAAAATGCCTGTTAATGGCTGATATTGATGGAGATCGGAATCATATCTGTTTGTGCGCTACTAATTTGTAGCATAAATTACCTCCATTATGCATTAAAAAAATTCTTTCAAAATCGGAATTTTTTTACTGAAGTTATAGCGCGAAAGTGCTGGTGAGCAAATCTCACGCATTTGCACTAGTTCTAAGTATACCGATTTAGAACATTTTCAACAGAAACGATTCACTATTGTTCAGAAAGTACCTACTAAAATTTCGCCGCAATCGAACTATTCCTTCGCAAGTTATCACGCAGAAGGTCAGATAAGTATACCACTGCTCTTGGTTGAATGGGGTAATCACAGTCCACGAAGTGGAAGTTTTCAGGTGTGTCGGAGCCGGCTACCCTGGGCATGGTTTTCGCAGGGTATTTCAAAAGTGTCATCTACCTGAACATTGATGTAGTTCTTTTACGAAGTCAGCCCTGCACCCATTTCTTCCCCTCCCCCATTTCTCGGGCCCCGTTTAGCCCTCATGCGAAATATTAAAATCATAACTCAAGATTTAGTGAGTCGCAAAGCTTCTACATAGACCTAGATTTAGTAAGTCGCAAACACTTTTTTTTTTTTTTGATTCGGAGGTTTAACGACCACCGTGAGCAACTCAATGGGCTATAAGCAGTCGCCCGTCCCTAATTTAGGGTCACTGGTTCCAGGGAAGGGAGAGAGCCAGTGTGCCGTAAGAACAAACACAACACCCATGCCTCACCGGGATTCGAACACGGACCCCAGACGGACGAATGATCAGAGGCCAGCGCCTTAGACCACTGCGCCACCGGGGCGGCTCCAAGTCGCAAACTTATAGACCTTGTGTCATTATGATGTTATGTACGTACATATTTATATCCCTAGGAAAACACAGATTTCGTTTTGTTCTACCAAGGAAACTACCACACTTTGACAAGATCTCGGAACGAAACGCAATTTGTCATTTATGCCATATGTATACGACCCCGTAAGGTCGCAGACTCTGAAGGGTACCAATCTCCCCGGGGTATCCATGTGAGTATGAGTAGATTTCCTTGGAAATCCATTTTATTTTCCCAAACAGAGTCGGTGTATGAGGGTCCAAGTGGAGGAGAGTTGCAGCTTTTTGTAATGGAGAAGGAAGATGGCCCTTGGTTTTTCAATTTTGCTTAATAGTCGAAGGATTCGGTTAATAGGATCTATGGCGGTGATGGCGTGAGGAATTTTGGTGATAGCTGCAAGCACTTTTTCATCGTAGTCTTTCTTGTTCAGAATTGCGATTTGCTTGAGGTTTTATCAGCCATGATTAATGAAATATTAAGGTTCGTTCTTTAATAACACGAGTTCTAGTTTAGCATTCCGGGAGTGTAATGGATTAGTAGGTCCGTGTGGATTGCTGAGCTTGAGTTTGGTAAGAGATCATGTGATTTTATGTCGTACGTAATCTTGATCATTCGTAGGAAGATTTTTAATTATTTGTTCTATTTGTGGTAAGACAGAGTTCGGATCGTAGAGAGGTATTTTGGAAATGGAAATTTGGGACCTTTTTGCATGGCGTGAACTAGTTCATCAGAGAGGATCTTAGTGCTTAAATTAATGAATTTTATAGGCTGTATTTGGGAATTTGTGTTATTATTCCCTTGATTAAAATTCCTTTGAATTTATCTTTTCAAAGAAACTTGAAGTTCAAGCCTTGCAAAAAGGTCCCAAATTTGCATTTCCAATTAAGACTGATGACCAGTAATGACGGCAGCCCAATTATCCTGCCTCTACCCTGGAAGATTCTTATTCACGACGAAAATAACAATTACCCAGCCCTTAGAAATACTTACGCACGCCACAGCACCCGAAGGAAATATTTCTCCATAACAATACTTATGTCATCTCAAGGCAAATGATTATATATGTTAATTTGCATTCGGGGGGGGGGGGGGGTAACGCCCAGTAAATTTAAACTTTTTCGAATTTCTTTCAAGTGCGTTGTTCGTCTATTGACAGCGTTGTCCAATGACTTAGTTTTGAGCTATTTAGAGCACATGAAAAATATTATATATGTCAGTTTGCATTTGGTGGGTTAACACCCCCTAAATTTAAAATTTTCCAAATTTTCAAAGTGCGCTGTTCGCCTATTGATAGCGTTGTCTTGCTTATCTAATTTAAGTTTTGAGCTTTTTGAACCCATAACAAAGGTAATATATATATTATGTTAGGTTTGGGGGTAACCCCCTTAAATTTCAACATTTCTAAAACAAAAAGTGCAATTTTTATACGGTCGGTAAATATTTATGTGATCAGTTTCTCCTAGACTAGACCGGAAGCGTCCTCCGACGTTACGTATTATATACAAATCATCCATAGTGGGCAAGTGTCCGGGAGGGCAACTGTCCGATTCCGATGTGCAAATGTCCGGGTGGGCAAATATCCGAGTGGTCAAATATCCGAGAGAGGTGGCCGCCAGTGTCCGGTTGAATTTAGTCCGGACCCTGCATCAACATCCCTCTTACCCTTTATTTTTCTTTTACCTTTTCATTATCAGCGCTTTCTTGAATTCTGCCTTAGCACACACATAACCCCTCCCCCACCCTCACTATAATTTCTCTGGATTTTTGAATGGACGACACATTTAATACCTTAATCACGCTGACGACTACCTGTGAGGACTACCTTCTGTTCTTTTACTATTTTACTCATCATTTGATATCTCCTACATTAACGCAACAGAAAGTTTTAGTGATTTAGTGTTTTGATTAAAAAAACCATCCTCGGGAGGTAAGATGAATTTTTTTTTAAATCGCTCCGTCAAAGCTTAAGCGAAATAATGTAATAGTATTTTCTCGCCCCATTAACTTTTCACGTAGGCGAATCAAGAAGTTTACTCCAGGTGAATCCCTCCCCTGCAGTAGCAGGTGAAAGTTGTAGCCCAGACAAGAATAGGCGAATCAAGAAATTTGTTCCAGGTGAATCCTACCCCTCCTAGCAGGTGAAAGTTGTAGGCCAGGCAAGAATAGGCGATTAGAAAATTCTGCCCTCGCTTAAAATGCCGCGGAACCCATTAACTTTCGACGTACGAAGAATAGGCCAATCAAGATATATGCGAATGCGGAAGATCACGGTTTAAACTTTTCACACGCAAGCTTTCGCGCCTTTTTTGGTGTGGTGGTGATCGTCCGTACTCTTTTCTGAAATGACGCTGGACAGTAACCGCCGATTTGGTCTCATGGAACCACAACACGCACGTCCGCTTTTTCTTGCATGAAAATGCCATTATCGATTAAATGCTCCTCTTATTCGGCAGTAGCGCTCACCTACAAAGAACAGAAAAAAAAACAAACAACAAAAAAAAACTTTATGAGTGCTATTATATTATTGTTGCCAACCATTTTATTTTAACTTACATAGATTTTTTACATTAATTTTTGTAATGCGGGAAAGACTTTATGGACACCCTGTATATTTATTATTTAATCGCTATGCAGACGCGCATTTGACGTAGTTGAATAGCGCAGTTGGTTAAGTTGATGTGCACTGTGGTGGGAGGTGAACGTTTCTAACGGGTGTTCGAGTCTGCGGTTTTTCCTGGGTTTTCCGGTGTTTGGGGTACCCGAATCACGTAGATGGCTCCCTCTGAAGTCGGCCCGGACGCACTTTGTCCTTGGATCCTCCTTCCCTATGTATGCCTGGGTTTACCTTACCAGATGAGTATCGATGCGCTGGTTGTAAAACAATGTAAGACGAATGAAATCCTGATGCCCCATGGTAGCAGGCACCTCCATGATTGTTAATAGCGATTTAGGTTGTTGCAACGTGAAATGTCGAAATATTGGTGGAAATTTGAAACACTCAAAATACTGGGCGCAAAATAAACGTTATTTATTAATCAAAATAATTATCTCAAGCAGCAATGCACTTTTGCCAACGAGATACAGGTTTTTGTATGCCGTCGTGAAAAAAAAATGACATGCGTCAGTATATGACAAACCCGTGGAATACTACCAGGATTTCAATTGATGTTTGACTGGGAAACGGTGCCTGAAGAAATGATAATCCGTGGGGAACAGATTCAGGTGAATAATGATGAAGCAAGGTTTCGTACTCAACTTCGTGCAGCTTCTGGATCGTGGGGCATGCAACGTGGAGCCTCGCGTTACCGTGGAGATGCAATATGGGTCCACTGCGACTGAATAATGCCGGCTGTTTTGTGGACAGTTTTCCATGCAGTATGTTAATATCTTGACAATACCTGTCCATCGTGATGAGTTTAACCAGGTTGTAAGAAGAAGGAGTGAATCCAGTCAGCGGCACTACCGACGGTGGGGGTCCAACGGATCCGGACCCCTCTTTAAAATAACAGCAATGACCCTAAGATATTGTGCTGTTACAAAAAACAATGCATAGTTAATTCATGCGTATTGTATTGCATGCACACGCAAGATACGTTCTTTCAATTAAGAAAAAAAATAGTTAAAGCATGTGTATTCAAATTTTAAAGATGACAATCCGTTTTTTGGTGCGTAAATATGACACCAAAAA